>CM060337.1:10494502-10500412 GCA_030674155.1 Stramonita haemastoma | reverse complement strand
TTTTTTTAAAAATTTTGGTTTGTTTTTTTCCCCCAAAAAATTTTTTTTTTTTGGGTTCGGCCTTTTAAAAACTTTTAAAATTTTAAAAAATTTGGTTTTTTTTTTTTTTTAAAAAAAAAAATTTTTTCTTATTTTTTCCTTAAAAAAAACCCCCCTTAAAAATTTTTTCCCCAAAAACCCCCCCCAAAAAAAAACCCCAAAAAACCACCCCCCCCCCCCCTTTTCAAAAAAACCCCCAAAAAAAAAACCCCCCCCTTTAAAAAAAAAATTCCCCCCCCCCCCCAAAAAAACCCCCCCCCCCCAAAAAAAAAAAACCCCCCCCCCCCCAAAAAAACCAAAAACCCCCTTTAAAAAAAATTTTAAAAACTTTCCCCCCCCCCTTTGGGGGGAAAACCCCCCCCAACCCCCCCAAAAAAAATTTTTTAAAAAAACACCCCCACCACAAAAACCCCCCCCCCCCCCAATCCCCCCCCCAAAAAAACATAAAAAAATTTTAAAATTTTTCCAATTTTTTTAAAAAAAAATCCCCCAAAAAAAACCAAAAACCACCCCCCCCCCCCCCCCCCCCAAAAAAACCCAAAACCCCCCAAATCCCCCCCCAAACCCCCCCACCCCACCCCCCCCCCCCCCAAAAACCCCCCCAAAAACCCCCCCCCCCCCCCCAAACCCCCCCCAAAAACCCCCCCCCCCCCCAAAAAAAAACCCCCCCCCCCCCCCAAAAAAAAAATTTTTTCCCCCCCAAAAAAAAAAAAAACCCCCAAAAACACCCCAAAAAACCCCCCCCAAAAATCTAAAAACCCCCCCTTTTCCCCCCCCCCAAAAACCCCCCCAAAAAAAAAAGGCCCCCCCCCTCCCCCCCCCCCCCCCACACACCCAACACACACACCCCCCCCCCCAAAACCCCCCCAAAAAAAACCAAAACCCCCCAAAAAAACCCCCCCCCTAACCAAAAAAAAAATTTTTTAAAAAAAACCCCCTTTTTTTTAAAACCCCCCCCCCCCCCCCGGGGGGGTTTTTTTTTTAAAAAAAAAAAAAAAACCCCCCCCCCCCCAAAGCCCCCCCCTTTTAAAAAAAAAAAAAAATTTTAAAAACTCCCCCAAAACCCCCCAAAAAAAAAAACCCCCCCCGTTTCCTTAAAGGAAAAAAAACCCCCCCCCCCCTTTTTTTTTTTTAAAAAAAAAAAAAAAAAAAAAAAATTTTAAAAAAAAAAAAATTTCCCCCCCTTTTTTTAAAAATCCCCACCCCAAAAAAAAAGGGGGTTTTTTAAAAAAAATTTTTAAAAATTTTTTTTTTTTAAAAAAAAATTTTTTTTTTAAAAAAAGGGGGGGCCCCTTTTCCCCCCCCCCCAAAAAAACCCCCCCCAAAAAAAAAAAAAAAAAAAAACCCCCGGAGTTTTAAAAAAAACAAAAATTTTTAAAAAAAAAAAATTTTTTAAAAAAATTGGAAAAAACCCCCCCCCCCAAAAAAAAAATTAAAAAACACAAAACCCAACAAATCCCCCCAACACCACCCCCAAACCCACCAAACCCAACCCCCAAACCCCCCACCCACCCCCCACACCCCCAACAAATCCACACAAAAAAACCCAACCACAAAACTCACACACAAACACACAAAGTCCACCACACACAAAGTCACACACACACACAAAGTCACACACACACACAAAGTCAAACACCACAAATTCACACACACATACCCCACAAAGTCACACACACAAAGTCTCTCTCTCTCACACACACACACACACACACACACACACACACACACACACAACACACCACACAACCACACACACACACAACCACACAACACACACACACACAAAAGTCCTTCATCTGAAGGTGAACATCGTGCGCGATGCTTGGAATGGTCACATGCAACCAAAACAAAACTGTCCAGATGAAGATTAAAAAAAAAATCAAACCTCTAAAACAAATATTGAAACATCAAATATAAAAAACACCATCACTGAAAAAACATTGTATATATATGCAAAATCACCGCATAAGTCATTCAAGAAAAGGCACTGTTATGCCTTGAAGAAAAATAGAGTTTTACTGGGTCACAATTAGTGCTATTTTACTTGTTTATGCAGGAAAAAAAAAGTGAAACGCAAGCTAAAGGGTGGAAGAGAAACCACACAACAAACTCGTGTCCCTCACAGCTGGGGAACAGATAAGCCCAGTACAGGCAAATGCTTCAGGAGGTAAATTCATTAAAATTACTTCAAAAACTATTTATGTCAGGATATCTTTGAATTCTTTTTTTAAATAGAGTTGGTTACACCGCCATTGACAACACCCACCTTCTCCCAGATATATACATCAAAAAGGCATTAGCAATAAACTATTCCACTCTGAGCTCAGTACTAGAAATTAATGGAGTAATCAAAAAAGCTAGAATAGAAAAAACATTGGCTTTTCATAATCAAGTCCAAGAACGCTATAGTAAATGCTTCTATACAAAATGTCAAAATATGTGATGGAAAAGGCTATAAATGGCAAAAGCAAGTAATTTAAATATATGACTGACTGTCCCACCTGCAGTCCTTACTGAAATGCATTTAAAAAAATTAAAGTTTAAAACACACAACACAAAAAACTCATACAGCTAAATGTTTCGTCAAATGTTTGTTTACAGTTTACGACCAGCCACTAAAACAAACCCACACATGCTCAAATTTCTAGTTTCATACAACCCAGATTTTATGAAAGCACAAAAGTCAGCAAAAAAGGCTGAACATACCCCCCTCCCGCCCCAAGCCTATAATAAACGACATCATCAGTCATGTGTTAGAATACTTTCTTTCACAACATCTGGTGCACTGGAATTTTTGAACAGACATTTGCAGTGAAGTTTCATACTTGCAGCAAAACACTCATGTACAGAAAAAGATGCCGTAAAAACAGTGACAAATCTGAGAAAGCCGACAAAAATGCAGCATTAATCCCTAACTGATGTGAAATCTATCATTAAACGATTTTTAGTCTTGGAAACACAACCATATTTTTGTGGGCCTCTAACCTCTTTTCCATATTATTTCCATTTTTTTCTTTTTTGTTTTCAATTCTGTTTCCCTTCGTCTCCATTAAATAAAAATTACATTAGGCCTCTAAACTTGTTCTCCCCCTTTCATTTCCTTTTTAGGTTTAAGTGAACAAAACAAAAGGCTGTGATTGATACATTAGCACTGACAAACGGAAATCAAAAACTGCTGGGAGAGATACAGATGGAGCAGTCTATCCATGGGCTGGGAGTGCTATGACCTGGGTAACGAGCATGTCCCTGAGCTACAGCAAAGCAAAAGACAAGGAAATCAGGGAACAGGACACATCAATAACATACCTACAATCATAAATCTTCGTATAGCATTAAAGGCAAACATTTATCATACCACATTTTCGCAGAATAAAAGGTAAAGGCAAAAGTGTTTCCATAACATATGTGGGCGTTGGGGAGGGAAGTAATAGGGACCTCAGCTTCTCAAAGGGCAGGCATATTGAGGGTGGCGCCCATCTCCTCTCTCTCACTGCTTTACCTTGCCTGTCCCTAAAGAGGGCAGGTACCTATTTACAGCCAGGCGGCTTCTGAAGCCAAGATGCAAAAAAATGGGTTACTTAGCTGTTTGGTAACCATGCTTAATGCTGCTTAACCTTAGCTTGGGGAAAGTGGAGTATTCTGATCAACGAACTATACCATACCCCAATAACAAAAGTGAAAAAACCCAAGGTTTAAGATATATGCCGAATTTTTTTCACAAACCAAAACACTACAATTTCTTTCTCAATGTGAATTTCGAATACTTCATACATCTCCAGCCTTCAAAAAAGCAATGGTGAATTTTTAACTTCATGTTATTTCGTTAACTGCTATTCACCACCTACCTTCACCCCCAAAATATAAAACCACCACACACAAGGTTGTGCAACTTTTGGGTAGGCTGCACAATGTAGCATACACGGGTAATGATGAATACCCGAGGTACACCATTCCGTAGATAACCCCGTCACACAAATCCTATCAAATATGCCCCCCCCCCCCACCACACACATACATACACACACACCAACACACGTATGCACACACATATATGCACACAGACACAGACAGACACACAGACATCAGACACAAAACAGACACAGACACAGACACAGACACAGACCAACACACACACGCACACACACACACACACACACACACACCACACACACAACACACACACACACACACACACACACACACACACACACACACTAAACAGACTCTCTATTCCTGCTTTTTAATTAAGGCCCCATTTCTGTAATGCATCATCACAGTTTCCCAGGACCTTCCCCCATGATCATTTATTAATGCATTCTAAAACCAGCGCCTACTTCTGTTTTTAGACAAAGTCTTCTAAACTGTACACCTTTCAACTAACTATTCCATCATGCATTCTAAACACAACACCCTCCTACATCCGTTTCTAGGTACACTTTCTTTTCCTAAAAGACTCTCCACTTCCATCCACCCCTGAAGCTAATCAGAAGTTTGCCTGTCCCCTATCTCCATCCTCAGTCTTTACACCTCTTTCCCCATCACTTTATACCAGAGCATTGTAACACCCCTCCCCCTTCCTAGCATCCTTTTTCGAAAAATTCTTGCACCCCTCCTCCTACTAGTCTAGCCCGGAAGAAAAAAGTGTTCAGCCACTGTGTCAGCATATACCATTATCCACCCGCCTTTTGTGTCCACATGTGGGGCCAGGGTTAGTGTTGAGGTTATTGTTAGGAGTTAGTATTCAAAAGTTAATAGCGGGTAAGGGTTGTCTTGTCAGATGGTCTGTCTGAATGTTAGAATTCATGTGGACACAATAGCACGTGGACAACTGGTATGTAGCCAAGGACACAATGTTACCTCATTGAAATCCGGATCCTGTTTCAGATGACCTACCAGTCGGAACGGATAACCACGCGCGCACAGGGACTGGATGTAAAAAAAAAAAAGCAGACAAGGGCTTGTTCAATTCCATTATCCGTGAAATAAAAGTTTAGGGGATAAAGAAATTAATGGTATATACTCGCAATAGCACGAAGCTTTAAATCGGAATCCCATTTCTATCAAAAACCAAAGCTACACATTCGACATGGGTGTCCACTATTTTCACTTCAGCTGTCAATTTTTCAGGCCTCGTGTATTTTTTTTTAATCCATTAAAAATATGAACCCCCCGTCCCCCCAAGAAAAAAGAAAATGTAAGAAAAAAAGTCTACCAGCCAGCCCTCTTTTTGTGTCCCCACTGCTCTAAATGTGTATCCAACCCTTACTAAACACCTCTTTCACCTCTTTCCCTCCTTCCAACCCGATGTCTCCTCCTCACAACTCCACACACACACACACACACACACACACACACACACACACACACACACACACACACACACACACACACACACACACACCACTTAAAACTAAACTACAACGTTTTGTGGAATAAATTCTAAAACAAAGCCTACAAATACCATAAAGTCTGACTGATGTACTTGACACCACACAGAAATGGTATATACCTCTGACAAATCATTACAGATTTGCTCCCAAAAACTGAAAAACTTCTTGCCAATTCTACCCACAAAAGTTATAAACTGCCCAGATACGTTAGTGGTGACGAAAGCGCATATTTCACAACAGCAATGCGCAATCCTGATGGCAGAGAACTTAAAAAAATAATCATTTATTATGATTTTTGAGCAAGTGTTGTCTACTTCAGCCAAAATCAAGGCCTATTTTTTGTTGCCGGTTTTCCGATTTCTTTTCTTGAGGTATCTAACACTTCACTTCCAACGACCACTTAGGTTATGGTACACATTTTGCCTATTATCTAATGACTGAAAAAATATTAAAAACATAAAAAAGCATTGCCATATAG
>CM060337.1:10487002-10489502 GCA_030674155.1 Stramonita haemastoma | reverse complement strand
ACTGGAAATGATGTAAGAATGGAGTTACAGCGCTCCATACCACCGAAACAATGCAAGAATAGAGTCAACCCCTCATGACCACTGTAACTGCTTTAAGAATTAAATGATAGTCCCAGCCCATCGTGGCCAAATGTAATGCTGCAAGAATGGAGTGACAAGAGTCCAGCCCCTCGTTACAAACGATCAAAAAATGGAATGACAAGAAACCAGCCCCACCCCACCCCCCACCCCCACTGTATCACAACCTTTGTAGATGGAGACACCAAGATCACTGGTACCAGGATTGCTCTCCTCGTATCTCCGCCTTCCCCCATTTTTCGGTTCTAGTTTTATTCTATTTTGGTTTAGCTAATTAACATTGTATTCTTGTGGTTTAGTATTTATCAAAGTTTTGGTTTTATTTTGCTACATTTTAGTTTTATTTTATGTTTTAAAAATCTTTCCTATCCTAACGTTTTAGGGGGAGGCGGCGTTGTTTGCTTTTTTAAGATTCTATCTTTTTCCATTTAAATTTTTTATTTCATTAAAAAAATTTTTTAAGAGGAGCATTGATGCAACCAGAAGCTTGGTGTCCAGTGATCTTTTGAAGACAACTGACCAGGCAGCCATGCAGAACAGACACAGACCCTCAGGAGCAAACTGTGGCAACAGCAGAACAAATTAAAAAGGGGAGACCGCGTCTTTTGTGAGCATGGTAGACACTGCACAGGTTCTCTGTGAACAGGCCTGTGAACTCCGACTCCTTAGTTCAGCATATCTCCGAAAACTCTGAAGCAAACTATATCTCCGAAAACATTTCTCCGAAAACTGTGAAGCACAAACATCTCCGAAAACTTTTCCTCCGAAAACTGAAGCTCAACACACATCTCCGAAAGCTTTCCTCCGAACACATATCTCCGAAAACCATCTCCGAAAGCTTTCCTCCGAACACATCTCCGAAAACACATCTCCAAAAGCTTTCCTCTGTAAACATCTCCGAAAACACACTTCCGAAAGCTCTCCTCCGAACACATATCTCCGAAAGCTTTCCTCCGAAAACATTCTCAAAATACATCTCCGAAAATATCTCCGAAAACTTTCCTCCGAAAACGTATCTCCGAAAACTTTCCTCCGAAAACACATCTCCGAAAACTTTCCTCCGAAAACATATCTCCCAAAACCACGCATCTCCGAAAATTATGAAGAACACCTCCAAAAAAACTATGGAATACAATATATACCCCAAAACTATCAAGCACAACATATATCTGAAAATAGCATATCTCTGAAAACTCGTCACAAAACATCTCTGAAAACATATCTCCGAAAACTAGGGACACAAAATAATTATCTCCGAAAACTAGAGCACAACATTATCTCTCAAAACTCCAGCATATCTATGAAAACTGTGGAGCACAACATAGCTCTGAAAACTTAGAGTATCTCCAAAAACTATGGAGCACAATATACCCCGAGAGCTATTGAGTACAACACATCTCCGAAAGCTATGAGCACAGCATATCTCCATCCTGAAGCTTAAGATCTCATGATCCAATATCTCAGATCCAAAGAAGATTTCCTTTATTCTCCATTCTTAATCCTTTGATAACAAGGGCCTAACAAGGCTAAGTTATCATGTTTCACACTGTACAAAGTTGATGGGCAGTATCTGGCAAACCCAAACAAATATGTGTCAATAGATGTGACATTGTCTAATAATAGGAAAAGTGTGTGTGCACATTATATGTGTGGGTGTATTTTGGTAGATGCATATGTCTCATTCGAGAGAGAGAGAGAGAGAGAGAGAGAGAGAGAGGAGGAGAGAGGAGAGAGAGAGAGAGAGAGAGAGAGAGAGAGAGGAGAGAGAGAGAGAGAGAGAGAGCGAGAGCGAGAGATGAGCGAGCGAGAGGAGAGAGGGGAGAGAGAGAGAGGAGGGAGGAGAGAGGGAGGGAGGGAGAGGGAGGGAGGGAGAGAGAGTAGAGATGAGAGAGAGAGAGAGAGAGAGGAGGGAGGGAGTGAGAGAGGGAGGGAGTGAGAGAGGGAGGGAGGGAGAGAGGGAGGGAGGGAGAGAGGGAGGGAGAGAGAGAGAGAGAGAGAGAGAGAGAGAGGGAGGGAGTGAGAGAGGGAGGGAGGGAGTGAGAGAGGGAGGGAGGGAGAGAGGGAGGGAGGGAGAGAGAGAGAGAGAGAGAGAGAGAGAGAGGAGAGAGAGAGAGAGAGAGAGAGAGAGAGAGAGAGGAGAGAGAGAGAGAGGAGAGAGAGAGAGAGAGCTGAGTATAGATTTGACTTTTTTAACCAGTCTATATTCCAGATAAAATTTTGTAAAAAAAAAAATAGAAGAGGAGAAACACAAAGAATCACACTTGTTGGTCATTGAACAGGAGAAATATTCCCTGCTAACTGAACAAGAAATAGCCATACAACTTAGCACCAGCTGAAATAAACAGTTACAAGTGTACGATCCCAATGTTTTTGTTGTTTGTACAGCTAAAAGAAGGGGTGGGGGTGGTGAGGGTCTGCATAA
>CM060337.1:10469502-10474502 GCA_030674155.1 Stramonita haemastoma | reverse complement strand
CCAGGTGTAATGATTGAGACAAAGGTGTGGATGATTGCCAGGTGTGATGATTGAGACAAAGGTGTGGATGATTGCCAGGTGTGATGTTTGAGACAAAAGTGTGGATGATTGCCAGGTGTGATGATTGAGACAAAGGTGTGGATGATTGCCAGGTGTGATGATTGAGACAAAAGTGTGGATGATTGCCAGGTGTGATGATTGTGACAAAAGTGTGGATGATTGCCAGGTGTGATGATTGATACAGACAAAGGGTAGTAGTGTGGATGATTGCCAGGTGTGATGATTGAGACAAAAGTGTGGATGATTGCCAGGTGTGATGATTGTGACAAAAGTGTGGATGATTGCCAGGTGTAATGATTGAGACAAAGGTGTGGATGATTGCCAGGTGTGATGATTGAGACAAAGGTGTGGATGATTGCCAGGTGTGATGTTTGAGACAAAAGTGTGGATGATTGCCAGGTGTGATGATTGAGACAAAGGTGTGGATGATTGCCAGGTGTGATGATTGCCAAAGTGTGGATGATTGCCAGTGTGAGAGATTGAGACAAAAGTGTGGATGATGGCCAGGTGTGATGATTGAGACAAAAGTGTAGATGATTGCCAGGTGTGAGGATTGAGACAGAGGGTAGTAGTGTGGATGATTGCCAGGTGTGAGGATTGAGACAAAAGTGTGGATTGCCAGGTGTGAGGATTGAGACAAAAGTGTGGATGATTGCCAGGTGTGATAATTGAGACAAAAGTGTGGATGATTGCCAGGTGTGAGGATTGAGACAAAAGTGTGGATGATTGCCAGGTGTGATGATTGAGACAAAAGTGTGGATGATTGCCAGGTGTGATGATTGAGACAAAAGTGTGGATGATTGCCAGGTGTGAGGATTGAGACAAACAGTAGAGTGCATGATAGCCAGGTGTGAGGATTGAGACAAAGAGTAGAGTGCATGATTGCCAGGTGTGAGGATTGAGACAAAAGTGTGGATGATTCCCAGGTGTGAGGATTGAGACAAAGAGTAGTGTGCATGATTCCCAGGTGTAAGGATTGAGACAAAAGTGTGCATGATTCCCAGGTGTGAGGATTGAGACAAAAGCGTGGATGATTCCAGGTGTGAGGATTGAGACAAAAGTGTGGATGATTCCCAGGTGTGAGGATTGAGACAAAAGTGTGGAAGATTCCCAGGTGTGAGGATTGAGACAAAGAGTAGTGTGCATGATTGCCAGGTGTGAGGATTGAGACAAAAGTGTGGATGATTGCCAGGTGTGAGGATTGAGACAAAAGTGTGGATGATTGCCAGGTGTGAGGATTGAGACAGACAAAGGGTGGTGTGTAGTGTGTATGATTCCCAGGTGTGGTGATTGAGACAAAGGGTAGTAGTGTGGATGATTGCCAGGTGTGAGGATTGAGACAAACAGTAGAGTGCATGATAGCCAGGTGTGAGGATTGAGACAAAGAGTAGAGTGCATGATTGCCAGGTGTGATGATTGAGACAAAAGTGTGGATGATTGCCAGGTGTGAGGATTGAGACAAACAGTAGAGTGCATGATAGCCAGGTGTGAGGATTGAGACAAAGAGTAGAGTGCATGATTGCCAGGTGTGAGGATTGAGACAAAAGTGTGGATGATTCCCAGGTGTGAGGATTGAGACAAAGAGTAGTGTGCATGATTCCCAGGTGTAAGGATTGAGACAAAAGTGTGCATGATTCCAGGTGTGAGGATTGAGACAAAAGCGTGGATGATTCCCAGGTGTGAGGATTGAGACAAAAGTGTGGATGATTCCAGGTGTGAGGATTGAGACAAAAGTGTGGAAGATTCCCAGGTGTGAGGATTGAGACAAAGAGTAGTGTGCATGATTGCCAGGTGTGAGGATTGAGACAAAAGTGTGGATGATTGCCAGGTGTGAGGATTGAGACAAAAGTGTGGATGATTGCCAGGTGTGAGGATTGAGACAGACAAAGGGTGGTGTGTAGTGTGTATGATTCCCAGGTGTGTGGTGATTGAGACAAAGGGTAGTAGTGTGGATGATTGCCAGGTGTGAGGATTGAGACAAAGAGTAGTGTGTATGATTGCCAGGTGTGAGGATTGAGACAAAAGTGTGGATGATTGCCAGGTGTGAGGATTGAGACAAAGAGTAGTGTGTATGATTGCCAGGTGTGGTGATTGATACAGACAAAGGGTAGTAGTGTGGATGATTGCCAGGTGTGATGATTGAGACAAAAGTGTGGATGATTGCCAGGTGTGAGGATTGAGACAAAAGTGTGGATGATTGCCAGGTGTGAGGATTGAGCGCTTTGACTTGTTTTTACAAGATATAGCGCTATATAAATTCCATGTATTATTATTATCATCATCATTATTATTATTATTATTATTATTATTATTATTATTATTATTATTATTATTATTATTATTATTATTATTATTATTATTATTATATATTTTTCGTGAATCCCAGGTGTGATGATTGAGACAAAGGGTAGTAGTGTGGATGCCCCTCTCCTCTCCCTCGCTCTCCTTCGCAGAACATCTGGCGCACACGTTAAATCCTGCTCCGCTTTTCGTAAGAGTAGGCCATCTTGTGCCATGTGGGAACAGATGACATTTACAAAACTGCATACACACGGGGACTGGATGTAAAAAAGCACAAGAGTGCTTATTCCATCATCGTCGATATCAAAGAATAAATCAAATCAAATCAAATCAATCCTTTTCCTCCCTGCTTTGCCTTCCCTGACTGACCCTCAAAGCACTACTCTTTAGCGCGGGCCCTATTTACATACAGCTGGGTGAACTAAGGGACTGTGCTCGAAGTCAAGGCGCACAAACGCGTCACCAATGGAGCGGATTGATTGATTAACCACGAACTCTGTCTATCTGCCTGTCTGTCTGTCTGTCTGTTTGTCTGTCTGTCCGTCAGTCTCTCTGTCTCTGTCTGTCCGTCTGTTTTGTCTGTCTGTCGTCTGTCTCTCTCTGTCTCTCTGTCTCTGTCTGTCTGTCTGTCTGTCTGTCTCTCTATCGCTCTCTCTTTCTCCTCCTCTCTCCCTCTCCTGTGTGTGTTGTGTGTGTGTGTGTGTGTGTGTGTGTGTGTGTGTGTGTGTGTGTGTGTGTGTTTGTGTGTGTGTGTGTGTCTCTCTCTCTCTCTCCCCCTCCCTCCCTCCCTCCCTCCCCCCCTCTCTACCCCCTTCTCTCTCTCACACCAGAAATGAACAAGGAAGAAGGATAGGTGACAACTTTAATGTTTAAAGGGTGTCTAATCAAGGTATTAATTCTCTAAGGAGAGAGAGAGAGGATGAGAGAGAGAGATGAGAGAGAGAGAGAGAGAGAGAGAGAGAGGAGAGAGAGAGAGAGAGAGAGAGAGAGGAGAGAGAGAGAGAGAGAGAGAGAGAGAGAGAGAGAGAGAGAGGAGAGAGAGAGAGAGAGAGAGAGAGAGAGAGAGAGAGAGACTTCAGATTCAGACTTCAGACTTCAATAATTTAATGTTCATAAGTCTTCAGACTCTAACATTTTGCACTCTAACTCATGCAATTTCCAGCGGTATACAGATTGCCTGGATTCTGAAAAGGAAACTACAAAGAGTAAACATGATTGTACACATCGGCATACAAAATATGAATAATAATGTATTGAGTGATACAAATTAAGATATCATGATCGCTTGTGCATGTCGAGAGAGGAGAGAGAGAGAGAGAGAGAGGAGAGAGAGAGAGAGAGAGAGAGAGAGAGAGAGAAGGGGAGAGAGAGAGAGAGAGAGAGAAGAGAGAGAGAGAGAGAGAGAGAGAGAGAGAGTTAGTACCTGTTCAACCACGGACACTAAAAAAAAATCAACATACAGCAAAACTTAGCTGGTAAATAAATTCATCCTTTCTTGCTACGCTAAAGATTAAACTTTCCGATTTATCACCTTCTGAAATTAATGAGAACGGTTGCAATGAAGTCGAACAAACCTATCCAATTCAATCACCACGTTTACAGCTAGCCAGTCCTTGCTGACCCCAGTGGACGGAGGTCATTCTCTGGTCAATCATACTAAAGCGGTAACACTACCAGGGTGACCACCCACGTATAAGTCATACCAAACGCAGTGATTAAAGTCAGCAGTTCATTTTATATTTATCTCCATATATAAGATATATTATAGTATGTATGTGATGTATGTATGTATGTATGTATGTATGTATGTATGTATGTATGTATGTATGTTATGATAGAAAGATATAGATATGATATAGGATATAGAGATAGAAGAGAGAAGAGAGAGAGAGAGAGAGAGAGAGAGAGAGAGAGAGAGAGAGAGAGGAGAGAGAGAGAGAGAGAGAGAGAGAGAGAGAGAGAGAGAGAGAGAGAGAGAGAGAGAGAGAGAGAGAGAGAGAGAGAGAGAGAGAGAGATTTTTTATTCTTTTATATCGAGGATAATGGAAAAGCAATCATATGCTTTTTTTACACCCAGTCCCCGTGTGTATGCAGTTTTGTAAATGTCATCAGTTCCCACCGGCACACGATGGCCTACTCTTACGAAAAGCGAAACAGGATTTAACGTGTGCGCAAGATGTTCGGCGTGCGTTCGCACACGGGGCCTCGGTTTACAGTCTCATCGGAAGGACTTTTTGGGGGAGTGGAGTCAACACTGATGTTAACTCCAGGGGAAAAATCCCCTCCAAAGGGAATCGAACTCGGGTCGTTAAATTGCCAGCGCAATGTTCTGACCACTAGGCTATCCCGTCCCGTGCGTGCATGTTCAAGTGTGTGAAGGGGACTGTGTAGCAATGTGGGCCTTTTTTTGGAAGTATCAAATCTGCCTTGACTGATAGTGGTACACAACACAGTACAATACAATGCAATGCAATACAACACAGTACAATACAATGCAATGCAATACAACACAGTACAATACAATGCAATGCAATACAACACAGTACAATACAATGCAATGCAATACAACACAGTACAATACAATGCAATGCAATACAACACAGTACAATACAATGCAATGCAATACAATATAGTACAAT
>CM060337.1:10454502-10459502 GCA_030674155.1 Stramonita haemastoma | reverse complement strand
TAGAGTGATTTTGCAATGAACTTATTGCAAAGACCTGCAGCCACCACTTTACAGATTGCAGTTTTCAGAGCGTTGCTCAAATAACCTGACCAACACTGCAGGTGCCTGTATCTCTCGGGTTCCAGTTGATGCCGGGATATACTATGATAGTAAGCGTAGAGTACAGCCCTGTCAAGTAGTCTCAAAGCACAAGAACTTCCATAGCAGCATCAAAACATCCTCCTCACCATCACCAAACATCATGCAATTGAAAAAAAAAGTCTTTAATTCCGTGGCCTCAGTTTCTCTGATCTCATTGTAATCTCAGATTCGATTTCTCATACATTTCTGAGCCTCTGGTAAGTTTGTTGTTGTTGTTGTTGTTGTTGTTGTTGTTGTAGTTGCTGTAGTTTAATTTAAAGTCTATTCACACTTAGTGATATTAGACTAAACAAACAAACAAAATAAACAAAAAACCTACCATAAAATATTTACAGAAGACTTGGAAACAATCCTAGCAACATCAGTAATTAACGGTTTTCTCGAAACTATGTTCAATGGTTCCCTTTGAATTTCAACGCCATTTTTGTTTGTAAATTGAATTTAGGCTTGAGGTTCACGAGGGAGGGTGGCTGGGAGGACGTTGTGGTGGTCACCATCCCGGATGCACCTCTCACGCAGTTTGGCTTAATGACTAAGTTATCTTTGTCGCCAGAAAGGGGACCTAGTAGGCGGCGTCCTGGGGGACGGGGCATTGCGCTCGCAATTTGACGACCGGGGTTCGATTCCCGTTCGAGGAGATTTTTCTCCTGGAGTGAACATCAGTGCTGACTCCACTCTACCCCCAAAAAGTCCTTCGGATGAGGCTGTAAACTGGGGCCCCGTGTGTGAACGCACGCAAGAACATCTAGCTTCCGCACACGTTAAATCCTGTTCCGCTTTTCGTAAGAGTAGGCCATTGTGTGCCGGTGGGAACAGATGACATTTACAAAACTGCATACACACGGGGACTGGATGTAAAAAAGCACAAGAGTGCTTATCCTATTATCCTCGATATAAAAGAATAAAATAGATAAATAAATAAAAACTCTCTCTCTCTCTCTCTCTCTCTCTCTCTCTCTCTCTTCTCTCTCTCTCTCTCTCCTCTCTCTCTCTCTCTCTCTCTCTCTCTCTCTTATCCACATTATCTTCGATATAAAAGAATAAAACAAATAAACAAATAAAAATAAATATTAGTTCAGGATACGTACTACCGAACACCATCAAAAGTAACCCAGCAGTAGTGCAGGGCCCCTCTGGATGGTGGTCCAACGGTGGCCTAACGATGTAAGCTCCCTGTGGACTTTCTGAACCTGAGGATGCAACCTATTTATTTATTGTTTATTATTTATTTATTCTTTTGTATCGAAGATAAAAGAATAAGCACTCATGTGCTTTTTTTACACCCAGTCCCCGTGTGTATGCAGTTTTGTAAATGTCATCTGTTCCTACTGGCACACGATGGCCCACTCTCACGAAAAGGGGAACAGGATCTAACGTGTGCGCAAGATGTTCTCTGTGCGTTCACACACGGGGCCTCGGTTTATAGTCTCATCCGCAGACTGGGGAGAGTGGAGTCGGCACTGATGTTAACTCCAGGAAAAAAAATCCCCTCTAACGGGAATCGAACCCGGGTCGTCAAATTGCGAGCGCAATGTTCGGACTACTAGGCTATCCCGTCCACCGTGGCAACCTAACAAATCTGAGTATGGCTGATGTGGTGATTTTGAGTGTGGGACAGCAGGACAGGAGTGTTAGAGAAGATGAGACTGCAAAAACAAATAACATAACACAAAATAACAACAAAAAATACCCAACCCCCTAAATTAAACACAACAACAAAAAGCATCTCCTTCCACGCCTCCCCCACCCAAAAAAAGTGAAGAGAGAAGAGAGAGAGAGAGAGAGAGAGAGAGAGAGAGAGAGAGAGAGAGAGAGAGAGAGAGAGAGAGAGAGAGAGAGAGAGAGAGAGAGGGAGGGAGGGAGAGAGAGAGAAGAAAAACGCAACCTCACCCACCACCCCCATTAAACACAGCCATGACAATTATTATCTACTTTTAATTCTGGTCAGAGAAAGACAGTAGTTGTGATTTTCACCATACTATAGTGGTCAATTTTTTTAAAATAAAATAAATATTCAGAAGTTTATTTTTTTTAAAAGCTTGATTTTATGAGAAGATATTAGTAAGGGTGTATCGCATCATAAGAGTTGATTTCACATCATTATTTTTTTTCCCGCTGGTTTTATTTATCTTTTTGTTTAAACTGAATTTCATTTTTGCATGACCAGAAAAGGAAGGGGCAGGGTGGGGGGGTAGAAATGAAAATAACTGATCAAAGATGGCAATGGATGCACTTTAAAGCGGCTGACATTTTAAAAAAATATCGACAGACAGGGGCCGGGGGAAGCTTTTTTTAGCGGAACATGTCATGCAATATGAGACTCGGTTTTTAGAAAAAGAAAGTTTAGAATGCGACCTTGCCAATAAGAACTCTGTCAATTTTGTAGTTCTTTTTTTCAGTTAAAAAAATGGGTTTCATTTTTTTAAAAATCTGTTTTTATTGTAGAGCAGTATAAATGGGACAGAGCACTTTTAAGATAACGAATCGTTCTTGGGTTTCGTTTCCTGTTGCTGCACTGCGTCATATATCTGGAGATAGTTATCCTTCTTTTCTTCTTCTTCTTCTTCTTATTCTTTCTTCTTCTTCTTCTTCTTTTCTTCTTCTTCTTCTTCTTCTTCTTCTTCTTCTTCTTCTTCTTCTTCTTCTTCTTCTTCTTCTCATCTCTTCTTCTTCTTCTTCTTCTTCCCAATTCTTCTTCTTCTTCGCAATTCTTCTTTCTTCTTCTTCTTCTTCTTCTTCTTCTTCTTCTCTCTCTTCTTCTTCTTCTTCTTCTTCTTTTCTTCTTCTTCTTCTTCTCTTTCATCATCATCATCATCATCTTCTTCTTCTTCTTCTTCTTCTTCTTCTTCTTCTTCTTCTTCTTCTTCTTTTCTTCTTCTTCTTCGAACGCTCTGACAGTAACGACTGTTTCCTGTCATATGAACAAAAATGCGTTACGCTGCCGTTAAACACCGACAAGTCAGGCCCAGCGCATGTGACTTCGGGCACGAGAAGAAGGAACTGTTACCTTTTAAGTCTTCCTAGAACAAAAAAGGCAGGAGAATGGACAAACAAGGCAGAAAATGAACAAGAACGCGACAGAAGAAAAGGAACAAAGCAGAAAACGAAGAAAAGGGATAGAAAAGAGGGAATTCCTGGCACAGAATTTCCAGAGGGTGGGGATGCTAAGCGCACTCACAGGCCCCCGGTACCCCCCACAAGGTCTAGTTTTCCCAGACAATCTATTTTCCAACTTGAGAGGATTTCGAGTTCAGAACTAGAAACAAACTTGAAAGGGTGAAGAAGGCTTCCAGTGTTTAATGAAGCTCGTAAAAAATGTTTACCAAAATATTACGCCGAACATCTAAACACTTTGAAGTATGAACAACTCTTTTACTTCACCAAATAAGAAGTCTCTGCTCAATGTTGTTAAAATGATTGATATTATCAGAAATAACATGTAAACTTTGTGAGTTTGATGTGTGTAAACAGACATATTTTTGTTTTTTTTCTTATAGTTGTTCAAATAATTCAATTACATGGTGCATGTATGTTGTTCAGTTATAATTTTGTTTATTGATGTTTTGAAAAATCCTCCACATCCCCTAAAGGGATGACAGGAAATAAAGAAATTTGAATTTGACATTTGATAGTGTGTTGTCAACACTGAACACTGAACAAAATCTAATGCACATTCGTAAGCCTTGGGCCACAATCCATGGGGTGGTTTGGGGAGCGAATCAGAAACACAGGCGAATTTGGAAATAATAGCCACGAACCAAAGTGATGTGTAACATCTGAAATCTGACTAGTGTGTCAAAAAAACCTTCTGTTATGTTTCATTTGATCCATAATGAATTCATTATTGAACAAAGGAATCAAGAAAGCACGCACACACAGTATGCCCTCATGTGCGCACACAAGCATACACGCAAAATACTCCCAGCAAAATCAAATGTAGAAACTGACTACCGAAAAATTCCAGTTTCCCCGTCAGTGTAGATGCATGAGAATGAAGATGGTTTTATTTTCCCACAACCTTTCTCACACACACACACACACACACACACACCACACACACACACACACACACACACACACACACACACACACACACACACACACACACACACACACACATTATATATATATAATGTAATGTAATATAATATATGTATATAATTTTTGATATAATATATATTTTTTAACATGGGTTTTTGTTTGTATGTAAAAGTTGTATGAGTTATGTATGGTTATGTATGGGGGATGTATGTTTTATGTTGTCTGTCTGCTGTCGTTGTCTGTCCTGTCTGTATTGTTGTATGTATTAGTATGTAAGTATGTATGTAGTATGTATGATGTATGTATGTATGTATGTTTGTATGTAGTATGTATGTATGTAACAGCTTGCCCTCCATGCATACTTGCCCAGGCTTTTTTCGCTCTAAAGACTTTAGCGCAACTCTAAATTTTCCGAACTGATGGATGCCTACTATATACATGTATGTATTTCTACAGTTAATTGTTTATTTTTTTTTAAACCCACAGAAATCCTTAGCTGTGAAAGAGGGTAAACATTATAAGAACCACAGTACGAAAATAGAAACTAATACATTAATCTTTTCTTCTTCTTTTTATTTTGTTGAGCGTTTAGACAGTTACTATTGCTGTCTGTCAAATGAGGGAAATGCAGTCATAAAATACGTCACAGTTTGTCTTCTTCTTTCATTTTTTGTCGAACGCTTAGACAGTTACTATTGCGTCTGTCAAATAACAGTAATTGCATCATACAATACGTTACAGCTTGTCTTTTTCTTCCTCTTTTACGACTACGCTTGACGATTAGTAAGTGGTACGCATGTAGCGAAAATAGGTTGAGC
>CM060337.1:10452489-10454402 GCA_030674155.1 Stramonita haemastoma | reverse complement strand
AAGAAGAGAAGAAGAGAAGAAGAAGAAGAAAGAAGAAGAAGAGAGAAGAAGAAAGAAGAAGAAGAAGAAGAAGAGAAGAAGAAGAAGAAAAAGAAGAAGAAGAATTGCGAAGAAGAAGAATTGCGAAGGAGAAGAATTGCGAAGAGGGAGAATTGCGAAGAAGAAGAAGAATTGCGAAGATGAAGAAGAAGAATTGCGAAGAAGGAGAATTGCGAAAGAAGAAGAAGAATTGCGAAGATGAAGAAGAAGAATTGTAAAAAATTGCAAAGATTTGGGAAGAAGAAGAGAATGCAAAGAATAAAAGGTGAAAGAAGAGTTGCAAGAAAGGGGACAGAGTTACACTCGAAGATGAAGATTTATATATATATTATATATTATATATATATATATATTATATATATATATTTATTAGTTATAACAGTTGCAGTATTAAAAGAAGAAGAAGAAGAAATTTGACTTAGGCTAAAGTCTGGAATATAAAACCAACAATCATAGCAAAGAGTTACTCTTCTCTTTAAAAGCAGAAAGACTAATGTGATGTCCACAAACAGTAAACATTTTTGCTATCACAGGGGTTTTTTGGATATTTGCAGCCAAGAAAAAAAAATAAAGTATAGTTTTCATAGAAGAGTTTCAATGTGGCTATAACACGCAAGAGACTTGATTCCAGACTGTGTTGTTTTTTTTCTGTTTTTTTTTTTGCTCTTATTTTTCAGCCGAATTTTATTTTGAGCATAAACAAGAGAGAAGAGAAAGTTATGGGCAAAAAGTGGTAAATCAAAGGTATCATAGAGATACATTGAAACAAAACTGTTTGATTAAAACATGTTTTTGACATTATGAACAGGAGTTTGAAACAGAAACACGTCTGCTTTTAACCGTTTTTTTTTTTTTAAAGAAAAAAAAGTTTTTTTGTTAAGGAGAAAATGCCAAAAGTAACCTCATCCAGTGAAGTAAATTGGCAACGTCAGAAATGATTTGTTATTCCTTTTTATTTCAACACATTTTACCATTGAAGCAGCACAAATTTGACCGTATGTTTTAAATAAACCGAATCGTGTTTGCATTTTTTGGTTTCATTTTATTGCATTTTGCCGTGGTTTGGAAACATTTAAGCGAAACATGAGATATCATGAGATTTATTGGGCTTTAAAACTCGAAGCAGAGTGAACTGACGGGAGAATTTGTGATAATGAGAAGGGATGGAGAGAGAGAGGAGAGAGGAGAGGAGAGAGAGGAGAGAGGGAGAGAGAGAGAGAGAGAGGAGAGGGGAGAGAGAGAGAGAGAGAGAGAGAGAGAGAGAGGAGAGAGAGAGAGAAAACATGAAAAGAGAGAGAGAGAGAGAGAGAGAGAGAGAGAGAGAGGAGAGAGAGAGAGGAGTGGAGAGAGAGAGAGGAGAGAGAGAGGAGAGAGAGAAGAAAAAACTGAGAGAGAGAGAGGGGGAGAGAGAGAGAGAGAGAGAGAGAGAGGAGAGAGAGAGAGAGTGAGAGAGGAGAGAGAGAGAGAGGAGAGAGAGAGAGAGAGAAAAACACTGAGAGAGAGAGAGAGAGGAGAGGGGGAGAGAGAGGAGAGAGAGAGAGGAGAGATGAGAGAGAGATGGAGAGGAGAGAGGAGAGAGAGAGGAGAGAGGAGAGAAGAGGAGGAGAGGAGAGAGAGAGAAACACTGAGAGAGGAGAGAGAGAGAGGAGAGAGAGGAGAGAAGAGAGAGAAGAGAGGAGAGAGAGAGAAGAGAGAGGAGAGAGAGGGGAGAGAGAGGAGAGAGAGAGAGAGAGAGAGGTGATTTTGAACAAAAATACCCCAACAAACTGTTGTGCTATGCACCAAGAAGTGTGCTTCTTTAAGTTTTTGTGCTTTTAAGCGTCTACATGGGGAAAAAAAGAAGAAAAGTTTGACTGATAAGGAAAACATGTTAA
>CM060337.1:10434989-10442489 GCA_030674155.1 Stramonita haemastoma | reverse complement strand
GCACGAGAGAGAACTGTTACCTTTTTAGGTCTTCCTAGAGCAAAAAAAGGCAGGAGAATAGACAAACAAAGCAGAAAATGGATAAGGAGGCGACAGGAAGAAAAGGAACAAAGCAGAAACGAAGAAAGGGATAGAAAAGAGGGAATTCCTGGCACAGAATTTCCAGAAGGTGGGAATGCTAAGCGCACTCACAGGCCCCCCGGTACGTCTACGAGGTTTAGTTATCCCAGACAATCTATTTTCCAACTTGAGAGGATTTCGAGTTCAGAACTAGAAACAAACTTGAAAGGGTGAAGAAGGCTTCCAGTGTTTAATGAAGCTCGTAAAAAAAATGTTTACCAAAATATTACGCCGAACATCTAAACTCTTTGAAGTATGAACAACTCTTTTCTTCACCAAATAAGAAGTCTCTGCTCAATGTTGTTAAAATGATCGATATCATCAGAAATAACATGTAAACTTTGTGAGTTTGATGTGTGTAAACAGACATTTTTTTCTATAGCAATTGTTCAAATATTCAGTTACATGGTGCATGTATGTTGTTCAGTTAGGATTTTGTTTATTGATGTTTTGTAAAATCCTCCACATCCCTAAAGGGATGACAGGAAATAAAGAATTTGAATTTGACATTGATAGTGTGTTGTCAACACTGAACACTGAACAAAATCAAATGTACATCGTAAGCCTTGGGCCACAATCCATGGGGTGGTTTGGGAGCGAATCAGAACACAGTGAATTTGGAAATAATAGCCACGAACCGAAGTGGTGTGTAAGATCTGAATCTGACTAGTGTGTCCAAAAAAACCTTCTGTTATGCTTTATTTGATTCATAATGAATATATTTTTGAACACAGGAATCAAGATGCACGCACACACAGTATGCCCTCATGTGCGCACACAAGCATACACACAAAGAGACTCCCAGCAAAATCAAATCTAGAATCTGCAGTACCAACACAATCTATTTTCCCGTCAGTGTATATGCACGAGAATGCAGATGGTTCTACTTTCCCACAACTTCCTCATATATAGATATAGATATAAATAGATATAGATATATATAGATATATGTATATATATATTTATATATATACAATATATATATACATATAAATACATACATACATACATAAAGTGGTATAAATAATATATATATATATATATTGTGTGTATGTATGTATGTATGTATGTATGTATGTATGTATGTATGTATGTATGTATGTATGTATGTATGTATGTATGTATGTATGTATGTGTGTGTGTCTGTCTGTCTGTCTGTATGTCTGTATGTCTGTATGTATGTATGTATGCATGTATGTATGTATGTATGTGTATATATAGTTTCTACACTTAATCGTTTATTTTGATTATCCCACAGAAACTCTAGCTGTGAAAGAGGGTCAGACATTATAAGAACCACAGTACGAAAATAGAAACTAACTACATTACATCTTGTCTTCTTCTTCTATTTTTTGTCGAACGCTTAGACAGTTACTATTGCTGTCTGTCAAATGAACAGTAATGCAGTCATACAATGCGTCACAGCTTGTCTTTTTCTTCCTCTTCTACGCCATACACTCCGACAGCATCTAGTAATGTGTTTGTACGTCATGTAAGCGAAAATAGCTTGAGCTACAACTTGTCTGAGACCACTTCTTTTTCTACGCTAGTGTTTGTTTATTTATTTTATTTATACACTTTATGTCACAGCAGATTTCTCTGCTCTGCTCGGGAGAACGCGTCACCACAAGTGCAGCGCCACCCATTATTTTAAAAAAATTCCTGTCTGCAACTGTGCTGGTTTCCCTATCAGAGTGGCTATATATAATATATATTATATATAAATATATATATATATATAATATTACAGAATTTTGCCACTGACAACCCCCCTTGTTGCCGTAGGTTCTTTTACATGCGCTAAATAATAATGTCTAACACACAGGACCTCGGTTTATCGTCTCAACCGAAAGACTAGCACCTACACCACAAATCATGATCTAATGGATGGGGGGGTGGGGAAGAAAGTTTCGGGCCCAAACAGGATTGGAACCACCACCGCACACTCCACTCCGACCCGGACTTTTCGTTTTCTAGGCAAGGCGCGTTACCTCCTAACTAGACCACCTACCCACTTTTCTGCTTTCTGTGTCTCCAAGCCTTTTGATACTCTGCCTTGTCACTACAGTACAGACCACTCCAGACATGTCCTTGTCAGGCAGGCTGTAAGAAAACCCACATCTCTTCAGTCTGAATGAAAAAATCCTATTCAGCAGTTCCCCCCCCCCCCCCCCCGTCCAGAATTTCCTATCTTTCCCATAGAGTGATTGACAGGCAAGTCTCCCCAACTGCCAAAGAAGTCTCTGCTGTCTGTACACTTTGAAAATCTGGGCTGCACATCAGTATCAGTGTTAAAACCCAGTTAGACCAAGCAGCAGACGACATAGAATGTACAACATGGGGAGAAGGCGCTTGAGCCATAAACTGAAAAGTCCTTCGGATGAGACTTTAAAACCGAGGCCCCGTGTTGCGAACGCACTCAGAACATCTTGCGCACACGTTAAATCCTGTTCCGCTTTTCGTAAGAGTAGGCCATCGTGTGCCGGTGGGAACAGATGACGTTTTCAAAACTGCATACACACGGGGACTGGATGTAAAAAAGCACAAGAGTGCTTATTCCATTATCCTCGATAAAAAAGAATAAATAAATAAATAAAATAAATAAATAAAACTGAGAGAACGCGGTGTATGGGTGATGACCGGCAGTCTTGATGAAGTCAAGTCAAGCAAAACCAAAGTCAAGTCAAGTCAAGTCCAGTCAAGTCAAATCAAGTCAAGCCAAACCAAAGTCAAATCAAGCCCAACCAAAGTCAAGTCAAATCAGGTCAAGCCGAACCAAAGTCAAGTCAAATCAAGTCAAATCAAAGTCAAGTCAAGTCAAATCAAGTTAAACCAAGACAAGTCAAGTCAAACCAAAGTCAAATCATGTCAAGTCAAGTTAAATTTTCTGATGGTACATTGAAATAAGCAAAGACTGTCATTCAGTGGGCGCTTAAGGGGGTGGGATGGAGGAGGGTGCAGGGCCAGACAGATGAAGCTTTGGACAAAGAACATCAAAGATATTGGAACCAGCCTTGACATGGCTGTGTTGCTGTGCTGCAAAAGGCCGAAGACAGACCAGCTTGGAGAACAATGTCCACTAACACCACTCTCGTATCCCCACAAACGACGACCATATAACTTATAGGTCAAGGGACTGATGAATGAACATGATGATAAATAGTGATGATGGGTTTTTTTTTTCATCAAACCGTCCACAGAAAAGAAAGATTTTAAGAAAGTACAGTGGATCGTGTTAAGTTGGATGGTTTCACAGGAGCCTGTCAAAAAAGATAGCAACCCACCTTCTGGAAATTCTGTGCTAGGAATTTCCTCTTTTCTATCCCTCTCTTTGTTTTTGTTCCTTTTCCCTGTCACCTCCTTGTCTTTATTCTACCTTCTTGGTCCATTTTACTGCATTAAAAAAACAACAACCCAGAATGACTTAAACAATAACAATTTTCTCCCATGGCAAAGTCTGATGTGCTGGGCCTGATTTGTCAGGCGTTTTACGGCAACAGAACGCATTTTCGCTCACGTGGCAGACAACTGTAGTTGCTGTCTGAGCGTTAGACAAAAAAGAGTATATTTGATTTAGTTTTCACTGACTCGTGTCCAAAGCTGAATGTATCATGAGCTCTAAACAAGTGCAGCGCCTACCCATTATTATTGTTCCCCTCAGGGATGGTGTCTAAACACAGCACCTGTGTGCATGCTGGGTTTTTTAATATAATTTTGTCATCCGCTCCTACCGGCACACGATGGCCTGCTCTTCCGAAAGGCGGAACGGGATTTTTAACGTGTGCGCAAGATGTTCTGCGTGCGTTCGCACACGGGACCTCGGTTTACAGTCTCGTCCGAATGACGTAAACAAACACAAAACAATGTGGCTGTGTATGGTAAGATTAGGGTGAACAGCGCAGACATTGTAAATCTAATATGTCAGACAGACTGACAGCAAAAAAAAAAAATTCCATGACGGTAGTTCCCCACAGTGTGACTGACAACGTAGTCCTGTAGGTGCCAAAGAAATCTGTAGGAAAACACTTTTTTGGTCCGTACCATTAAAGGTCAAGGCTGCACGTCAGTCGGACATGCAGACGACACAAAATGCATAACAGACAGGAAAAGAGCTGGATGTCACAAACTGAGAATAAGACAGTGTCGGTACATCTCGGGCCTGGTCAACATTTTGGATATACTCTGAAAGGAAGTGTCAAGGAATTCTGGCAAATGTCTCAAATCTAACTGGATCTCCATAGCATTCTAATCATCGCTCTTTTTCTCTCACATGTATCATTGTATATATATATAAAAAAAAATATATATATATAGGTAGTAGGCCTCCGTCAGTCGGTTGTCGACTATGGAATTCGCAGCAAAAGACAGGTCATTTGTTCAGCAACAACGCCGGCTGTGGCTGGTCAGTCCGATGCGGGAGTGGCAGTCTCTGTTGTATCTGATGCAGATGTGGCTTGTTGAGGTGGCTGGAGCACATGCCTTCCGCTTGGCTCTCTTTTCGTTTGCTGCGGTGTGGATCTTTTCTTCACCACACTTCAGCTGTTTGTGGAGAACACTGCGCCATTTGCTGTGGTCAGCCGCTACCTCCTCCCAGTTCTCTAGGTTGATGTCCAGGGCTTTCATGTCACGCTTGCAGACGTCTTTGTAGCGCAGTTTGGGGCGGCCAATGCTTCTCTTGCCGGAGGCAAGTTCACCATAGAGGAGATCTTTAGGATTATATATATATATATATATATATGATGAATGTATACACACACACACACACACACACACACACACACACACACGCACATATATATATATATATATATATATATATATATATATATATATATATATATATATATATATATATATATATATATATATATATATATATGTATGACGTATGTATACATGTATCTGCAATCATCTATATGATAATATAATTATGTATGTATGTATGTATGTATGTATGTATGTATGTATGTATGTATGTATGTATGTATGTATGTATGTAGGTAGGTAGGTAGGTAGGTAGGTAGGTAGGTAGGTAGGTAGGTAGGTAGGTAGGTAGGTAGGTGTATGTATGTATGTATGTATGTATGTATGTATGTATGTATGTATGTATGTATGTATGTATGTATGTATGTATGTATGTATGTATGTATGTATGTATAAAAGAAAAACAGCATGCACACAGGTGTCGTGTTAAGACACCATCCCCGAGGAAAAATCGGGGAGTTGGAGTCCCAGGGCGGCTCGGGGCTGTATATGGCAACGTTCTGATGGCTCCTGCGACTATACTGGAACCATTCGTATTGGTCACTGCCTTTCCAATGGATCATTCCAGTGGTGTGGAGAGGGGGGGGGGGGGTCTGATGCATGGGTAACAGCTTGCCCTCCATACTTACTTACCCAGGCTTTGCGCTCTAAAAACTAGAGCGCAACTCCATAGTCTTTCGAGACTGATGGGTGCCTTCTACATGTCTGTCTGTCTGTCTATCTGTCTGTCTGTCTGTCTGTCTGTCTATCACTTTCTGTCTGTCTGTCTGTCTATCACTTTATCTATCTGTCTGTCTGTGTAATGCATCTTTGTATATACGTATCTATCTCTCTATCATCCATCCATCCATCCATCCATCCATCTATCCATCCATCCATCCATCCAGCTAGAGAGAGACAGACAGACAGACAGACAGACAGACAGACAGACAGACAGACAGACAGACAGATAGACAAAGACTGAGACGGAGACTGCGACAGAGACTGAGACTGCGACAGAAACAGACAGACAGACAGACAGACACATACACACAGGCAGACAGAAAGACAGACAGCAACAACCAACACACACAAACACACATACACACACACAGAATGACTGACAGGCAGACATACAGACAAACAGACAGAAAGACAGAAAGACAGACAGACAGACAGACAGACAGACAGACAGGGTAACATGAGAAAGACAAAAGCAACAGAGAGACAAAGAGAAGTGATTCAACACAACAATAAAAGATGTTTAAAAAGTGACTATATTGTTGTAACGTCTGATGTTATAAACCTTCAAAACAGCGATGTCAATGACACGGAAAATTTAAAAATAAACAACCTCAAATTTAGCTGATGCAAGTAATATACAGCAAGAAACTACCACCTCCACCGCCACCACCACCACCACCACCACCACCACCACCACCGCCACCACCACCTTACAAGCAATAACATAATGTCTCACGAAGAGTTTGTAAAACGTAATTAGTGGATTCGTGTTGTTTTGTTATGTTTTTTGTGTGTCTTTTTTTGTTTTGATTTCAAAAGAAAAGGGGCTTTTTTTTCGGGGACGAGAAAAGTTTTTAATGAGAAATTGTCACGGGAGTAGGTTTTTTTTTTTTTTAAATTAAAACTTTAATCAAAATTGTTAAAACAATTTTTTTGTTCGGGGGGGGGGGGGGGGGGGGGGGGGGGGGGGCCCGGGGGGCGTTATTTGGAGCTTTGTTTGAAGATGTTTTGATTGGACGTCGTTTGATGAGAGAGAGAGAGAGAGAGAGAGAGAGAGAGAGAGAGAGGAGAGAGAGAAGAGAGAGAGAGAAGAGAACAGAGACAGAGACAGGACAGAGACAGAGACAGAGAGACAGAGACAGAGACAGAGACAGAGACAGAGACAGAGAGACAGAGAGAGACAGAGAGAGAGAGAGGAGGGGGAAGAGAGAGAGAGAGAGAGAGAGAGAGAGAGAGAGAGAGGAGAGAGAGAGAGAGGAGAGAGGAGAGAGAGAGAGAGAGAGAGACAGAGACAGAGACAGAGAGACAGAGACAGAGACAGAGACAGAGAGAGACAGAGACAGAGACAGAGAGACAGAGAGAGAGTATACGGTTCTATTAAACTAAAGAACTCTTTGTCTCTAAAACTGACCATTTGAACGCAGAACACTATCAAAATGTCATGGCTTGGTTCCCATATCTCACCCAATCCCATCCAGACATAGTGGCATAGTAGGCTAACAGCTCACTTAGAAAAAAATACCAAAAGTTTGATTTCTTTGATTCCACAAATAGATGATCTTCAACTAACACCCACTAATAACCTAGTTCTCCGCCAAATGGTTTTCCACAAAGAAGATGTAACCTCCAATTTCAAAAAAGAGTTCTTCCGCACTAACACAGTTGCTCTTTATCCTCAAGTCTGTAATCTAGTGCTCTCTCTCTCTCTCTCTCTCTCTCTCTCTCCTCTCCTCTCTCTCTCTCCCCCTCTCTCTCTCTCTCTCTCTCTCTCTCTCTCTCCTCTCTCTCCTCTCCTCTCTCTCTCCTCTCACTCTCTCTCTCCTCTCCCTCCTCTCTCTCCTCTCCCTCTCTCTCTCTCTCCTCTCTTCTCTCTCTCTCCTCTCCATCTCTCTC
>CM060337.1:10391412-10423912 GCA_030674155.1 Stramonita haemastoma | reverse complement strand
GAGGAGGAGGAGGAGGAGGAGAAGGAGGAGAGGAAGAAGAAGAAGAAGAAGAAGAAGAAGAAGAAGAAGAAGAAGAAGAAGAAGAAGAAGAAGAAGAAGAAGAAGAAGAAGAAGAAAGAAGAAGAATTGACTGAGTGTGAAGTGTTTCTCTTTCGCATTAAGAGCCAACATTTTGGAATGCAAAATTGTTCTTTTAGATATGTTTAAAATTTGCTCTTTTTTGCAGTTTAGAGCTGATATTTGCCTTATTCTTCATCCTTGCTTTGGTCTATTTCTGTTAGATAAAAGAAACCAATTGTTTGTGTATTTTTTAAATGTCTACTAGATCTGAATCTTAAAAAAAAGTCTAGCGTATTTTTTTTAAAGTAATGCAGTGGAATGCTAGATCTATTTCCACTAATTTACACTATCTAATCCAACATCTTTCCAACAATAAATACCAAGCCCTTGTATTACAATCCCTGAATGTAACCAGGAATAAACTACCCAAACTACCTGGTTACTATTACCCACCTGTCCATCAGCAGGTGGATGCTGCTACCAAAATCAGTGCAGCGATATACATTCAGGAAGGGGTGGATTGCTGCACATGTTCTTCACTGGTCACAGCTTTCAATTGCCCCCACTTTCAGCTCCTCTCTCAGCCTAGGTGGGGCCAGCTGGTGCTATTTATAGCAGGAACTGACCACACTTGGACTAGGTAAAAGGAAAGGGCGCCCTAAATTTAGCACTCTTGACTGAGTGATGTTGGATTTGTGTGCTGTGCGGTGCCTAACAAGGTTCAAGATATATGTTCATGTGCAGCACCAGTAAAACTTGCAGAAAATTTAATTATAAATATTGGATCTGTGAACCTGCCTTAGGGGACCTAAAGATGTAAACACTGAATGGTTACACAACCTTAAAGATAATGAAAAGTGGTTCATAGTCACTTATATATATACATATATATAACCCAGGTCAGTCATGGTATACTTTCTCTTCAAATCAAACCCCACAGGCTATATGCTCATGATGGCACACTGCCTGCAGAAAAAAAGTTATTGATAATCTATGGTTTTCTTGGGTATGGAATGAGCCACACCCTGCACTTTTCAACTTTATTTATTTTTGTGAAAAGGGTTGACATTTTTTGTTTTGCTAAATCCTTGATGTAAGTCAGAAGTTTCCCATGGCTTGTTGTAGTTATCTTATTGTTTTTTATTTGGATTTTTTTTGGGGGGTAATCAGTTTTTCTTCGTGGTTTGGGTATTTCTTTTGCTCTTTTTCCTTTTCCACCTTCACCTTTTCCACATCCTACTACCCTTACTTATTTTCTTGTTATCCTCTTCTTCTTCTTCCTTCTTCTCCTTCTTCTTCTTTTTCTTCTTCTTTTTTCTTCTTTTTCTTCTTTCTTCTTCTTCTTCTTCTCTTTTCTTCTTCTTCTTCTTCTTCTTCTTCTTTCTTCTTCTTCTTCTCTTTCTTCTTCTTCTTCTTCTTCTTCTTTCTTCGCAATTCTTCTTCTTCCTCTTCTTCTTCGCAATTCTTCTTCTTCGCAATTCTTCTTCTTCTTCTTCCCTTCCTCTTCTTCTTCTTCTTCTTCTTCTTCCATTCTTCTTCTTCTCTTCTTCTTCTTCTTCTCTTCTTCTTCTTCTTCTTCTTCTTCTTCTTCTTCTTCTTCTTCTTCTTCTTCTTCTTCTTCTTCTTCTTCTTCTTCCTCCTCCTCCTCCTCCTCCTCCCTCCTCCTCCTCCTCCTCCTCCTCCTCCTCCTCCTCCTTCTCCTCCTCCCCCCTTCTTCTCCTCCTCCACCTATTTCTTTTTGTCATCAAGGTCAGGTCACACTGCCCCAACCACAGTGCTTCCCTGCCTCCCCTTTGTCCAGAATGCAGAGCAGTTGCTGCAGCCCTGTTGTCACTGACACTGAAGGCAAATGCAGAAGCTGCCACCGAGACCTGAACAAACAGCTGTGCCCACACCTTTGCCAGAAAAATGTTGACACAGTCAACACACACACACACAGCGCGTGTGCGCACGCACACCACACACACACATGCACCCACGCACACACACACGCACGCATGCACGCACGCACACACATACATACACACAAATGCACGCACGCAGACGCACGCACGCACACATGCACACGCACACACACACACATACACGCACACATGCTCGCACACACGTATTCACACACAACACACACACACACACACACACACACACACACACACACACACACACACACGCACAGTACACATACACACACACACACATGCACTTATGCAGCCACTGCCCCCCCCCCCCCCACACACACACACAGAGGCAAAATGAGCAACAGCTTTGAATGTCTGCTCTGGGCTTTTGTTTTTCTTTCTCTGAAATAGTTGGCTCTGCCACAGAGTGAGTGGAACAAAGAACAGAACAAAGAGAACATGAGGTTGGAGTTTTGCTTCAGCAGTGAGTGGAACACTAGACAGAACAAAGAGAACATGAGGTTGGAGTTTTGCTTGAGCGGCAGAGTGAGACTGGAACAATGGGCAGAGCAAAGAGAACATGAGGTGGGGGTTCTGCTTCAGGGGCATAGTGAGTGGAACAATGAAAAAACAAAGAGAACATGAGGTTGGAGTTTTGTTTCAGCAGTGAGTGGAGCAATGAAAAAACAAAGAAAACATGAGGTTGGATGTTTGCTTCAGCAGTGAGTGGAGCAATGGGCAGAACAAAGAGAACATGAGGTGGGAGTTTTGTTTCAGCAGTGAGTGGAACAATGTCTGGACAGAACAAAGAGAACATGAGGTGGGAGTTTTGTTTCAGCAGTGAGTGGAACAATGTCTGGACAGAACAAAGAGAACATGAGGTTGGAGTTTTGCTTCAGCAGTGAGTGGAACAATGTCTGGACAGAACAAAGAGAACATGAGGTGGGAGTTTTGCTTCAGCAGTGAGTGGAACAATGTCTGGACAGAACAAAGAGAACATGAGGTGGGAGTTTTGCTTCAGCAGTGAGTGGAACAATGTCTGGACAGAACAAAGAGAACATGAGGTTGGAGTTTTGTTTCAGCAGTGAGTGGAACAATGTCTGGACAGAACAAAGAGAACATGAGGTGGGAGTTTTGCTTCAGTAGTGAGTGGAACAATGTCTGGACAGAACAAAGAGAACATGAGGTTAGAGTTTTGTGTCAGCAGTGAGTGGAACAATGTCTGGACAGAACAAAGAGAACATGAGGTGGGAGTTTTGCTTCAGCAGTGAGTGGAACAATGTCTGGACAGAACAAAGAGAACATGAGGTTGGAGTTTTGTTTCAGCAGTGAGTGGAACAATGTCTGGACAGAACAAAGAGAACATGAGGTGGAGTTTTGCTTCAGTAGTGAGTGGAACAATGTCTGGACAGAACAAAGAGAACATGAGGTTGGAGTTTTGTTTCAGCAGTGAGTGGAACAAAGAACAGAACAAAGAGAACATGAGGTTGGAGTTTTGCTTCAGCAGTGAGTGGAACACATGGGCAGAACAAAGAGAACATGAGGTGGGAGGTTTGCTTCAGGGGAGACACAGGTCTGAAGGTGGCTGGCTCAATTCATGCTGCGTTTTAGTACAGAAATGTCACTAACAATTGATTTTCTTGTTTTATGTCTGTTTTAGCCACAGAAGTACTGGACTGGAGAGATACCTGTGTGTGTGTGTGTTTATTTATTTGTATTATTGTATCTATTCTTTTATATCGAGGATAACGGAATAAGCACTCTTATGCTTTTTTACATCCAGTCCCTGTGTGTATGCAGTTTTTGTAAATTGTGTCGTCTGTTCCCACAGGCACACAATGGCCTACTCTTACGAAAAGCGGAACAGGATTTAACGTGTGTGCGAGATGTTCTGCGTGAACACACGGCCTCGGTTTATAGTCTCATCAAGGACTTTGGGGGGGGAGGGAATGTGTATATCTCTTGTGTGGTGTTGCGTGCCTACGTGTGTATGTGTGTGTGCATGCGTGCGTGTGCGTATAATATTATGTGTGTTTGTTTGTTTCTATGACTGACATATGTCTTTCGATGTCTCATCACGTGACCTTCTCTCTCTCTCTTCTCTCTCTCTCTCTCTCCTTCTCTCTCTTCCTCTCTCTGTCTCTGTCTGTCTTCTGTCTTCTCGTCTGTCTCTCTCTCTTCTCTCTCTCTCTCTCTCTCTCTCTCTCTCCTCTCTCTCTCTCTCTCTCTCTCTCTCCTCTCCTCCTCTCTCTCTCTCCTCCCTCCCTCTCCTCCTCCTCTCTCTCTCTCTCTCTCTCTCTCTCTCTCTCTCTCTCTCTCTCTCTCTCTCTCTCTCTCTCTCTCTCTCTCTCTCTCTCTCTCTCTCTGATCTTGCTTTATAGATGTTAGCACAAATGTAACAACCACGCCACACCACACCAGACCACACCAGACCAGTCAGTCAGTTCTTAAGTGCTATAGAGAAGAGACAAAGCGGAAATCAGGCTGGGGGGAAAAAATAACTGGGGTGGCCTTTGGCGGTGTTTGTTTGCCTCTGTGTGTGTGTGTGTGTGTGTGTGTGTGTGTGTGTGTGTGTGTGTGTGTGTGTGTGTGTGTGTGTGTGTGTGTGTGTGTGTGTGTACACGTGTGTGTGTGTGCGTGTGTGTGTGTGTGTGTGTGTACAGTGTGTGTGTGTGTGTGTGTGTGTGTGTGTGTGTGTGTGTGTGTGTGTGTGTGAAGTCAAGTCAAGTCAAGTCAAGTCAAGTCAAGTCAAGTCAAAATTTTTTTTTCCAGATGGCACATGGAGTAAGCACAAATTTACTTTTTTTCATCATGTGTGTATGCAGTGCGTGTGTGTGTGTGCGTGTGTGTGTTTGTACATGGTGTGTGTACATGTGTGTGTGCGTGTGTGTGTGTGTGACATGTGTGTGTGACATGTGTGTGTGTATGTGTGTGTGAGGGAGAGTGTGTGTGTGCGCGCGCACGCGCGTGCGCGCGCGTGTGTGTGTACCGTGTGTGTGTGTGTGTGTGTGTGTGTGTGTGTGTGTGTGCTGTGTGTGTGTGCGTGTGTGTGGGTGTGGAGAGAGAGAGAGAGGAGTGTGTGTGTGTGTGTGTGTGTGTGTGTGTGTGTGTGTGTGTGTGTGTGTGTGTGTGTGTGTGTGTGTGTGTGTGTGTGTGTGTGTGGAGTTGTGATCGTGACATTTTCATCGTTGTTCCTCGTGGGACTCTGCACCTTTCACGCCTGCCAGAGGGGCAAAGTGTTGTTTTAGTGTCAGCCAGTTCAATATACATGTATGCATGTATGCATGCATGCGTGCATGTGTGCGCATATACATACATACATGCATATAGCTGCTGCAAGCACACACAGACAGCAGGCGCACCCGCACGCTCGCTCGTGCACGCGCGCATACACTATACACAACAGATAAAATAAATAAAATAACAACACACACATCCACTCACACACATACATATACACACATCACGCACGACGACGCAGGGGCGCGAGCGCACACCCACACACGCACGCGCGCTGCGCACACACACATACACACACATATACACACACCCACACATACACACACACAACAACACACGATACACACACACACACACAACACACACACACACACACACACACACACACACACACACACACACACACACACACACACACACACACACACACACACACACAGGGGGGTGGGATAGCCTGGTGGTTAGAGTGATGCTGACCCGCCCAGGTTCGAATCTCGTTCAAGAAGATTTTCCTCTGGAATTAACATCATGCAGACTCTTCGCTTCCCCCTAAAGTTCTTTGGATGAGACTATAAACCAATGTTCCCAGTGGAAACGCACGCAGAAAATCTTGCGCACATGTTAAAACCCGTTCCGCTTTTTTTTTTTTTTTTATTTTTTTATTTATTCTTTTATATCAAGCATAATGGAATAAGCAATCATATGCTTTTTTACATCCAGTCCCCGTGTGTAGCTTTTCGGAAGTGTAGGCCATTGTGTGCCGTGGAAACACATGACAAAATTGAAAAACCATAAACACACGGAGACTGCATGTAAAAAAAAAATATATAATAATATAATAAAGCACATGAGATCTTATTCCATTATGCTCGAAATAAAAACAAAAATAACATCAATAAAAAAGATAAATAAACACGCACATACGCACGCACAACACACACAACACACACAACACCCCACACCACGCACACACCACACACACAACACACAACACACACACACACACACCACGCACCAACCACACACACACACACACACACACACACACACACACACACACACACAACACCACACACACACACACACACACACACACACACACACACACACAGAGGATAAAATGCAGCTAGCAGGACTTTGAATGGCCGCGGGCAATTTCTGACATTTGCGGACTGTGTCAATATTGTGTTGCGAACGACAGAATTGTGCAACCCAGCAATTGAAGAAATGGACCGTGTGTTGCTCCAGCGTGCATCAGCAAACAGCTATCCCGTCCATTACAGACAAAAATGACAGAAACTAAGAAATCAATCTTTTTTTTTTAAATAAGTGTTTAAAGAAAATTTAGGGAGTGTATGGCGGTGTTTTTGTTTATAGAAAATTGTGTTTACAGCACTTTATGTCGTGCAATGGACTGTATTTTTAATCGATTGATTATTTTTTTTAAAACGTATGGATAGTTTCTTTTATTAAAAAAAAGTATTATAGCTCAGTATTACAGTATTACAGTATCGTGCAATGTAATGCTACTTTGCAACTGATTGATTGATTGATTGGTTTTTTACAACTGATGGATAATTTCTTATAGAAAACAGTATTAACCTAAACGCAATCTTTATGAACTTATGAACTGCAATGTCCTTCTTCTTTGTTTAATATTGATTGAGTGATTGATTTTAACAACTGATGGTGTGCATCAAGGACTCTTTCAATATTTCATTCCGGGCAGAGTTGTGGAACGGAGCCAATGAAAGAAAGACTGACAGTTTTGCTTCAGCATGCATCAGGAGATAATTATATCATCTGTCCATCACAATAATAGAATGATAGAAACGGAGAGATGAAATCTATAGGCCTACTTCAAACAAAGGGATGAACAAATTAAGTTTTCGTTCCGTTTTTATCGAAAGTGGTGTACAACATTTAATAATAGTGCCTATTTTATGATATTTGATCATTCATTTGATTGGTTGATTAGTTAATTATTCCATAAATATTTTTCATTTCATTCTATTCATCTTTTTTGGAGCTGGATTGTTGGCTATTTTACAACTACAGCATATAGCTTGTGCATAACAGATATGACATTGACGGAATGAGCCAAATCATTGTTCCAAAAGGACGAATATAATTCTACATGGCAATAATTAATACAAAGCATACCGAATGGAAAGCAGTTCTTAAATAAACTGGAAATCTGAAAAAGAATCACAAGCGGAAGGTCAGTAAATGATACACACAAAATGTGTTACAATCAGGAGAGGAAGAAGGGACCTTTTTGCTCTCGTCCTTACTGTCTCCTTCTTTCTTCTCACTTTTTTTTCCTATAAAATTAAATATGTGCAGTAACATGCACAAGCTATTTTTGCAAAAAGTGACTCCTCCTGACAAAAGTTAAACACACTGAAATTAGTGAAAAGTTTTTTATTTTTTAAATTTTTTATCAGAGGAAAAAGGCAAGTGATGAACATAATATCCTGGTTTAGATAAATTGACAAAACAATCTTATATATACGACTTAGAAATGTGTTATCTTATTGTTAAAAAAAAAAACCAGACAGAGGAAAAGCACTGAGTGATAATAAGAAACAAGCTAGTGTCAATGTATCCATAAAACATAACCGAGAAATTATGCCAAAAGCAGAGCATTAATCTGTGTGAAATCCTGAAAATGGAAAATATGAAAAAAACAACAACAGGAAGGCTAAAACAAAAGAAACAAAAACACAACAACAACAACCAACAAACAACAACAACAACAACAACAATCCAAGAAAAAGAGAGAAAAAAGAAAAAAATCGTGGATGAGATGATAAAAATAAGATAAAGAAGAGATAGGCTTTTCTGCGGAAAAATGAAGAATTGCAAAAGAAGATTTACGAAGAAAAAGAATTATGAAGAAGAATATTACGAAGAACTACAAAGAAGAAGAACTGCAAAGATGAAGATTTATAAATAATTACGAAGAAGAACTGCGAAGAAAAGAAGTACGGGAAGAATTGCAAAGAATTACAAAGAAGATGAATTGCAAAGAAGAAGATTTACGAAGAATTACGAAGAAGAACTGCTAAGAAGAAGTACGAAGAAGAAGAATTGCAAAGAATTAGAAAGAAGAAAAGAACTGCGAAAATTGGCGAAAGTGAAAAGATTGCAAAGAAGAAGAATTGTGAAGAATTCCGAAGAAGAAGAATTGCAAAAAATTTCCGATGAGAAAAACTTGTGAAGAAGAAGAAATTCGACAATTGAGAAAAAGAATTGCGAACAAGAACAATTTCAAAGAAGAAGAATTGCAAAGAAAAAAGAGAATTGCGAAGAAAAATTTCGAAGAAAAAAATTCGAAAAGAAAAAATGCAAAGAAGAATTTAAGAAAAAAAGAGATTGCAAAGGAAGAATTCGAAGAAAAAGAACGAAAAAAGAAGAAGCAAAGAAGAAAAGTAAAGAAGAACAAGCAAAGAAGAAGGAGAAGGAGAAGAAGAGAGGAGAGAAGGAGAGAAGAAAAAGAGAGAAGAAGAAGAAGAAGAAGAAGAAGCAGCTCCAAAAGAAACCTTTTCCAGCAAAGCAATTTCCCCAACACAAACACCAGTGACGGACACAGGGGTGGACAAGGAAGTGGACAGGGAGGAGGGGGGGGAGAGGAGTGGACAGAAGGAAACCTGTCAACGTAAGACATCCTATGACGTCACTGCCTGTGAGTGTCCCAGTTGAACAGTCACGGAGAGGAGAAATCATCGTCATACTGACGGGTAGGATTTCACTCTCTGTGTGCGTCATTAATCACATGGATAAAGAAGGTAGACAGTAACTGCATTCACCCAAGGGGCCCTTTCCGGATTGTCCACATTTCTGGCATAAAGCAGCACTAGTAAATAAATACCCAGTTACCGTTATTGATAATAAACTGAATTCACATTTTCAATCTCTAAGCCCCCTGAACACACACGGACTTATACTATATCGCATCGTGAGGGTCTGAAGTCCATAGGGAGCTCATCAATGTAAAGCTGCAGCCGTGAGGCCACGAGCCAGATGGGCCCTGCACTGCTGCTGGGTCACTTTGGGGGTTGTTCAGAGTGGCACCTGTTTTGAGCTCGCACTCGCAGACAGACACCACCACTACTCCTTACTGACGATACGATAGTAATGGCTCAGTCGCGGAGTCAGACTGAGTGAGAGGTCCGAAGAGGGTGGCAGCTACCACAACATTCCCTCCAACGACCTTTCTGGAACCTCCAACTCCAAAGGCTTACACTAACTTACACATCTTGTCTCTCCTGTCGACATCACCGAGTTAAACGTCAGCCACCGTAACCCAATGACAATGACATGATCCTTTTACATTTGCTCCCGTCTTCACTAGCCCTGCTGACTTCATGGATTCTCATGCCACAGGATTCGGTGATGTTGCCAATGAGAGAAGCTGGTGGTCTGCCTTTTTTCTTTTTCCCTCAATAGTGCCATGAAATATAGTTTTCATGAGGCTCGTGTCTTGGTTTTGTAGCGCATGGCCTACATCATTGTAGTTTCTGTTAGACAAAATGGCCCTAACGACTAGACAAAAGTCTGCTCTTGTAAGCACGCAGAACAGCAGCACATCAAAACAAAAACAACAGCAAAAACAACAACATAAACTCCCAGTCATTAAGAACGAACATATAAACAGATCAACCTAAGCACAAGTAACACAAAGCCCACAAAGAAGCTGGACTCATTTCGAAAACTGCAAAACTGTCCAAACTGCTGAACCTTTCAAAACATTAAAAATGAACAGAAACACTGGAAACCTTAAAACGAGACAGTTAGGAATCTCGGGTGTCGCCATTTAGCTATGAAAACAAAAAGTTTGTCTGAAATTCTAGGAATGAGACAGAGACACATGGATGTGAGCCAGGATTAAAGAAAAAAGACCACGAAGAAGAATTGCGAAGAAGAATTGCAAAAAAAGAGAGAATTGCGAAGAGGAATGCAAAGAATGCGAAGAATAAGAATAATGTTAAGAAGAAGAATTGCGGAGAAGTAGTAGAAGAAGAAGAATTGCGAAGAAGAAGAAGAAAGATTGTGAAGAATTGAGAAAAAGAATAATTCCGAAGAAAAAATTGCAGAGAAGAGGAAGAAATCCTGCAAAGGAAAATAATTGGGAAGAGGAAGAAGAAACATTGCAAAGAAGAAAGAAAAAAGAAAAGAAAGACAGAAATGAAGAAAAAATAGAAGAAAGAAAGACACAAGAGTAAAGAAACCTCCTCCCTTTCCATGGAAACCTTTCCAGCACAGCAATTTCCCCAACACACACAATAGTGATGAAAAAGACTGGGAAGTAAACAGGGAGGGGAGGGGGGGGAGGGGAAGGGAGGGAGGGGGCCGTGGGAAACCTGTTGATAGAACAGACTTATCGATAGACAGACAGACCTGTGATAGACAGACCTGTTGATAGACAGACAGACCTGATTGATAGACAGACAGACCTGTTGTAGACAGACCTGTTGTAGACAGACAGATCCTGTTGATAGACAGACCCTTTGATAGACAGACAGACCTGTTGATAGACGTTGATAGACAGACAGACCTGTTGATAGACAGACAGACTTATTGATAAGACACAGACCCGTTGACGATAGACCTATTTATAGACTTATGATAGACAGACCTATAGATAGAACGACAGACCTATTGATAGACAGACAGACCTATTGATAGACAGACAGACCTATTGATAGACACAGACCTATTGATAACAGACAGACCTATTGATAGACACACAGACCTATTGATAGACACAGACCTGTTGATAGACAGACAGACCTATTGATAGACAGAACCTGTTGATAGACAGACTGATTGATAGACAACAGACCTGTTGATAAGACAGACCTATTGATAGACACACAGACTTGTTAGATCAAGACAACAGACCTATACAGACCAGACCAGCTTAGACAGATAGACAGACAATATGACAGCCAGACAGCCATCCTGTGACATCCACTGCTGCTGTGTGTCCTTAGTGCAGCAATCAGGGAAGAAAGGGCAGACACAGACCTGGACATCCTATCATGCGTGTGTCCTGTGGAGTGGGGGGGGATTGGGTGGGAATGGGGGGATGTTGACTCAAGTTGTGTAATCACTGACCTGTGGGGATGCCAGAGGTCTGTCAATATAAAAATCCTCCCCACCTTCTGCAAATTCTGTGCCAAGAATTCCCTCTTTTCTATCCGCTTTCTTCTTTCTTTCTTTCTGTATGTCCATTTCTGCCTGTCACCTCCTCCTTGACTGTTTTTTTCTGACTTCTTGGTCTGTTCTCAGGCCTTTTTCCCCCTCAGAAAGACTTCAAAGATAACAATTCTCCCCCATAACTGGTCGGATGAGCTGGGCCTGACTTGTGAGGCGTTTAATGGCACCAGCAGCGCTTTTACGCTCATAGGACAGACAACAGTGGTTGCTGTCTGAGCGTTCGATGACGAAGAAGAACTATAAGTGGATCTGTGATCTAGAGGCAATGCACTGCCTTGAAAGTGGAAAAGTCCGGTCGGAGTGTGCGGTGGTTCGTACCCGTTTGGGCCCAAAACTTTTCCCCCATCCATTAGACCATGAGTAGTGGTCCCGGTGTGTTTACACATCATTATTTAGCGCACGTAAAAGAACCCACGGCAACAAAAGCGTTGTCCCTGGCAAAAATTTGTGGGAAAAGGCTACTCTGATAGGGAAACAAATAAGTCTGCAGACAGAAAAACAAAAAAAGGAAATAAAAGTGGTGCTGCACTTGTGGCGAACGCGCTCTCCCCCGGGAGAGCAGCCCGAATTTCACGCAGAGAAATCTGCTGTGAAATAAAGTGATATAAATACTACCCCAGCATAACAAGCTAGAAGGTCGCCCAGAATACGCACTCTGACACATTCCTCTTACACCTGTAGGGAATCCCTGTTGTAATGCCGTCAGACACACTGGGTGAGAAGTGTGTGGTGCTCGTGTGGTGTGTGGTGTGTGTGTGTGTTGTGTGTGTGTGTGTGTTGGTGTGGTGTGTGTGGTTGTGTGTGTGTGTGTGTGTGTGTTGTGTGTGTGTGTGTGTGTGTGTGTGGTTGTTGTGTGTTGTTGTGTGTGTGTGTGTGTGTGTGTGCCACTGTTTTCAAGTATTACCTTACTGCATAGGCAGCCATACCCAACTTCAGAGGATTTTTTTTTTCTCCTTTCATAAAAAGAAATTATAATTACGTGTGCTGAGAGGCAGCCTCTGCAAAATGTGTAAAAGCATAACAGCACTTCCCAAAAGTCCTTCGGATGAGACTATATCTAAACCGAGGCCCTGTATGCGAACGCAAGCAGAACATCTTGCGCACACGTTAAACTATGTTTCACTTTTTGAAAGAGTAGGTCATTGTGTGTCGGTGGGAACAGATGACAAAATTTACAAAACTGCATACACACGATCGAGGACTGGTTGTAAAATAAAAAGCACACGAGTGTTTACTCCATTATCCTCGATATAAAAGTAAAGATAAATAAATGAATAAAGATAAATACATAAGTCTAGACTTTGCTTTAAACAAGAAGATTGGATTGGATTGGATTTGCTTACATCATTAAGTGGAAAAGCTTTTACCTGATGCCTGGTGAATGTAATTTGGGATTTTTTTTTCATTCGCTCCTCGCCAGAGCTCCGATGTTTGGCAGTGGTGAAAATTTTGTGTATGCAGCCGTTCACCCACCATTAAGGCGACCGCATTCCGCCTTCGGGAATGGTGTGTAAACATGACACGATTTCCGTGGTTTAGGGGTTTTCTTTGACATTTATTTTCTTCATCGTTGCTACAAGAACGCAATCACCAACATGAAAAAGAGTGAACAGGTTTAAACGTGTGTGCACGAATGTTCTCGTGTGTTTCTCAACGGGACCTTTGGTTTATAGTCTTATTCGAAGAGCTTTTTTGGTTGGACGCAACCTCTAATTTGGATTGTTGGGGATAGGGTAAGTCATAAAGGCAACTGTCTCACTGAAAATAGAATTTGAATATAATACGGATGTTTCTTTATAATTTATGCTCTTTGCATTAGGGAATAACTGATTGTAATATTTGTGACATGCACAATGCAGACATTGTATGTATATATGCAAGCAAACAACACTTTTTTCGTTATCCTTAATGTGTACTACACGTACTTTGCGTACACTCTACCAGTTTTCGATCCGACAAACTTGCTATAATTATGCAAGCCAGACTGCTTTCTTCCGGATGTGTGTCGCCAGAAGATCAGCGCCACGCATAGCAAAGATGCTAACCAAGTGTATGCATACAGTAGACCACTCTTCATGCTGTGGGCTCTGTTACTGTGCAAAAGTCGGGTACAACGGGAATCAAACCGGCCCTTTGTCAAATCTTTTCGAAATGCGCCATAACAGTGCTGTACTGTATGCATACACACTTTACTAGTGTCTTTGATATGGGTGGCGTTGTTTATGTGGCGACACCACACCCCAAGAGGAAGCCTGGCTTGAATATTGCAAGTTTGTGGGAACAAAAGCTGGTACAATGTACGCAATAGTATGTAGTAGTACACATAATAATAATGATAATATACAATATGTCAGTCCCCGTGTGTATACAGTTTTGTAAATGTCATATGTTCCCACTGCCACACGATGGCCTACTCTTACGAAAAGTGGAACAGGATTTAACGTGTGCGCAAGATTTAAGTTGTGTGTATGTTGTGTGTGTATGTGTATGTGCGTGCGTGCGTGCGTGTGTGTGCGCGTGCGTGCGTGCGTGCGCGCGCGCGCGCGCGGTGTGTGTAGTGGTTGTTTTACCATATTATATATCATCATTATTATTGTGTACCAGTGTTGCGAACACTGCACCAGCTTCCATTCTGACAGACTTGCTATATTCAAGCCAGGTTGCTCTCTTTGGCGCTGTGGTGTCGCCACAGAAACAGCGCCGCCTATATCAAAGATGCTTGAAAAGTCTCTGCACATACAGTAGAGCACTTTCTTGATGCCGTGGGCTCTGTTACAGCGTAAAAGTTGGAGTAGGACGGGATTCAAACCCGCCTTTTGTCACCTCCTCTCCTTATTCTGTGGGGGTATGTATGTGCACATGCATACCAGCGCTCGTGTTTGTGTGTGTATTTTTTGTGTGCATTTCGCGTGGCCCTGTATTATGCAGTGGTGCATCATATTGCATAATCATCATTATTAATATGTGTAATACCATGTATTGTAGCATACACTGTACCAGATTTCATCCCGAAAGTCATGCTATATTCAAGCCAGGTTGCCCTCTTCGGGACTGTGGTGTCGCCACAAAAACAGCGCCACCCATATGTAAGATGCTAGTAAAACGTGTATGCATAGAGTAGAGCACTTTCAAGGTGCCATGGGTTCTGTTACTGTGCAAAAGTCGGGTAGGACGGAGCTCAAGTCGGTGCTTTATATCATTATCCTCAAAAACAAAAGATTAAATCATAAAAAATAAACTGAAACACACAAACAAGAAAGGAAGGAAACAGCAGTGAACTCTTTAGAAGTGTAGTTGCTCAACAAGTTGTCTTATCACCGTCAGTGCAAGACGCTTCGTTCCACGATGCACGTGAAACCTGAACTATACTGTCCTCACCCACACATACGGGTCAGGAGATGAGCATTGAATGTATTTCCTGCACCCCTCCTCACTTCAACTCTACATCGGGCCAGGGCTAACGCCACTTCGTGTCTATGCAGGCACAACAATTCAAAATACCATCACCTTGCCGCGCATCGCCATTTCGGGCAGTTTTGATCTGAGACTACAGGTAAAAGTGATGGTTGTTTTTGTGTTTAGTATTATGGTGTGTTTTGGGAGGTCTTGGTTTTTTTTTTGTTTTTTTTTTGGTACTTCATTTTTGGAGGGGGTGTGAAATTTGTGTGCGTCAAGCCAAGTCAAAGTGATATTTGTTTTAGTGTTCAGATTAAGTTTAAACAACTTTTTTAAAAAAATCTCGTCGACAGGCGCCTTGGTGGTGGTATGACCTCAGGCCATGAGATCACAAGCTCAACGTTCTAACCGCTAGGCTCAATCCCATGCCCCCTTTGTTTTCATAAAAGGAACTACGCTACGAGGAGGGAAATGACTTTTAAGATTTAGAGAACTCCTAAATAGTTCACACAGTTGTAATAAACAGAACATATTTTGGTTTATCACACAAAAGTTTTGAAAAGTATAGAAACGAAACGGAATATTCACATAGACACACATAAACACATCATAATGAGTTACAAGAGTTTGCATTCAAGGATTCTCATAGCAAAAGCAGTAAAACAGAAGAAATGTGTTTATGTTGCATTATTGTCAAATAGCAAGTTTCGCGGTTTTTTTTTCTTTCCGAGGGGGAGGGGGGGAGGGACAGCATGCTCCTAGCTAATCCTTGCTAGAATATTGAAATTTCATTTTTTCTTCGCAGATGAGCCTTGTGTCAAGACGGCTGACTAACAGCAGACCACCACCACCACCGCCGCCACCACCACCGCCACCCCACCACCACCACCACACCACCGCCACCACCACCACCACCACCACGCCCGCCCACGCCCACCACCCCACCACCCACCGCCACCACCCCAACACCACAACCACCCCCACCCCACCCCCACCGCCACCACCACCCCCACCTCACCGCCACCACCACCACCACCACCCCCCACCGCCGCCACCCCCACCGCCACCATCACCACCACCGCCGCCATTCCCCCACCCCCACCCCCACCGCCACCACCACCCACCGCTACCACCACCCACCACCACCGCTACCACCCACCACTACTACCACCACTACCTCACCCCCACCACCGCCACCACCCCCACCACCCCCCACCACCACCACCCAACCGCCACCACCACCACACCCCTTTACAAAACTGGCAGCCAGGCTAGAAAAAAATGTGCACCAGACCTGCTCCGCAACACAAGACACTCAGAAAGAAGCATCTGGCCTGACCCAAACCCTCACCCCCCAGTGGCCAAGAAGCTATACGGCGATTTGGAGGACCTGCAGCGTACTGTTGCTTCATTTTAGGTTGAAAGTTCTGTGTGTTCACCGAGAGACTGCAAAAACATTGCTGCTATGCTGCCTTCACTGCAGAGACTGAGCTGTCTGTAGTTCACTTAGGGACTGCACACAAAAAAAGCCGGACTTCAACCATCAACTTAATGTGAGTACGATGAAGTTTATTGTATTTTGTAGACTCTTGGTACCCTTGGCATCATCTATCTGTCTGTTTGTTGTATTTTACTCACAACCCTGTCTCTGTCTCACTGATCTCTGTCTCCCTCTCTTCCCCTCTCTTCCCCCCTCTCTCCCTCCTTCCCCCTCTCTCTCTCTCCTCTCTCTCTCTTCTCCTCTCTCCTCCTCTCTCTCCTCTCTCCTCCCTCCTCTCTCTCTCTCTCTCTCTGCCTGTCCGTCTATCTGTCTGTTATTCTTCTTTATTTTGAGGATAATGGACTAAGCACTCGTGTGTATTTTTTACATCCTGTCCCCGTGAGTATGCAGTTTTGTAAATTTTGTCATCTGTTCCCACCGCACATGACTTACTCTTCCAAAAAGTGGTGTCTGTCTGTCTGTCTGTCTGTCTGTCGTCTGTCTGTCTGTCTGTCTGTCTGTCTGTCTGTCTCTCTCTCTCTCTCTCTCTCTCTCCCTCTCCTCTCTCTCTCTCTCTCTCCTGATGACAAAATTATGAAACTGCACACACGCGGAACTGATGTAAAAACAACACATGGGGCTTATCCATATTCTCGAAGTAAAGAATACTAAATAAATAAACACAAACACACAATCTCTCTCTCCTCTGTCTGTCTGTCTGTCTGTCTGTCTGTCTGTCTGTCTCTATCCTCTCCTCTCTCTCCTCTCTCTCTCTCTCTCTCTCTCTCTCTCTCTCTCTCTCTCTCTCTCTCCTCTCTCTCTCTCTCTCTCGCTCCTCTCTCTCTCTCTCCCCCTGTCCCTCTCCGTCCCTCCGTCCTTCGTCCTCTGATTAACAAAACTGAATCCCATTTATATGTATGTATGTTTTAAGTTACTCAGCTAGAGCTATGAAGTGCTGCGACCGTTTTTGCCTACCACGAGGGTAGTCACACGCCGGCTTCGGGAATACATGTATGTCTGTATGTCTGTTTTCAGCAACCTTTAACCTCCTCACCACACAATCCATGGCCCACATGACTCTCACTGGTTAGGCCCGTGTTGGTCAATAAAAGGGTAGGGAATGAAGACCCAGGAAATGCAACCTAGCTTCTGCTTCTGCTTCCTTCAACCCCCTCATCATCTCCATCACCCCTCACTCTCTCTCCCCTCATCATCCCCCTCTCCTCCTCTCTCCCCATCTCTCTCTCTCTCTCTCTCTCTCTCTCTCTCTGTCTTCTCTCTGTGCTCTGTCTCTGTCTCTCTCTCTCTCTGTCTCTCTCTCTCTCTCTCTCTCTCTCTCTCTCTGTTCTGTCTCTGTCTCTCTTCTCTCTGTCTGTCTCTCTCTCTCTCTCTTGTCTCTGTCTCTCTTCTGTCTGTCTCTGTCTGTCTCTGTCTTCTGTCTTCTGTCTGCTCTGTCTGTCTCTTCTCTCTCTCTCTCTCTCTCTCTCTCTCTCTCTCTTCTCTCTCTCTCTCTCTCTCTCTCTCTCTCTCTCTCTCTCTCTCTCTCAGACAAGCAACTAGTACGGTCCTTGCCATAGGAGCGAAAAATGCTCTGCGCTGCCGTTAAGTGCCTGACAAGTTGGGCCCCGCACATCCGTGAGTCTGCGTAACCGTTCGCCTCCGAAAGCGCAGCGCGCGCATGAGCAGCCTCCGTAGGCTTTCGCATGCAGTCCTTCCACAGTGGAAAGTCTGTATGCACACAGCCACCGATCACACTACTGCCGCCTTGCAACAACCGATTTCACAGGCACGACCAAAAACACAACACAACCGGCTGTGAAACGTCTGGACAATGATCACCACAGAAAAAAGGGACACCTGTCTCACCTGCACATTTTCCTCCTTCACCTTCACCTATCCCGAAGTCTTCGGGCATCACCCCTGAAGATTTTCCAACCAGCTTCCTCCTCCTCCTCCGGTCCTTTGCGCACGCGAAAATTTCAGCATTTTCCCAAAGCAAGTCGGGGCCAGTCCAGTCCACTCGGTCGCGTTCGTTTGCCGGACTTTGAACTGACTGCCGGGTCAGTAACTCTACCGTCGAAAGATCACTGGGTACTTCTGATTGCTTCCTCACCTTGCTAAACGATAAAAGTAGATAAATAAAATAGAAAATAAAACATAGAATAGGGAATAAAAATAAATGAAATAAAACTTAATTATATTCATTAAACAAAACATAGAATAGGGAATAAAATAAATGGAAATAAAACCTAAATCGTATTCATTATCAAAACATAGAATAGGAAATAGTGTACAGAGAATAGAAATTAAAAAAATAAACCATGAAAATAAAAAAAAATAATAAAGTAGGGAACAAAAAAAAAGGCAAGAGATGACAGGAGCGCAATCTTGTGACAGTGATCCTGGTGTTTGTAAACACCACCCGTACGGTGATCCTGGTGTTTGTAAACACCTACCGCGTACGGTGATCCTGGTGTTTGTAAACACCACCGCGCACGGTGACCCTGGTGTCCGCAAACACCACCGCGCACGGTGATCCTGGTGTCCGCAAACACCACCGCGCACGGTGATCCTGGTGTCCGCAAACACCACCGCGCACGGTGATCCTGGTGTCCGTAAACACCACCACATACAGTGATCCTGGTGTCCGCAAACACCACGCGCACGGTGATCCTGGTGTCCGCAAACACCACCACATACGTGATCCTGGTGTCCGTAAACACCAACCGCCTACAAATCTTGGTGTCCGCAAACACCACCGCGCACGTGATCCTGGTGTCCGCAAACACCACCGCGCACGGTGATCCTGGTGTCGTAAACACCACCACATACAGTGATCCTGGTGTCCGCAAACACCACCGCGCACGGTGATCCTGGTGTCCGCAAACACCACCACATACAGTGATCCTGGTGTCCGTAAACACCAACGCCTACAATTATCTTGGTGTCCGAAAACACCACCACCTACACAGACTTTGAGACAGTGGTCAGGAGGGATTGGGACTTTGTCCCTCTCACATTTTCACAGCATTTCCTTAGGCTCCTTCCTTTTCCCATACTTTATTCCACGCGGGTCCTAAACTGGTGAGTGGTCCAATGGGTCATGTGAGAGTCCTCTCCTCTGGTGAGTCAAAATGTGGACCATCCGAGAGTCTTCTCCTGAAAGCCATCATGTGGATCACCTGGGAGCCGTCTCTTCAAAAATGAGGCCATCGACTGGAAAGCTGACATCAAAATATGCTCAGAACGTGTAAGTATATGTGTACAGCTGTAATGGAAAACTGACTTCGTCAAATGCTTGGGACGTGTAAGTATATACGAAGTGTACAGCTAAAGTGGAGCAGTACATGATTCAGGTATGGGGTGTTTAGCTAAGTCTTTGAGTAAAATGTAGTTCGCTTCTAATTCTGGTTAAGTAAGATGCCATTTAGGTGGGGGTTTTAATTGTAAAGACTGTGGTGTTTTGTGGTTTGTTTGTTGCTTATGGTGTTGAAAGAATATCTCCATCCTTGGAATTATTCAGAAAAAAACATGTGCCAAAAATAGCGTACTTGAGTACATACGTTTACGAATTTACTCAAAAGGAAATGTACTAAAATTGTGTACTTGATAATTTACTTTTGGAATTCATTCAGATATAAAGATGTGCAGAAAAAGTGAATTGATAACTTCATTTCGAAATCTATCACTGGGCATTAACTACTTCTGTCGGTAGCCTAGATAGCCTAGTGGTTAGAGTGTTGAGCTCATGATCTTACGGCCGGGTTTGAGCCACCACTGAGATTTCCATTGAGAATATTTGTTCCGCTGGAGTCGCATCAGTACCGACTTCACTCTCCTGAAAGTCTTTTGAATGAGACTTAAGCCAAGATTTCACCTACAAACGCACGCAAAACACTTTGGGTACATGTTAAAACCTGTTTTGCCTTTAGAAAGAGTAGGCTATTGCGTGCCTGTAGGAAATTGACGGCTTTTTAAAGCAGGCAGATTCCAGTTTTGTTCAGACATCATCCCCGAAGTCGGAACGCGGCTACCTTACTGGTAGGCAAACATCCCATGATTATGCAAAGTGTTCGCCATTAGTGACCTCGGAACGCAAAGAAACGAAAAAATATAGTGCGTGCATAAACAGGGATGTTCACTCACGCACACACGCACACGCACACACCACACACACACACACACACACCACACACACACACCACACACACACACACACACCCACACACACACACACGCGCGCCACACACACACACGCGACACCACACAACACACACGCCGTCACCCGCGCACACACACACGCACACACGCACCACGCACACACAACACACACACACACACACACACACACAACACACACAAAAGCAGCAGTCTTACTGATGATGACTTTCTGCTTTCAGGGGCTGTGGATCTGGAATCAAGGGCCAGTGACCTGACCTGTGTTAAGGCAGCCATCATGACCTGCCTTTTCTACAAGGGTGTGTGTGTGGGGGGGGGGGGGGTAACCAGGATGGTCATCGATGGACATGAGGGACGCGACACGACAAATGAACAACATTAAAGACGAGATAACACGACAAATCATTGAGGACATCATCGAAGACAACACGGCAAATCATTGAGGACATCATCAAAGACAACACGGCAAACCATGGAGGACATCATCGAGAAACACTGCAAATCATCAATGACAACACAATCATGAGGACAACACAAGATGACAACATCGAGGAACAAAAAGAAACAACACCGAAGACAACACGGCAAATCACCAATGACAACATCGAGGACAACATCGAAGACAGCATCGAAGACTACACGGCAAATCAATGACAACACCGAAGACAACAGGACAAATCATCTGAGGACAACATCGAGGACAACATCGAAGACAACATAACAAGAGACAACACGGCAAATCATCAACGTTGAGGACAACATCGAGGAGAACATCAAAGGCAATTGAGGACAACATCGAGGACAACACGAAGACAGCACGGCAAATCTTCAGTGACAACATCGAGGACAACATCGAAGACAACATCGAAGATAACTCAGCAAATCATCAATGACAACATCGGAGACAACACGACAAATCATTTGAGGACATCGAGGACAACATCGAAGACAACACAGCAAATCATCATTGACAACATCGAGGACAATATCGAAGACAACATCGAATGAGACCACAAATATCAGAAACAAGACCGGCAAATCATCAATGAACCAGAACCGATCGAGGACAACATCGAAGACATCAAGGACAACATCAAGACAATATGGAAGACAGCAACGAAGACAACACGGAAAATCAAAGATAAGCATGGAGGATAACACGGCAAATAATTGAGAACACATCGAGAGCAACATCGAGGAAAAAATGTTGCATGTAAGACAGGAAAACTTTTCTTTTTTACAACGGATTTTTTTTTTTTGATTAATCAGATTTCATATGTTTAGAAAAATACACTAGTCTTCACATTCCTTAAAGGACTTGTGATCATTTGTGATTTTTTTATTAAAAATTGACACTCGATCAACGTTTTTTGGGGGAAAATAGTTAGATACCCTTTGAAACCCCATCAATCCTTGTAGGGCTCACATTTTTGGATGTTTGAAAAAGTAGTTTTTTCAACGTTTTTGTTTTTGCTTGGTTGGTTTTTTTTTGTTGTTTTGTGGCTATTTTTTTATGCATAAAATAGATGATGGGTGCAGATACAATAACATTAATAATAGTTGTAAGTCAGTAGTAGATGTGGGAGAGAGAGAGAGTGGGGGGTTATGACAGTAGAATCAAGTTTTCACTGTTTTATGGACAAGGCTTTAGGATGATCTGCCGGTGATATATCATTCCGAAATGCCCGTAGTATAAAAACATATATACAAGTTAAATTAAATAACCGTTGCAAACTTTTTTTAAAGCGAAAAATTTTTATCTTACATTACAAAACGCGAGTGTAGTATAAGTTCTCAAGGGTTTTTTTCCCTATAATTTCGAGGATAATGGTGCACTTTTATACATCCAGTGTATGCGGTTTTTTTTTTTCAGTTTTGTCATCTGTTCGCACTGGTGGCGCACGTGGCATACTTTTCCGAAAAGGGAGTAGGTCTTAAACGTGTGAGCAAGGTTGTTCTTGTGTGGGTGTGTGTGTTGTGTGTTGTGTGTCTTGTGGTGTTGTCTCTGGTGTGTGTCTCTTATGTCTCATGTGTCTGTGTCTCTAGTGTGTGTTCTGTGTCGTCTCGTATGTGTGTGGTGTGTGTCCGCGCGCGCGCGTGTGTGTGTGTGTGTGTGTGTGTGTGTGGTGGTGAAGGGAAGGGTGGTAGTGAAGAGGGGACTAACTTTTGGAAGGAGATTATTTCAAAGGGGAAAGGGGTGTTTGTTGGGAGATGGAGGGGTAGAATACACAAGTGTTTGGATCAGGGGGTGGAGGGGAAAAGATAAAGAAAGGGGGAGGGAAAATGGGGGATTTAAAGCTTTAGGGTTTTGTTTAAAAACACGCAGGATTACATACTTAATCGGTCATTTTTTTTTTTTAATTCTCGGTAGGTTATTTTGGGCGTAATCCTTTCTTTTGTAAAATGGAGAAAAATTGTTCAAAAATGAAAAGTCTTCAATGACTTGTCTGAAAACTGGACATTTCTTATTTTATAAAATCCGAACACCAAAACCCAACAAAAACTTTTATGTTGAAGACTGGTAATTAGAATGATTTGATAAAACATCTTCATTGCATACGCGTTCCCTGGCTATACTAAATTTTTGATCCACTGATAAAACGATCTATACCATTGTGTCTAAACTACACACCATAGTGTCTACCTGTTACTTGTGTCCACATGCATGCATGCAGACAGACCAGCCAACGACTGACAACCCTACCCCAGTTAGTAACCTTTAACACTAACCCTAACCCTTACAACTAAACCTTTACAGTTACTCTAACCCTGGCCCGTCATGTGGACACAAATGGCAGGTAGATTCCTTGGTACGTGCTGACACTATGGCAAAACATTTTTGTCTGGTATAGTTGGGGGTGATTGTAAAACTTTTTCTCTTTTGTCGTCGTCGAGCTCTCAGACAGCAACTACTGTTGTCTGCCATCTGAGCGAAAATGAGTTGCGCTGCCGTTAAGCGCCTGACAAGGCAGGCCTAGCGCGTATGATTTCGGCGTAGGAGAAAATCGCTATCGGAATTTTTTTTTTAATGGCAGGAAAAACGACCAAAAGGAAGAAAATAGACAAGAAGATGGCAGCAAGAAAAGAACAAGGCAGAAAGCAATAGGAAAAAAATCAGGGAAATCTTAGCACAGAATTTCCAGAAGGCGGGGATACTATTTATACTGACAGTCCCCCCCCCATTCCCATAGGGGGGGGGGAGGAGATTGGGGGGAATCTTAAGGAAAGATGTTAGGAAGGTGGGGGGGGCGGGTGCTGCTTAGGATGTTTGTGGAATTGTATGAGAACTGAATCTGTGAATGCGATTGGGGATAGGGGATAGTTGTCATCGATAGGGGATAGTAGTCATTGATAGGGGATAGGTAGACATTGAAAGGGGATAGGTAGTCATCAATAGGGGATAGGTAGTTATTGAATAGGGGATAGGTAGTCATTGATAGGGGATAGTATTGGTAGGGGATATGTAGTTTTCAATAGGGAAAAAGTCATCGATATGGAATAGGTAGTCATGGATAAGGGGTAGGTGGTCACAGTAAGTCGGGGGGGGGGAGGGGGGCAGTTTGGGAAAATTATTGGTTAGATGTGTAAAAATAAAGATATGGTAAAATCTGGAATAGCGGAGCGGTGGAATTGAGAGGGTGGGGGAAGGGAGAAGGGGGGGGATAGGATGTGTTACAGGTCAGGGTGTTTAAAAGAAGGGGTAGAAAGTATGTTTAGGTCAGTAAAAAGTGAAAAGAGACTGTGTGTATGTGAGTGTGTGTAGTGTGTGGTGGTGTTGTGTGTGTGTGGTGTTAGTGTGGTTGTGTGTGTGGTGGTGGGGGGGGGCGTGCGTTCGTGTGTACGTTCGTGTCCGTGTTCACAAATTTTTATTTCAAGGTTAAATGGAATAAGCACTGTGCTTTTTTTTACATCCAATCCCCGCGTTCATACAGTTTGCAAATTTTGTCATCCGTCCCCACGGGCACACAAGTGTGTGTGAGGAGGGGAGTGGGGGGGGGGGGGGCGTGTGTACTGCAGGCATATTTACGGAATGGTATATCACTGGTATGTCATACTAGCTCATTAGATATATTGTGAAACCAGCGAAAAAGGTGTGTGGGTGTGGTGTGGTGTGTGTGTGGTGTGTGTGTGTGTGGTGTGCGTGTGCGTGTGTGTTTGAGCGCGCGTGCGCGTGGGTGATTTTTTTTCTTTTTTTGAGTGAAAAAAGTAGTTAGGGATACCATGATTACTACTAGTTGGTTTGGGGGATGAATGTTTGGTGTATGGTCGACCACTGGTGTCTTAGGTGGGTTTTTTGTTGTTGTCTTTAAACCTTTTTCATGACATTAATTCAGAAAGTGTCAGAGAAAAATGACCTGGTCCTCTGACTATCCCCAGAATGGCAAAGGTTTTTTGGGTTTTTTTTAATTTTATGCAGGAGGCAAAAATCGTATTTGCAGACTGCTGTAGAATTTTTGCTATATATTTTCTGTGAAGAAAATGTGCAAAATAAGACTGCATGTTTGTAATTTGTAAATTGAAGTTTTCGGGAATTGAAAGGAATACTGTCAGTGTGGTAGTGCATAAGAGATAGACATGAGGTCATATGTGTTACACATGAGCATACTAGTGTTTGCATAAACGTTTGACAGACGGGTGATTTTTTTTTTTTAGCTTTATGTGAGGAGAGGAGGGGGGAGGGTTTGGGGAATGTTTGGGAGGAATGGTCATCCATGTTCAATCTGAGGGATTTTTTGAGAGAGAGAGAGGGGAGAGGAGAGAGGAGAGAGAGGGGGGAGAGAGAGATGGGTAGAGAGAAGAGGGGGGGGGAGAGATTGTGTCGTTTGGGTTGTTTTATTACATTGTATTTTTGGGGTTTTTTTATATGAAATTGAATGCAAGAAATACAGTAATATAATTTGTGTGTTTAAAAAAAAAAAAAAAAAGATTGAATGCAAAAAATACAATAGTGCATTTTTTGATTTTTATGAGATCGAATAATAAGAATAGAATGGTGATTTTTTCATAGTTTTTAAGGAGACTGTAATGCAAGAAATGCATCATATATTTTTTTGTTTTTTTCATAAAATTGAACGCAAGAATACAATTAATTTTTTTTTTATGTCTGGGCAAGATTTTGGTTCAAATGAAATGTCATTGAAAAACATCTAGTCCGAGGATAAGCCTTTGATATTGCCAGGAGTGTTATTAGTTTATAATCTTAGTGCTGTAGGTAAAGTATTAGTGGGAGAAAGTGCCTTTTTTTCTTTTTCTTTTTTTTTTGGGGGGGGGGGGAAAGAGCATACAATATAATACAAAAGGGACTAGGTTCTATGACTGCCTTTGCATTGAAATGACTTTAGTGTATTGGTGGCTGGTCTGTGTATTGGTTTTCTGATAGCAGATCAATAACAGATTTTACACCAATACAGCTGAGAAAAAGTTCTGTATCTGAAAGATTTCATGGTATGTTTAGTAGTTCGTTAAGTGTGCCTATGTTGGGGGTCTTGTTGGTTTTTGCTTCTTTTTTTTTCAAAGAAAATACCATTACAAAAAATGAAATCTAGTCATGTTCTGGCTGCTTTGATAAAGGCAGGAATCGGAATAAGAAATTATTTATTGCCAAATTTATTTTCAACTTATGGCAAATCAAGTTCTGTGTGTGTGTGTGTGTGTGTGTGGTTTTAAAGAAATTTCTGTAAAATTGCTGGGATTTGCAGCTGTAATCAAAATTTGACTTTTAAAGATTTGCCATTTTAAAAAGAAATAGAGGTAGAAGTTATTGAAATGTCACCTTAAAATTGCATGTTTTGAATTTTTTTTTAAATTCTGTGTATATTTTAACATTTCATGTTTGTTGTTTTGCCAATTCTGGGGAAAGAAAAAGGTTTTGCCAAAGGAGGACAGATATTGATTTTACTCCCATAAAAAGGTGAATTGGAAAACTCGGTTGTCGGTAGCATTTAAATTGTTTGTTTGTTGTGGGTTTGTTTTGTTTTTTTGTTTTTTTTGTGGGGGGGGGGGGGGATTTTTCTTTTTTCGCTTTTGAGTTGCAAGTGGTTTCCTTGCTCTATTAGTACAATTCATTACAAAAAACAAAACCAAAAAACTTACTTTTTGCCTCTGGCCAGTTAAACTTGTTCTAGAACTTCAGCTGTAAATGTAAGATGGCATTGATATAATTGCAATGCAATTGAATCACTGTAACCATAATTATGAGATAAGATCCAAACTTGTCCATCTGCATGAGTGAAGAGAATGTAGCATTTTTTGCGAGGTTTTTTTTTTTTTTTTTTAGAGTACCAACAAGATTATTTTTTTGTAACAAACATTGCTTCAATTTTTCCTGTATTTTATAACACCCCTGTACAAACTTAATTAAATGTTGTTTTATCTAAGTTTTAGAAATCAAGTGGTGAGCACACACCACTGGCACTTGACCACCCAACTGACTTTCTGGAGAAAAATACAAGCTTTGTGCAACTCCTTATTCTTTAAAACTTACAAGATGATGCATTGCACTTTTTTTATATTCGGGATATTTTCTGGCTGTAAAGATAGCATGGCTGGAATTATGCTTTTTTTTTTTGGCTGCCTCGCCTTCTGTGATGTCCCCGTACTGCTGTTCACGCGCCGCTCATACTGTTTTCTGGCTGTAAAGATAACATGGCTGGAATTAAGCTTTTTGTCACTAGTGTGTTTTAAAAGCAGATTGGAATGAACACGTTATTGTGGTCTGAGATATGTCAAATCATGGTGTGAGAATCGACAAGCGAACAAATGTCAGTGGGTTGGTCATTGTGTCACTGCTGGTCAGAGCACTGGGAAAAGCCTACCTCCCCCGTCGGCGGAAAAAAGCTGGAGTTAGGGCTGGGTAGCCGGCTCGCAGCTATAGTATTTTTTAAAATTTAGAATGAATGGGAAATACTCTCAAAACTTTGAGAAGTACTACAAATGAGGAATAGGACCAAAAATAAAAAAATCCAAAAATGTGAGCAGGGTCTTTGTTCCAAGTTGTGTTTATGACTGACTGGGTGTTTGCAAGTGTAGAGTATGTGCACAAGATCTTGGATGCATGTGCACCTTTTTTTCTGTCTGTCTCTGTCTGTCTGTCTGTCTTTCTGTCTGTTTCTCTGCTGCTCTGTCCTCTCTCTCTCTGTCTCTCTGTCTTCTCTCTCTCTCTCCTCTCTCCTCTCTCTCTCTCTCTCTCTTCTCTCTCTCTCTCTCTCTCTCTCTCTCTCTCTCTCTCTCTCTCTCTCTCTACTCACCCCCTCACACGCACACCACACACACAGACCACACACACACACACGCACACACACACTAATAATCTTATCATTAGATAGAAACGTTTGGTTGGGTTTTTTTGTGCTGAATTTGAAATTGTATTTCAGTCGTCTAAATGACAGTATTATGTTTTATGTTTTATTTTTGTTTGGCTTTTTTTTGGCGGGGGGGCGTTTGGTGGAAGGGGTGGGTTGTTTGTTAGGTTTTTTGTTATTGTTTTTTTGCTGTTGTTTTTTGCTCTGTTGTGTTTTTTTCCCCATACATAAAATGTTCTCCTTTTCGGACTTTTAAATCGATGTGCTTTAACATGATTTGGAAAATGTTATGTCTGGATATTTTCATGAAGCCTTACGTCTTAATATTGTTGATTTGTTTGTAGGTGTGTGTTGTTTTTTTTGTTAGTTTTGTCATTCAAGATATTATTTTAAAGTATGAAAGAATGATAAAAAATGTTTTGATATACGTCAATTTTTGTTCGAGTTGCTCTCTTCTCTGCTGCCTCCTCTCTATTTGAGTCAACTTGATTTACTTAATTATAATCAGTGTATCTATCTTGACACTGAGGTTCGGGTCAGTTGAGGATTATGTGTTTATTTTAAATACAGATATCTTTTTTGTTTCAATCATCATCAATGTATCCAGTTGTGGATTATGCCTTTGTTGAAAGCATACCCATCTCCTTTTCAATCATAGGTTGAACATTGTGTTGTTGAGTGCACGCAATAATACGTAGTAGTACATATAATAATGATAATATACAATATGATGAATCACATAAAAGTGCAGGGACGCCAACACACACACACACAACACACGCATACACGCACGCACGCACGCACACTCGCACGCACGCGCGCGGTTGCGCAGGCGCAAAAGCCCTCACGCGCTCGCGCACGCACGCACGCGCGCGCACAAGATCGCGCACGCATGCATGTGTGCACCCCCCCCCCCCCCCCCTTAAGAATAAGGCGCATTTTGTGAAGATGTAACAAAAGGCCGGTTTGAGTCCCGTCCTACTCCCATTTTTGCACAGTAACAGAGCCCACGGCACCAAGAGTGCTCTACTGTATGCATACACACTTTACTAGCATCTTTGATGTATGTGGCACCGGTCTTGTGGCGACACGACAGCCCCTTAGAGAACAGCCTGGATTGAACATGGCACGTTTATCGAAACGAAAGCTGGTGCAGTGTACGCAATAACACGCAGTAGACTTAATAATTATGATATATACGAGAAAAGAACAATTAGGAATTGAAATTGTGTGTGTTGCGTGCGTTCGTGCGTGCGTTCGTGTGTGCGTGCGTGTGCGTGTGAGTGTGTGTGTGTGTGTGTGAGTGTGTGTGTGCGTGATTTAGTGTGCGTGTACGTGTGTGAGTGTGTGTGTGTGCATGTGCGTGTGTGTGTGTGTGTGTGTATGTGTGTGTGTGTGTGGTGTGTGTGTGTGAGTGGGGGTGTATGCATAAGCGCATACATGCGTGCGTTTGTGTGCGTGTGCTTGTGTGTGTGTGCACGCGTGTGTGCACGTGTGTGTGTATAGGTGTGTGATTTTGAAACGGTAATTGTTTCCGTGGGTACATTATTCAACATGTCTAAGCAGAAGATTTTCTAAACATGGTCAAATAAACAATCCCACGCAAAGTATTCAGGAACACCTTAACATATTTATTCAACTGAGCCCACGTAACTAGCCTCATTAACAGACTTTCTGACAGAATACCCACATGTTCTGCATTCCTGCTATTCAATTAGGAATAAACAGGTTGAAAATCTGTCGCTAATTGTCTGCATCCATTTCATTTCAACTGAAAAATATACACAAATCAATCATAAGTGTCCATTTATGTACATTTAAAACAAACAAACAAAACAAAAACAAAGCAAATAAAAAAGAGGGGTTCTGGATAAGGTAAGAGTTTTAATTCTGTTAGAATGAGAGAGACAGAGAGAGAGGACTCTAGAGAGAGAGACAGAGAGAGAGAGACAGAGAGAGAGAGAGAATGAATGAATGCGAATGCAAATGCAAATGATTTATTCAAAAGCCTTTGGCCACAATTTAAAGGGAAAAACACAAAGAACACACTATTAGACAATCAATACTTATATAAAACAATAAAACAAAACATTAATTCACAGATGTGCAAACAAGACAATGCATCAAGAACCAATAATAGTGCTCCGCAGTTTAAAAGTTTATATAAATCAGAGGCTAACTGTTTTGAAGTAATTTAATTTCCAGACAAAATATACATTATTAACCTATGACCCGGAGACATGGTTGACGCAAGATCAGAACTTTTAATGCATAAACTGCTCTCTTAATTAATTCCCTTAAGTTGTGAACAAGTGAATAGAAAATGTATTTCTTCTTGAGCAAAGCTGTCACAAAGTGGACAAGCCAAATCTTTCTCATTTGCATGTGTACAGTAAAAATGATGCATTTTTAATTCTAAGATCCATCTACCTACCTACCTACCCACCTATCTATCTATCTGTTTTATCTATCTATCTATCTTCTATCTATCTATCTATCTATCTATCTATCTATTATCTATCTATCTATCTATCTATTAGTCTGGCGACCGTGGGGAGCACCCCTGGAGACTTGACAACCAGTTCCCTCCATTCCTATATCAAATATACCAAATCTAAATTGTTGCCAATATTCTTTTCAAACGTCTAGCTATCCACCTTTATCGTTAGATATAAAGGGATCGGATGTGATGGATTAGTTAGACTATACATTTCACTTCTATTGCTATTTTCAATGTGTGAATGCCATCCTGCCTCTGACATTCAATTAATCTATCACGAAAATACCGTTAAGAACACAGAGGCTTTCAACACCCTGATTGAGTCAAACATAGCCAAAACAGTTCTCGTATAACTTTCTTTTACTTTAGTAGTAACCCAGTTTGATTTGCCCTTTTCATCTCATTGATATAACGTTTTATAGGCTTTAGGAGGAAGTCTATGCTGCTTCGTTTGAAACAGTTTTAACCCAAGAGGAGGAGAGAGAGACAGAGACAGAGACAGAGAGAGAGAGAGTTATTGATTTTCTAATAAAACAAAAAAGGATTAGGTTTCTCAACAATATCATCATCATCATTACTACCACCAAACCACCATCGTCGTCGTCGTCGTCGTCATCATTAGCATCATTGTCGTCGTTGTCATCATCATCGTCGTAGTTGTCATCATCATTGTCATCATCACCACCACTATCACCACTACCATCACCACCACCACAACCACCACCATCATCACCACCACCACCACAACCACCACCACTACCACCACCACCACCATCATCACCACCACCACCACCACCATCATCACCACCACCACCATCAGCATCACCACCACCACTACTACCACCACCACCATCATCACCACCACCCCACCACCACCACCACCACCACTACAACTAACAGCAGCAATGAGAACTCTGCACCTCGCTAACTCTCACTTACTTAACAAGGAAGAGACAGACAATTCTGATGACGAGAAGGACAGGGGGAGGAAGGGGGGGAGGGGGGGGGGGGGGGAGGGGAGGAGAGAAACCAGACTGGTAGAGAACTGTCACAACATTTAAATTCTCAATTATCATATCTGACTCCAGGAGAAAAAAAAAATTAAAGACCGAAAAAAACCAGCAAACTGAAAACAGACCCGCCTCACAAAAAAATTAATAGCAATTGATTGATGATAGCTTCATCCAAAATAAAAGGAAAGAAAAAGAAAATAAGGAAAGAAAAAAGAAAAAAAGAATGAAGAAAGAGGTGATGCAACAATCCGAGCACGGGGGTGGAAAGGAAATGCTGTTTCCTCAGCTAGCTCCATCATTTATTTTATAACCCGATTCTGTTGTTAGGAGGTCACCAGTGCAGTACATTCGGTGTAGCCAGAGAAGATAGGTAAGATAGTCTTCTGATTTTTGAAGTGTAAACGTAGCGTTGAGAATTGTTTTGGGGGGCAATGATGAGTGTTGAAACAACAGGTGGTCATTTGTTGGTTGTTTGTTCTTTTTATTCGTTGTTTTGATTTAATTGTTCATTCGGTGTTTTCATTCATTCGTTTGTTCATTTGTTCGTTCGTTCATTCATTCGATGTTTTCATTTGTTCTTTTATTTATTTATTCATTCACTCGATGTATTCATTCATTTCTTCATTCCTTCCTTCATTCATTCATTCGTTCCTTTGTTCGTTCATTCCTTCGTTCACTGTTTTCATTCATTCATTCATTGTTTTTCTTCATTTTTCTTTCATTCATTCATTATTTTCATTGATTTTTATTTCATTCATTCATTCATTTATTCATTCATTTATTCATTTTATTCGTTCATTCATTCATTCATTCTTTCTTTCATTCATTCTTTTTTCATTCCTCGGCTAGTGCTCCGAGGTTCACCAATGGTGAGGTTTTGTCTTTGCCCAACATGAAGGTAGCCACATTCCGATTTTGGAGATATTGATGCATTCATTTTTTTTTTATTCATTTGATTGATTCATTCATTCATTTATTTTTCAGGTCTGCTTTTCTTTCTTTCATTTTCTCCCAGTTACTACTAGTATATTTTCTTTCTCTCTCACTTTTTGTGTACTTTATGTCAATCATTACTTTTTTTATTCTTTTGGGGGTATCTTTTTCTTCTTCTTTTTTTCTTACTTCTTTTCCTTTCTATGTTCTTTTCCATTCTGTCCTTTTTATATTTTCCTGTGTTTTCTTTCTTTTCTTTTTTGTTTTCTGTTTTT
>CM060337.1:10361412-10381412 GCA_030674155.1 Stramonita haemastoma | reverse complement strand
CTCTGTCTCTGTTCTCTCTGTCTCTCTCTCTCTCTCTCTGTCTCTGTCTCTCTCTGCTCTCTCTCTCTCTCTCTCTGTCTCTTCTCTGTCTCTGTCTCTCTCTCTCTTCTCTTCTCTCTCTTCTCTCTCTCTCTTCTCTCTGTCTCTCTTGTTCTCTGTGTCTCTCTCTCTCTCCCCTCTCTGTCTCTCTCTCTCTTCTCTTCTCTCTATCTCTTATCTTCTCTTCTCTCTCTCTCTCTCTCTCTCTCTCTCTCTTCTCTCTCTCTTCCTCTCTCTCTCTCTCTCTCTCTCTCTCTCTCTCTCTCTCTTCTCTCTCTCTCTCTCTCTTCTCTCTCCCCCTAGTACGTTTTTTTTTTCGTTTTGGTTTGCGAGGGTTTTTTTTGTTCATTTTATTCTTTTGCAGATTCATTCCAGGTTTTGATCTTTAAAAGCTCATTTGATTAGTGTAGTTCAATTTTCTCTTTTCTCCTTGTTTTAGTTTTTTTTCTGTTTCTTGTATTTGCTGAGGTTAGTGTCGATTTCTTGCAGGTTTGTTTTGAGATGAAATGAAAATTGTTTCAGAGATGAAGCACAAAAGGTTACGAGATTAGAATATAAAGTAAATTAGTTTAATGTTGTTGTTTTCCGTTTCTGCATTTGCTGATTATATACAACGTTGATTTTTTTTAATAAAAAATCATTATTAATGTTGTTTTGTGTTTTCATATTTGTTGAATAATTATCTCATGTGCAGGGTTGTGTGTACTCACACTCAGCAAATTTTTTTTTAATCGATAAAACTGTATAGATAATATCAAAAGCTTTTGAATTTGATGGAAAAAATTAGTTTTTCGGTAAAAAAAACAAGAAGTAGACAGATTACAGGTAGCAAAAATAAAACATTTCAAATTCATGCTTTTATAACTTAAAAGATAAACAGAATGCATTTTTGAAAAATAAAGTAAACAATAATCAAGCAGATAAATAAGTACAGTTCATGCTTAACTAAGACACTTTACGGCTATTTTCTCACCCCACCCAGGTGTAAAAGGTGGTACCAACCTTGTGTTGGGGGTTAACCCTGCGATAGACTGGCGTCCTATCCAGGGGGAGTCTATGACTCTCAGTCGCTTAACGTGACAGAAACCGGATAAGCACCGGCCTGATGAGCCTTAGGCTGGAGACAGACTTTAAGTTTTAACTTAACATGCTTAACTAGGTGGACAGCACTTCAGTGAATGAATAGAAATTTACCATTCAATCAAGTTGTTTTTTTTAAGTGAACGAATGAACTAATTAATTCATGGATGGATAAAGAAAGGAAGAAAGAAAGCAAGGAAGGAACAAAGGAAGGAAGAACAGGAGGAAGAAAGGAATAGATGAACTGGCGAATAAATGAATGCAATGATACATGAATGAAAGAGCGATGATTATTGAAATAAAGCGATACAATGAATTAATAAATAAATGAATAAATGAAGGAAGGAAGGAAGGAAGGAAGGATGGAAGAGAAGGAAGGAAGGAAGGAAGGAAGGAAGGAAGGAAGGAAGGATGGAAGGAAGGAAGGCAGGCGGGAAGGAAGGAAGGAAAGAAAGAAGAATGACTGAATGAATCTGAAACATTATTTGGGACAACTCTGTAGGAAGAAGCAATTTTTATGCCATTATTTACTTGCATTTTGAGATGATTTTTAAAAAAATTGTCTGTGGTGGTATGAATATTATATCATGCAGTTATATTATATCATACAGCTACGTTCTCTATTTCTTCTTTCGCACGCACGCGCGCCGCGCGCGTGTGTGTGTATATGTGTGTGTATGCTCTACTCGACAGGAATGAATCATGCAAAGCAATTTGTCATATCTCAGATTGTCCAGTTGTTGTTTTTTCTGGTGTTCTGTTCCTGTTGGTTTTCTTGTTGCTGCTATTATTGTTGTTATTTTTGTACTTTTACCGGTTGCTGTTGTTGTTGTTTTTACTGCTATTATTGTTGTTTTTTTACAATCTTGTACCTGCTGTAGCCAGTTTTTTATTTGGTGACGTTGTGATGATACTAGTAATGGTTTTTGTCATCATATTCATTTTTTGTGTTGCTGTAGACAGTGAGTTTTTGAGTGCTGTTGGTGTTTTTGTTACAGATGTTATATTTTTGTCTTATTTGTGAGTTTATTTGTGATTGAATAGGTGCAATTATTTGCTTATCTTGTCTTTAGTGCTATCATCAAAAAACGCCACCATTCGCCTTTCTTGGCGTATAGGCTATTTCCTCTATTAATATGATTTTAATAACAACTTTATTGGGGGGGGGGGTGTTGTTTTTCAGGCTGTAGGTTCAATTTTTTATTGTCTAAACTTTTTCTTGGGGTCTGTTGTTTAGTTTTGTTTAACTGTCTGTGGTGTATTCTTTTCATTCTTTCTTTCTTTCTGTTTCAAGGTTTTAGATTATATATATATTTATATATTTATATATACATACATATATATCTATATCTATCTATCTATAGATATAGATAGATAGATGGATAGATAGATAGATAGATAGATAGATTGATAGATTGATAGATTGATAGATAGATAGATAGATAGATAGATAGATAGATAGATAGATAGATAGATAGATAGATAGATAGATAGATAGATAGATAGATAGATAGATACTAAATAACGAATATAACTACTCCTGTTACATCTCTTGAATCCAGGATTATATGTGATTTTTCCACATAGCATTGTAATTTATACTGTGGAACTGCATTGGTGACAAACCAAGCGAGAATGACAGCAAAAGCTTCTGCATGCAATAATTATCACCAGGATTGTTTGTTTATCAAATAAAATCGAGAGAGACAACAAAACTGAACGATCCAGTCTGAAAGCGCCTTGGGTGTTTGTGTTAATTCATTGATTGTATAGAACAAGCCAGAACACGATTAATTTTGCATGTAATTACAGCCCGAGTGTGGAATATTCTGGAAATATTGAACTTAAAGATGGACGTTGAATTCAGTTCGGCGTGCGAGTTGTTGAAATGTTCACGTTGAAAGTGGTCTGCATCATTAATCTGAAAAAATATGAAAGTAAGTGTGTGTGTGTGTGTGTGTGTGTGTGTGTGTGTGTTGTGTGTGTGTGTGTGTGTGTGTGTGTGTGTGGTGTGCGTGCGTGCGTGCGTGCGTGCGTGCGTGCGTGCGTGCGTGCGTGCGTGCGTTGCTGTCGTCGTCGTCGTCATCGTTGTTGTTGTGTGTTGTGGTGGTGGTGGTGGTGGTGTGGTGGTGGTGGTGGTGGTGGTGGTGGTGTGTGTGTGCGTGTGTATGTGTGTGTGTGTGTGTGTGTGGTGTGTTGTGTGTGTGTGTGTGTGTGTGTGTGTGTGTGTGTGTGTGTGTGTGTGTGTTGTGCTCCATTTGCATGGTAAATAATCTATTCGGTAGAGATGAGTCATGCAAAGCAATTTGTCAGAGGTTTGGGTTTTTTGGATGACTCGATACTGCTGTCGTTATTGTTGTTATTCCTATTCTTTCAGCTGCTCCTCCTCTGATTATGTGATGTTGTGATGATACTAGTGAAAGTATTTGTCATGGTGACTTTTGATCCTGGTGACAGTAATGATATTTATAGTATTTCGTGTTGTTTTCTTCTTTTTGGCTATTGTTTTATGTTTTGCGATGTTCTAGTGATACTAGTGAAAGTATTTGTCATGGTGACTTTTGATCCTGGTGACAATAATGATATTTATAGTATTTCGTGTTGTTGTTGTTCTTTTGGCTATTGTTTTATGTTTTGTGATGTTGTGGTGATACTAGTGACGGTATTTGTCATGGTGACTTTGGCTCCTGGTGACAATAAATAATGTTTTTTTTAGTGTTTTGTGTTGTTGTTGTTGTCTTTTTTGGCTATTGTTTTTGTTTTGCGATGTTCTGGTGATACTAGTGAATAGTATTTGTCATGGTGACTTTTGATCCTGTGACCATGATGATATTTATTAGTGTTCGTGTTGTTGTTGTTGTCTTTTTGGCTATTGTTTTATGTTTTGTGATGTTGTGTGATACTAGTGACGGTATTTGTCATGGTGACTTTGGCTCCTGGTGACAATTATGATATTTTATAGTGTTCGTGTTTTTTGTTGTTGTTCTTTTTGGTCTATTGTTTTATGTTTTGCGATGTTCTGGTGATACTAGTGACGGTATTTGTCATGGTGACTTTGGCTTCTGGTGACAATAATGATGTTTATAGTGTTTTGTGTTGTTATTCCTTTGGTGGCTGTTTGGTGCTTTTTTTCTGAGAGTTTATTTGTCATAGAATGGTGTTATTGTTGCTATTGTCTTTATTGCTATTATCAACACCATTATTAACTTAATAACCATTTTCTCTGTGCCAGGATTATTCTTCATTTTTTTGTTTTGTTGATCTTTTGTGTATTCTGTCTGTCTTTCTATATGACTGTCTGTGTGTCTGTTTGTGTGTCTGTATGTGTGTGTCTGTGTGTCTGTGTGTATGTCTCTCTCTCTCTCTCTGTCTCTCTGTCTCTCGGTCTCTCGGTCTCTCTGTCTCTCTGTCTCTGTCTCTCTCTCTGTCTCTCGGTCTCTGTCTCTCTGTCTCTGTCTCTGTCTCTCTCTCTCTCTCTCTTCTCTCTCTCTCTCTCTCTCTCTCTCTCTCTCTCTCTCTCTCTCTCTTTCTCTCTCTTCATTTCTCTGTTTCAATCTTCGTTTTTGTGTTCTTATTATTGTTTCTTATTGTTTTTATTTTATCAGAATATGAATACTCTCTGTGGTGCTTCTAAAAATCCAGACTCATTTCAGAAACTCTTCCCCCTAAAATTGTAGAAATGTGATACTGACAAACAAACTAAGCGAGAATGACAACTCAGAGATTTCGCAAATCAATATTCCGAGACATGTTTTGTTTAGTCAGTGAAAATCAAATCAAATTTCTTTCAGGGAAAATCACAAAATCGAAGCGACCACCTTGATAGTGCCTTGAGCATTTCAGTTTGTTCACGATTGAACAGACTAGCTAGGATATGATCGATTTTTACAAATAACGACGTTAGTGGGTGTGGAAAATTCACAACATTGATATTATTGAAATGGGCCCGGAGACAGTGATTCAGTCTCAAAGCACTTTGATTTGTGTTACTCTACAAGATTCATCGCTATAATATAAATCCCATACATTTTTGTTATTGTTGTTGCTGTTGTTGTTGTTGTTGTTGTTGGTAGTAGTAGTAGTAGTAGTAGTAGTAGTAGTAGTAGTAGTAGTAGTAGTAGTAGTAGTAGTAGTAGTAGTAGTAGTCGTGTTTATTATTATTATTATTATTATTATATTATTATTATATTATTATTATTATTATTATTATTATTATTAATACAAGTTGATGTCATCCTGTTATTTGTGTGCACCATTGATCTGAGTGGAACTTAAGTGTCATGGTGTGGGGAGGGAGTGAGTGTGTGTGTTTGTGTGTGGGGGGGAGTGTTTGTGTGTGAGTTTTTGTGTTGTGTGTGTGTGTTGTGTTTGTGTGTGTGTGTGTGTGTGTGTGTGTGTGTGTACATGTGTGTGTGTGTGTGTGGAGGGGGAAGTGGATAGGGGGGTGTAATGTTTGTGTGTGTGTGTGTGCGCGGTGTGTTGTGTGCGCGCGTGTGTGTGGTGTGGAAGGGTGGGTGGTGGGGTGTGAGTTTTTGTGTGTGTTTGTGTGTGTGCGTGCGTGCGTGCGTCGCGCGCGCGCGCGCGTCGCTGCGTGCGTGGTGCGTGCGTGGTGCGTGCGTGCGTGCGTGCGTTGCTGCGTGCGTGCGTGCTGGTGCGTGCGTGTGTTGTGTGTTGTGTTTTGCATTTACAAATGCTTGTAGATAATTTCTGCTGAGTAGAAGTGAATCATGCAAAACAGTCTGTCTTGACTTTTTTTTGTCAGTTGCTTTTTTTTAACGGTGTAGAGCCAATTATCACTGTTGGTTTTTTTGCTGCTGCTGCTGTTGCTGTTGTCATGTCTATTCTTGTACCTGAAGTTGCTGCCTGTCTGATTTGAGTGACATTTCTCATTGTGTTTTCTGTTGTTGACAGTGTTATATTGATATATTGTCATTGATACGGTTTATTCCTTTTTTTGTTTTTGTGTTATTTATAAGTACATTTGTTGATAGTATAGGTGTTACTATTGTTGATGTTGTCTTTATTGCTGTAATGAATACCAGCATCACCTTGATATCTTTTTGTACATATATTATGTTATCTACTGTTATGAATCTGATAATAAGTGAACCATATTTTTGATCGTGGATCCAGTTTTTCTTTCTAACTATTTTTTGTCCTTTTTTTTTGGTTATGTTAAATGATATATATGATATGTATAAGTTGTTTCGCGTTTTCTGTTTCAATATTCGTTATATTGGGACTGTGAATATGTTCTGTTACATTTCTTATTTTCTATAGCATTTTTGGATTGATTACAAACCAAGGGGACGGGACAGCTCAGTGGTCAGAGCATTCGCTTTCCCCCAGCTAAGGTTAAGCAGCATCGAGCGTGGTTACCAACTGGATGAGTGACCGTTTGCGCGTCTTGGCTTCAGTACAGTACACCACTTCACCCAGCTGTAAATGGGTATCTGCCCTCTTTAGGGTCAGGGAGGGTAAAGCAACGAGGGAGAGGAGATGGGCGCCACCCTCAATATGCAGGCCCCTAGAGAAGCTGAGGTCCCTGATGCCTCGCTCCCCTACGACCACACAGATTATGGGACCCTTACAAACTAAGCAGAATGACAAAACGATAATCTGCATATCACTTCACGAGAAACTATGTGTTTATTAATTGGAAAGTAAACGTAAAGTGGAGAAGAAAAAAAAACCGAAGTGGATCATCATGATAACGCCTAGCCTCAGATATAATTATAGGTTAGTTAACGATTGATTAGAATTGCTAGAGCAATGTTAAAATTGCATGTAATTACATTGCCAGTTTATTTGGAATTATTAGAGCAACTACTGAAAATAATGCACATGAGTAGATAATGTAATCCGAACAGTTGTTTGAATGTTTACTCTGATAATGCTATGCATCGTTAATAATTAGATAATATAAATTGTGTGTGTGTTTGTGCTGGGGGGGGTGTGTTGTGGTGTGTGTGTTGTTGTGTGTGTGTGTGTGTGTGTGTGTGTGTGTGTGTGTGTGTGTGTGTGTGTGTGTGTGTGTTGTGTGGCGCGCGCGTTGTGTTGTGTGTGTGTGTGTGTTGTGTGTGTTGTGTGTGTGCGTGCGTGCGTGTATGTTGTGTGTGCGTGCGTGCGTGGTGTATGTGTGTGTATGCTCTGTTTACAAATATTTGTAAATAATCTATGCTGAGCAGAGAGAGAGAGAGAGAGAGAGAGAGAGAGAGAGAGAGAGAGAGAGAGAGAGAGAGAGAGAGAGAGAGAGAGAGAGAGAGGAGAGAGAGAGGAGAGAGGAGAGAGAGAGATGACTCATGCACACTGGTAAGGCATATCTTTTTTTGTGTGCCAGATTTTAATTAACAGAGTACGATTATTGTTAGTTTTCTGGCTGCTGCTGTGACTGTTGTTATTTGTGTTCTTATGGCTGTTGTTATTGCTTTCGTGATTGTGTGATATTACCATGATAGTAGTGTGCGTGTGCGTGCTGTGTGTGTGTGTGTGTGTGTGTGTGTGTGTGTGTGTGTGTGTGTGTGTGTGTGTGTGTGTGTGCTTGCGTGCGTGCGTGCGTGTGTGTGTGTATGTGTGTGTGTGCGCGCGCGCGCGTGTGTGTGTGTGTGTGTGTATGCACATTTGAACTCGATAATACTGTTCATTGTTATTGGTTGTATGTGTAAGAGAAGGCTGAAGGCAAGTGCTGTGATTTGTTTTTACAAGATATAGCGCTATATAAATTCCATCTATTATTATTGTTTTCATTAATAATATTCGTCACAGCGTCGCGTTTTCCGCATTTATGGATAGTGAGGATATTCATATTGCTGTTCATGTTGTTGCTCTTTTTGCTATTGTTTTATGTATCTTTAGTATGACTGTGACAGAATAAGATTGTGTCATTGCTGGTGATTTTATCTGTATTGCTGTCACTCAAACCACCATTGAATTCATGAACTTTTTTATTTGCAGATAAAATAAATGCATTAATTGTTATGAATCTAATAACATTTGCATTGGTTTTTGTTATATTCTTGGTCGATTTCTATCTTTTATCACTAATGTTAGGTCTATTGGTTTTGTTTGTTATTAATTTGGTCGTTTTTATTTGTGTTTCAATCTTTGTTTTGTTGCAACTACGAATATTTCCGGTTGTGTCTCTTAATTCCAGTATTATTTTAGAAAACTCCGCTACAGCTACTTTGAACTGCTGATGATAAAATAAGTAAGATTAATAATCATTATTCTACATGCAATATCATAATGCCTGCTTGTTTATTCAATAAAAGTTAAAGGTAAAAATTGGAATTGAAAAAATGAAGCAACTACCTTGATAGTGCCTCGTGCGTTTCTGTTTGAATAGAACGGCATGGAAGTGATTAATTTTGCATGTAATGATATTGTAAATTTGGAATGATTAGAAAATAATTATTGAAATGGACGCGAACATTGAATTCAGTTCCGATGTTTGTTTTCTTAATGGTGTGCATCGTTAATCTGAGAAAGTAAATGTGTGTGTGTGTGTGTGTGTGTGTGGTGTGCGTGTGTGTGTGTGTGTGTGTGTGTGTGTGTGGGGTGTTGTGTGTGTGTGCATGAAGTGAGTGTGTGAGAGGTGTGTGTGTGTGTGTGTGTGTATGTGTGTGTGTGGTGTGTGTGGTGTGTGTGTGTGTATGTGTGTATGTGTGTATTGTGTGTATTGTGTGTGTGTGTGTGTGCTTCAGTTTTTCTTTTATGTTTATTTATTCTTTATGTTGAGGATAATGGACTAAGCACTCGTGTGCTTTTTTACATCCAGTCCCCGTGTGCATGCAGTTTTGTAAATCTTGTCATCTGTTCCCAACGGCACACAATGGCCTACTCTTACGAACAGCGGAACAGGATTTAACGTGTGCGCAAGATGTTCTTGTGTTTGTGTTTGTGGGTGTGTGTTTGGTGTGTGGGTGTGTGTGTGTGTGTGTGTGTGGTGTGGTGTGTGTGTTGTGTGTGTGTGTGTGTGTGGTGTGTGGTGTGTTGTGTGTGTGTGTGTTGTGTGTGTGTGTGTGTGTGTGTGTTGTGTACCACAGTTGTTGTTGTTTTTTAATGATCTATGCATGCTACAAAGAGGGAGCTCTTACTCGATTATTTGTCCTTTTTCTAGTTCTTCTTCCTCATCTGTTGTTGTAGAGCTGGGGTTTTCTTGTCCCTACCATTGTTATTTTTGTTTTTATAGTTGTTGTTACTGTTTTCCTGATTTGGAAGGGTGATGATTCAGATGATGCAATTGTTCACAATGGCTCTGACTGTTCCTTGTGTGATGCGTGTATGTGTTCTGTAGTGATGTTGTTGTTGTTTGTTGTGTGTGTGTCTGTGAGTGATGTTGTTGTTGTTGTTGTGTTCTGTTAGTGATGTTGTTGTTGATGTGTGTTCTGTTAGTGATGTTGTGTGATGTGATGTTTTTCTGTTAGTGATGTTGTTGTTGTTGTTGATGTTGATGTTCGTTAGTGATTTTGTTATTTGATGTTCTGTTAGTGATGTGATGTGTGTGTGTTTTGTTCTGTTAGTTGATGTTGTTTGTTGATGTTGATGTTTGTTATGAGTGTGTGATGTTGATGTGTTTGTTCTGTTAGTGATGTTGTTGTGTGTAGTTGTTGTTGTTCTGTTAGTTGTGTTGTTGTTCTGTTAGTGATGTTGTTGTTCTGTTAGTGACGATTTGTTCTGTTAGTGATGTTTTGTTGTGTTAGTGATGTTGTTCGTGTTAGTGATGATGTGTTCGTTTGTATTAGTGAGTGTTGTTGTTTAGTGATGATGTTTGTTAGTGATGTGTTGTTCTGTTAGTGATGTGTGTTAGTGTGATGTTGTTGTGTTAGTGATGTTGTTGTTGTGTTAGTGATGATGTGTTTGTTAGTGATGATGTTGTTTGTTAGTGATGATTGTTCGTTTAGTGATGATTGTTTGTGTTAGTGATGTGTTGTTGTGTTAGTGATGATGTTGTTTGTATGATGTTGTTGTGTTAGTGATGATGTTGTTTGTTAGTGATGATGTTGTTTGTTAGTGATGGTTGCTGTTTAGTGTGATGTTGTTGTGTTGTGTGATGTTGTTCTGTTAGGTGATGTTGTTTGTTAGTGATGTGTTGTTGTTTAGTGATGTGTTGTTTGTTAGTGATGTGTTGTTTGTTAGTGATGTGTTGTTGTGTTAGTGGATGTTGTTTGTTAGTGATGATGTTGTTTGTTAGTGTGTTTTGTTGTGTTAGTGATGTTTGTTGTGTTAGTGATGTGTTGTTGTGTTAGTGATGATGTTGTTCTGTTAGTGATGTTTTTGTTGTTGTGTTTTAGTGATGTTTTTGTTGTGTTTAGTGATGATGTTGTTCTGTTATTTGATGGTTTTTTGTTGTGTGTGTGTGTATGATGTTGTTCTGTTAGTGTATTGTTTTTAGTTCTGTTAGTTGGATGATGTTGTTCTGTTAGTGATGTTGTTGTGTTATGTGCAGTTGTGTTGTTGTTTTCATTCATGGCCTTTGTGTTGTTTCAAGGATTCATTGATGGTAAATTGAATGTGTTTTATGTAGCTGGTGATGCTTTCATTGTTATTGTTGAAACACCAATTGATTCGATTCTGTTTTGCATATAAACCATATTGACTATTAGTTAAAGTCTGTCCCAAGCCTAAGGCTCATCAGGCCGGTGCTTATCCCGGTTTCTGTGGCGTTAAGGACTGAGAGTCATAGACTCCCCCCTGGATAGGACGCCAGTCTATGGGCAGGGTTAACCCCCAACACAAGGTTGGTACCCCTTTTACACCTGGGTGGGGTGAGAAAATAGCCGTAAAGTGCCTTTTCCAAGGGCACAACGCCATAGCCGAAAGCTGGAATCGAACCCGCAACCTTTAGATTACGAGTCCAACGCCCTAATCACTAGACTACAGCGGCGGCAAATATTGACTATTGTGATAGTTCTATTGAACACGTGTTCTTAGGGGTTGTTTTTGGTCTCAGGTTCAAATGAATATGTATGTCTACGGCTTTTCTTTCTGTTATTGTTTTATTCTAATTGTGTGATTGGTTGTGTGTGTGTGTGTGTGTGTGTTTGTGTGTGTGTGTGTGTGTGTGTGTGTGTGTGTGTGTGTGTGTGTGTGTGTGTGTGTGTGTGTGTGTTTGTGTGTGTGTGTGTGTGTGTGTGTGTGTGTGTGTGTGTGTGTGTGTGTGTGTGTGTGTGTGTGTATGTACGTAAGATGTATTCTTGAAACTGTTGTGGACGGGGGTGGGTTGGATGGGGGGAGGGAAACTTTCTCATGTTTATTTTCTTTAATTCTCTCTTTCACTTTTTGTTATAGTGTGACGATAAAGGTTTCATGTCGTGTTTTTTAATTCCAGAATATTTTGGAAGTTTTTCCACAGAATTGAAAATCTGCATTGCGACAAAGTTAGCGAGAATAAAGGCAGGGATTTTGCATGTAAACTCGCGAAAAATGTTTGATTATGCAATAAGAATTAAATAACATTTGGAGCCGAAAAAATTGAAAGACAAATCTGATGCCTCTGGCATTTATCTTAGTTCACAATTGAATAAAATGGCTGTATCATGATCAGTTATGCATGTGATTACATCGTGAGCAAGGAATATTCACAACATATGAAAATGGACGTGGGCATCCAATCCAATCCAATCCAATCATGTTTACTAGCCCCGCCGACCACACAGGCCATTTCGGGACTGTGGAAGTGGGCATTCATTTTCTTCGAAGGTTTGTTTAAATTATTCATGCTGATAGAAGTATGCATCATTGATCTGAGAAAATTGTGTGTGTGTGTGTGTGTGTGTGTGTGGTGTGTGTGTGTGTGTGTGTGTGTGTGTGTGTGTGTGTGTGTGTGGTGTGTGTGTGTGTGTGTGTATGTGTGGTGTGTGTGTGTTGTTGGGTGTGTGTGTGCACCGTCATATATGAGTGCATGTGTTGTGATTTCGCACGTTGTGTGGTGATTGGTGTGAGTGTGTTGTGTTAATAGTGTGTGTTTGCGTGACGTGCGCGTGGGTAGCGGCGGCGCGCGTGTGGTGTGTATGTGTGTGCGTGCATGCGTGAGTGCATGCGTGCACGCCATGTGCAAATGTTTATGTGCAAATGCATAATTAGTTTGCATGTGTGTATGTATCTGTCTATCTGTCTGTCTGTCTGTGCGTGCGTGCGCGTTTGCATGCATGGCTTTGCATGTGTCCGCGATAAAGAGAGAGAGAGAGAGAGAGAGGAGAGAGAGGAGAAGAGAGAGAGAGAGAGAGAGGAGAGAGAGAGAGAGAGAGAGAGAGAGAGAGAGAGAGAGAGAGAGAGAGTGTGTGTGTGTGTGCGTGTGTGCGTGCGTGCGTGGTGCGTGCGTGCGTGCGTGCGTGCGTGCGTGCGTGCGTGCGTGCGTGTGTGGTGTGTGTGTGTGTGTGTGTGTTGTATCTGCGGATATTTTCCATAAATTTTCTGCGATTAGCGGACCTAATGCCTGCTTAAACTGATAACAACCTTATTGTGTGCTAATGAAGTTATTTCTTCCACTTTATTATTGCATTAAGGTATTGATTTGGGGTTCTGTGTTGTTGTTGTGTTGTTGTTGTTTGTTATGATGTGTTTCTGTGCATGTAACAGCGCCTCATGTTATTCTGAAAAGGCCACGTGATGATGATATGATGATAATGTTTGTCATTATCGTTGTTGTTGGTTGCTGCTGCTGCTGCTGCTGCTGTGCTGCTACTGCTGCTGCGTTTTGTTACTGTATTGGCATATTAGTCGTCGGAGAACATGAGACGAGAGAGAGGGGGGGGGGAGAGGGGGGGGGGAGAGAAGAGACAGACAGACAGAGATAGAGACAGAGAGAGACAGAGAACAGACAGAGAGACAGAGAACAGAGACGAGAGAAACAGAGACAGAGACAGAGACAGAGAGAGACAGAGAGACAGAGAGAAGACAGAGACAGAGAGGGGGGAGGAGGAACTCGCAGCTGCAGCAGCAGCAGTACCACCACCACCACCACCACCTTCACCACCATAGCCAGCAGAAAGCTACAGTTGCATGTTTGTTTGTTTTTTAACCAACACTGTTTGACATTTCAGGACCCCAGTCAATAAACTAATTAAAATTGATCCACAGCCATCAGTTCCCTACATTCAGAGCAACTCAGGCAGAAGTAGCATCCCTATTGAAACAACACAGCAGTATGAGTCACTTCCTACAGAAACAACGTCACAGAAACAATGTTACTTTGTGAGGATTCCAGTCACTCCCTAAAGAAACGTAGCAGAACAATGATACTTTGTGAAAAGTCGAGTCACTCCCTACAGTAACAATGTTACTTTGTGAGGAGTCGAGTAGTCACTCCCTTCAGAAACGTTTTGGAAGAGAGAACCAATGTTTACTTTGTGTGGAGTCGAGTCACTCCTACAGAAACAACGTAGCAGAAACGATGTTACTGTGTGAGGAATCGAGTACTTCCAAAAGAAACAATGTGGCAGTAACAATGTTACTTTTTGAGACGAGTCGAGTCACTCCCTAAAGAAACGATGCAGAAGCAATGTTACTTTGTGAGAGTCGAGTCACTCCCTAAAGAAACAGCGTAGCGGTAACAATGTTACTTTGTGAAGAGTCGAGTCACTCCCTAAACAAACGAGACAATAAACAATGTTACTTTGTGTGGAATTGATTACTCCCTAAACAACGTGGCAGTAACAATGTTACTTTGTGAAGAGTCGAGTCACTCCGTAGAGAAACAACGTACCAGTAACAATGTTATTTTGTGAGTCGAGTCACTTCCTACAGAAACAACGTAGGAGAAACGATGTCACTTTGTGAGGAATGGAGTCACTCCCTACAGAAACAACGTAGCGGTAACAATGTTACTGTGGGAGGAATCGAGTCACTCCCTACAACCAGAAACAAACAAGTAACAGAAACAATGTTACTTTGTGAGACGAGTCGAGTCATCCCTACAGAAATGTGGAAGAAAAATGTTACTTTGTGTGGAGTCAGTCACTCTGAAACGTTGCAGAAAAAATGTTACTTTGTAAGGAGTCGAGTCACTTCCTACAGAAACAACGTAGCAGAAACGATGTTACTTTGTGAAGAGTCGAATCACTGCCTAACCAACGTGGCAGAGACAATATTACTTTGTGAGGAATGGAGTCACTCTTAAAGAAAACAACGTAACAGAAACAATTTTACCTTGTGAAGAGTCGGGTCACTCCCTAAAGAAACATTGTAGCAGAAACAATAATACTTTGCGAAGAGTCGATTCACTCCTATAGAAACAATGTAGTAGTAACAATGTTACCTACTTTACTACAGGGCATGATTTCGGCATGGGAGAGAACTGTTTATCTTGTAAATCTTTTGAGAAAAAGAAAAGCAAGAGAATAGACTAAAAAAAAAAAAAAAAAAAGGCAGAAGATAGACAAGAAGGCGATGACAAGCAGAAAAGGAACAAGGCAAAACAAAAAAGTGATAGAAAAGAGGGAAATCTTAGCACAGAATCTCCAGAAGGAGTAGATGGTGTTTATACCGACAGGCTCCTAACATCCTAATGGGGAGATGTGGGTATTACTGGAGATGTCTGTGGCGTCCTTAATTATGGCTGAAGTCCTAAAGTGGACAAGGCTCAACGGAGTTAAGAATGTCTTCCCCAGTCAAGAAATCTCCTGTGAAAGATTTATGTGGAATGCTGTTTGCGTACTGTAGGCTACTTGATGATAGAAAACTCGTTTTACGTTCGCAGTCTAAACTGAGCTTTCCTTCTGTTAATATATTTTTTTTTTTGTTGTTATTTTGGGCTGTGTTTTCATCTGTGTTGATATGAAGCGATGTGCTACACAGTTTAAAAAAAATATTATTTCCAGATACACTTCAACCAGGTTCGCGCACGCAGTAAAACGCCTTAATCCAGTTAGGGACAATGGAACCAGTAGGCGTCACAACTTAGCTTCAGGAGGATTAAGTACATGCCACCAAAAGCTTGCCAAGTGTGTTCATGAGAACGATTCACAACCCACATGGCAAAACGCAATAACTCCCAGTCTCAAAGCCTCGGGGGAAAAAATCATTTTAGTTTGTATAATGCCTTCAAACAAACAAAAAAGAAAAAAAAAAAACGCAAAATATTTATTGTAAATTTTGCTTACTTCAAGGACGTCACTAGGTTTGGGTTCAATATATCTTTTTTAATTTAAATAAAGTTTGAGATCAAACAGAGAAAGTGCGATTTTCTCCAAACTTTGCAGTCGCTGTGTTTTACCATGCAGGGAACAGAACTGACTGACTTACGACGTCATTAATGTCACGCGTGAGTTTGGGAATGACGTCAGAGCTCAAGTTGAAAATATTCATCATGGTTTTCCTGTGATCTTTTTGTTGTCAGAAAGAATCAAGAAGAGCTTAGTAGATGGACTGGGGTTCCAAGTGTTTACTGAAGAAGGGGGAGAGTTATGGAGGGAGGGAGAGAGTGTTTTCGATGATTTAAAAAGTATACAAGGAAGTGTTTCAAAACAAAAATGCATTGCATGTGTAGAGGCAATTTCATCCTTATAAGCTGAATTCTTCTTCTTCTTCTCTTCTTCTTCTTCTTCTCTCTCTCTCTCCTCTCTCTTCTCTCTCTCTCTCTCTCTCTCTCTCTCTCTCTCTCTCTCTCTCCTCTCTCTCTCTCTCTCTCTCTCTCTCTCTCTCTCTCTTTTCTTCTGCTTTTATTAAAATGTAAATATATGCTCATCTTTGCAACACACACACACACACACACACACACACCACTCACCACACACACACACACACACACACACACACACACACACACACACACACACACACACACACAACACACAACAAACAAACAAACAACTTATGCGGGCGCAAGCAAGTGCACACGCATATGCGCTCGCATCAGTATTAGAACTAAAGAAAAGTGGGGAGATCGCGTTTATCATTCCTGACTTTAAGCAAAAGAAATGTTTCTTTTTTTTCTCTCGATATATATATGGCAGAACAACGTATACTTTTAAAGACATTCAAGTACATTTTTTCACCGATTGTCCTGAGGTTTGTAACATTTATTTTATGTGTTGATTCAAAATTAGTTCTGTTAGCTATCACAGATTGGCAAGGTAATCAGCGAAATGACATTATAGTTGAAATCAATTTTCAGTGCACCTGTACCAGGACAAAAGATAGGGATTTCATGTTCTTGCTGACTCCCGCCACATTGCAGACTGTACTGGAATGAGACAGTGGGTGATTCTCTTGTTAAACAAAGTGCTTCAGAAATAATAATAATAATAATACCAATAATAATAATGATAATAATAACATAATAATAATAATAATAATACATGGAACTTATATAGCGCTATATCTTGTAAAAACAAATCAAAGCGCTTGCATTCGACCTATACATCACACAAGCAATTAATAACAATCTATGGTCCTAGCAAATCCTTACATACTCACACACGCAAGCGCACACACACGCACACGCGCAGCCCCACACACACACACACACACACACACACACACACACACACACACACACACACACACACACACACACACACACACACACACACACACACACAACACACACACACACACAAATGTTGTATACTAACGAATTGATTACGAAAAGTTTTAAAGTTATCACCGGCTGAATCATACCAGTATGGACAAGTTTTGTATATATTTTAATTTCAAAAATTGTATTTTGAAACGTTTTTTTACCCTAAAAAGTATTCAGATAACTGTTTATAATTACGAATGAATACTAGAATTACAAAGTACTCCCACAAAAAAATATGACATGCCCATGTTCCCATTCTATCACAATCCCACATTTATTTTTCGATTGTCGTATTCTTAAAGAATTGAATGCAAAGAAGAAATTGATGCGAATTCAAAATGATGGGAACATTTAAAGTGTAGTGTGCGAACCTCGGCAATATATATAAAAGGTAAACGGGTAAAGCTATCCCACAATCTGTGTGGTCGATGGGGAGCGAGGCGTCAGAGACCTCAGCTTCTCTAGGGGCCAGCATGTTGAGGGCGATCGCCCATCTCCTCTCCCTGACCACTGAGCTATCCTGTCCCCACATTTATAGAACTCAATAATTGCTGAAGTCTATATCATTCAACAGGGGAGGAAGGCTGCTTCAGTCTTTCCTAGGACCCTGTATACTCCCCTCTCCTTTAATTAACTAAGAGTTTTGTCATGAATAAAAGTTGTGCGTGTCTGAATCACCTGAATCTAGTAGTGAACAGACATTCATTTAAACCAAGGAGAACACACACACCACACACACCATACGCAGCACGCACGCGCGCACGCACACACACACACACACACACACACCACACACACCACCACGCACACACACACACCCCAGCCCAAAACACACACACTGACACAATGGGGGTGCACGCACACACAGGTACTTTCTGTGTTTGAGGAGGAGGAGGAAAGGGGGAAAAGGAGGCAAGGCAACGGCAAAAATTACATTATAGAAGAGAAGAAGATAAAGTCACATGCGATTAACATCCAGAGACACCAGCCATACAGGAAAAACATCAAGAAAAAAGAAGAAACAGATAAAACTATCTGACATACAAGATACATTTAGAGTAGATAAGGACATTAAAAAAAAAGATAATAAAAATGCACACATTCAGAAGACAAAATAAAGCACCATAAAATATTTTGATAAAAAGAAAGGGAGCGTTAATAATAAAGAGCAACAAAAACATAATGAAATAAACAACTTAGCAACCAAGAAAAGTCTACCCAAAAATAATTAGCTACAACATTGTTACAACTCATAACAACAAAATGAACTCAGAAGGAACTAAAGATAATACAATGATTATAATGATGACAATAAGAATAGTATCAACAATAGTGATAATAGCATGATAATAATACACGTAAAACTCACTCCTACACGTAGTTACACACACACACACACACACACACACACACACACACACACACACACACACACACACACACACACACACACACACACACACACACACACACACACACACACATACATACATACATACATACATACATACATACATACATACATACATACATACATACATACATACATACATACATACATACATACATACATATACGCCACTCACTCACTCATGTACGCTCGCAGGCAAATGCACATACAAATAGGGATAGACAGGGAGAGACAGACAGAGAGCGAGACAGACAGACAGACAGAGACAGAGAAAGACAGAGATAGAGAGAGACAGAGGGAGAGAAAGAGATAGAGAGAGACAGAGACAGACATATATACAGAAAGGAACAGAAAGAGAAAGAGAGGAACAGAAATGGAAACATCTGACATAAAGATTACGTGTTTTAGGGAGTATGATCCTAAGAAGAAAAAAAGAAGAAAAAAGAAAGAGAAACGAACATAATCACTCGATTCAAGTTAAATCAAATAATGAAGACCTAAAAAACAAAAGTTGTCTGTAACATAAGTCTGCTGCTTAATTAAGTAGGTCTACTAATTCTATTACCAGTACTGCTGTTTCTCTTGCTGCATTTATCGTACTTTATTTTGTTTTCTTTAAAGTTTTCAGCTTTCTAACACTTTCTTACATAATTGACGTCATACAAAAAAAATTGCATCATGGATTCCTTTCATTTCAATGTCAAATGTCATTAGGCAGTGTCTGTTGTTTTCTTAAACAACAGCTACATTTTTTTTTTTAACACCGAAAAAACCCAACAATAACACTCCTATGTTTGAATATTTGGCAACCCACAGAAGTCAAGGATATTTCCGTAACAAGATATTGCAGGGGATGAGAATGACACTAACAAACTAACGTCACCTAACAAAAAAAAAAACCAGAAAGATAATGACTACGTTTTTCGAACAACAATTATAGGAACTGAGCCAGTTATTAGCAAAGCTTTGAAGATAATTGCCAGGCCGCGACAACCAATTCTTGTCAATACTACTTGCACTTGCACACATTAATGCTGCTAAAGATCCGTGAATTCATTTTGTGAATAATGTGGAAAATTTCAGTCGTTTATTTGATGATGCTTCCAGCCCAGCCGACCACAGAGGTCGTACCACCTTCATTAAAAGTTGAACTGATATCATCAACAAAAAAGCTCTTTTTTCGTAACAACCGTATCAAAGATATCAATCCTATTATCACTTAAAAATTATCATTTCTTAAAGAAAAACAAGAACTGAAAAAAAAGTCACAAAAAAGAAACAACCCTAAACCCACCGCTATTTCTGACATGCTATCGAGACTGGAAAATTTGAGGTACCAAACACACCCCTCCCCAACGACCCCATTGGTTATAGGAACACCTTTACCTTCCTTTTTTTTAATCTAGACTATTGTATTCATTGATACAAACAAGATCAGGTCACATGAACGATGCCAGACCTTCTGACAAACTGATTTTTTCCAGACTTTTTCCAGAGAGACGATCGAACGTCTGGCCCGGTTGACACACCTAGATAGGTCCCCACCTTGGCTTTAGTACAGTTCCCCCTCCCCCCCTGTTCACACAGCTGTCAATGGCACATGAGTGCTTATTCCATTATCCTCGATATAAAAGAATAAATAAATAAGTATTAAATAAATAAATAAATGAATAAATGGGTACCTGGCCTCTTTAGGGTCAGGAAGGTAAAGCAGCAAGAGAGAGGAGATGGGCGCCGCCCTCAACATGCTGGCCCCTAGAAAAGCAGAGGTCTCTGATGCCTAGCTCCCCCTAGGTTAAGGGACACCTTTACCTTTTACCTTTTACCACAGAGCACAGCCTTGTCAAGCTGTGTCAAAGCATGTGCACTTCATAGCATCATCATCACATCGTCCTCATCACCACTGAGCATAACAAAAGAAAAGAAAAAAGGTCGCTGATTCGGTGG
>CM060337.1:10348912-10353912 GCA_030674155.1 Stramonita haemastoma | reverse complement strand
CCTAATATAACGAGGCTTATATGCAGATCGTATAACCTAACCGGCGATTGCGAAATAGAGAATCGATGATTGATTGACTAGGCCTGTTAGGCATACACTAGGCTTAGGGCCTAGGCTATGTCCATTGGTGTGTTCTCACCTAGGTGTATTTTTTATTTTCTCGTCCGAATTTAGTTGCTTATTTCAATTCAGCGCTGCATTCTCCCCTTGGAGTTAGAGGTGACCTTTTTAAGTGATGTATTTTTAATTGTGAAAGTTACTATGTGACATGGACATAGGTCCTATCTAACCTTCACACATACAGGCTCTAGGTACGTGCAAGTAGTACGATGGCGCGTGCGAACACACACACACACACACACACACACACCACCAAGCCTATGATCACCATCTCGTCAAGCTTCTCCTGCGTGTTGCACGTCGTAATGATGTTTTCTTTGCTCGCTAATTGAATGGTTTTCTTGTCGCTAATTTAATGGTTTTCTTGTCGCTAATTTAATGGTTTTCTTGTCGCTAATTCGATTGACTCCTTCAACGGCACAACCCTTGTCTAAGTAATTATAGTCTGGAATTTATTTTAATTTTTTGGAACTACTTACCATGCCGATTTCTTTCAACTCACGTGTGTAAACAAGAAAACAATGTATAGAAAAAGAATCAGTCGTCTCGAACGTAAAACGGCCTTGCTACGTCAGTATGCTGGGTGTGTCTGTGTTTCTGTAGTGCACCCACACTGACTTGAATCACGGGATCTTTAACGTGTATATTTGATCTCCTGCACGAAGGGAATGAAGGCACATGCGTGTCCGCACTTGAAGTTATCCTGGGAGATCGTCAAAAATCCCCACCAGACGCCACCGAGATTCGAAACCCAAAATTTCATTAGCTCATGGGTTTGAAGTCGAAACGGTTTTAACCACTCGGCAATAGTGTCTGTGGGATTTTTACATAACGTCAACAACAATAATTACTGACTCAGCTCTCACAGTTACCCCCAGAGTATGGAACTTAATGCTGTATGACAAAGTATAACAAAAGATATACATTGATGTAATGATTATGAATACATGATTGTGAGTATAAAGTTAATACTAGAAATTGACATTCTTTACTACTACTACTACTACTATACTACTACTACTACTACTACACTACTACTACTACTACTACTACTAATATAATAATAATAAATAATAATAATAATAATAATAATAATACATGGAGTTTATATAGTGCTAAATCTTGTAATGCATGATGCGTCGATCAAAAAAAAAAGACGACAAAATAACTACAAAACAACACAGTGCATCGATGTAATCTTAATGACCATGAGAATAAAATAATGCTACTACAACTTGGCATTCTTTACACTAATGCATTAATCAAAAGAGGCAACGAAAACACAGACACACAGACACACAGACACACAACACAACACAACACAACACACACACACACACACACACACACACACACACACACACACACAACACACACAACAACACAACAACAAACACACAGACAGAACAGTGAAGATCATACTGACAGACAGACTGACGAAAGTTTGATAGATTGATCTGTCTGTCTGTCTGTCTTCGTTGTCTGTCTGTCTGTATGTATGTATGTATGTATGTATGTAATGTATGTATGTATGTATGTATGTATGTATGTATGTAATGTATGTATGTAAAAAAAAAAAAAGGGGGGGGGGGGGGGGGCAAGAATGCTTTTAGGACAAAGTGTATTTCCGAAAGTGAGCCAAATTTTCAGCCAGAAAAATCTGACGTGACTTTTGGTTCGCTCTGATGTCTTAACCTATTTTTGGATACAAGCAGTGTTAGCTTTTAAGTGTCTTTATTTTTCCTCAAGGAGAAAATAAAACAAGAAAAAAAAGATTCCATTTAAAGGTACACTTTTAAAGGATCTAACTCTTCCCCATTTTTTGCTAGAAAATAGGCTTATGATTGATTTTTTCCCCGTATTTCTTTTGTTTTCTCGTTGTATTGATGTCATTTTTTTTTTTAGATTGATATTGTTTGTTTTCTTTTTCGTTGGAATTCATAATTGTTTGGAACCGTGCGCGCGCATACACAGAAACACACACGCACACACACACAAACGCATGCACGCACACACACGCATATATATATATATATATATATATATATATATATATATATATATATATATATATATATATATATATATACATACATATATATTTGTTGTTGTTATTTTGGGGAAGTGGGGTATCCATAACATCAATTTACTTCAGGTTAGAAGATTAGAAAGTTTTTTTTGTTGTTGTTGCTTGTGTTCATGTGCGCGTAATGTAGATTACGGAATGTTCTTCTAACCTATGCAACTTCATGTTGTATGCACGCACGCACGCACGCACGCACACACACGCGTGCGCGCGCGCGCACACACACACACACACACACACACACACACACACACACACACACACACACACACACACACACACACACACTCCTTCCCTTCCCATTCGTCTAATATCACTTTAAGTGAACAGACGTAAAATCGAATCAACAACAACAACAACAGCAGGAAACACACACGCCACAACACACACATTCACACACACACACAACACACACACACACACACACACACACACACACACACACACACACCACACCACACCCACCACACACACACACACACAATTACCCAGCTGATACAGAATTGATATTTAAAGGCACACAACCACGCAGGTGTGCCATATTTCCATTTAAACTGTGTATACTTTGTCAACAACCGGGTCAATCATCAATCTCCAGATAGATGTGCCAAACTAGTCTAAGTGGGAAACTAAAGACAGAAAGTAATCGAAGCTAATCCTTTTCAATGGCCTGTATATGTCTGTATAACTTATTATACATGGGGTAGAAGTCACGAAAATTGTATGTGCTTTTTCCCATCAATATACTAACTTCACTTCCACTTAGTTTTCTGTAGTCGAACGGTTGTGAAAAGGAGAGTGAAAGGATACTGCCTTCTTTAAGAACAGATAAACAAATAAAAAAAAACAACGAACAAAAGAAAGAAAGAAAGAAAGAAAGAAAGAAAGAAGAAAGAAAGAAAGAAAGAAAGAAAGAAAGGAAGAAAGAAAGGAAGAAAGAAAGGAAGGAAGAAAGAAAGAAAGAAAGAAAGAAAGAAAGGAAAGAAAGAAAGAAAGAAAGAAAGGAAAGGAAGAAAGAAAGAAAGAAAGAAAGAAAGAAAGAAAGAAAGAAGAAAGAAAAGAAAGAAAAGAAAGAAAGAAAGAAAGAAAGAAAGAAAAGGAAGAAAGAAAAGAAAGAAAGAAAGAAAGAAAGAAAGAAAGAAAGAAGAAAGAAAGAAAGAAAGAAAGAAAGGAAGAAAGAAAGAAAGAAAGGAAAGAAAGAAGAAAGAAGAAAGAAAGAAAGAAGAAGAAAGAAAGAAGAAAAAAAAAAAAGAAAGAAAGAAAGAAAGAGAAAGAAAGAAAGAAAGAAAGAAAGAAAGAAAGAAGGAAGGAAGAAAGAAAGAAAGAAAGAAAGAAAGAAAGAAAGAAAGAAAGAAAGAAAGAAAAGAAAGAAAGAAAGAAAAAGAAAGGAAGAAAGAAAGGAAGAAAGAAAGAAAGGAAGGAAGGAAGAGACAAATAAATCCCCATCAAACAGAAGAAACATGGGATAAAAGATTTGACAGTCATATTCTAGATAAATAAAGATATAGACAAAAGTTTTAGCTGAACGAATGAATGAATAGATAAAGACATAGATAAGTAAATTGATGAATAAGTAGATAAATAAACAAACAAATAAATGATAAATAAATCAGCCAGATAGCAGGCAGTACCTGATTAAGTTGACAACAATGATATGCCTTAGACCTCGCTCTTCACCCCCCCCCCCCCCCCCCCCCCCCCCCATCCAAAAAAAGTAGATATAAAATCAACGATATCGAACAGATGGAGTGGAAAGTAATATCCGTTGTAAAACTGACACAGCTCTTTTCGTTAGTTCCTTGGTAAGAATAATTGATCCCAAAGCTTTATCTTATTTTCAGGACTGGTATTTCATATTGCTAAGCTTTAATTAAATAGCCGAGGGATATTCAGCGTCTAGTTAGTATTTCTTGCGATTTAAGTAGTGTCGTTGTATCGAGGCGAGGCGAAGCGAAGCAAAGGACGGAAATGTGTTTCCCTAATTAACTCCCCTCGTTTGACCCCTTTATGAAATTTAGTAGCAACAAAGAAGGGAACTGCGTTCTTATAATAAAGGGAGACGATTTGGAAGCGTTGCGCATGCGTGGGAATTAACTCCCATGACAGTGCGAGCCTTTATGAATTTTAGTGTCCCCAAAGAAGGCAACAGTGTTCTTGCCAGGGGAGGGAATTAAAGAGCGTCGCACAATTGAGCGAAGCGTGTCCGAGGGAAGAAAAGTACACAACGAATTTTTTTTTTTTTGCGCTCATATTTTCTGCAATACTGCTTGCTGGTTGTAGATCTCATCAGCAGAGCTAATATATAGTTATTATATGAATCCCATATATTCTTCTTCTTCTTCTTCTTCTTCTTCTTCTTCTTATTATTATTATTATTATTATTATTACGCACACCTTGAGAATTGAGAGGCGAAACTTAGGGGTAGCGTGCATGTGTCCATCTTGCACCTTCCAAATTAGGCTGGTACCTTCGAAAAAAAAATTCACCGCACAAAGCTTATAAATTACCTCCCTAACTCGGAAAACTCCGCTCCGCTAGAACGTTAATTTAAAGACAACAACAACAATTACAAAGTACCTGTCTTCGTGTGTTAAAAATTATAAAGTGTGTGGGAGAATGTACACGTGTGTGAATCGGTAGTTTCGACAAAGGGCTAGGCCTACTTCAGCCTTCCAAAAAGTGAGCCGTCCCGGGTTCGGTTTATGTCTGAACTTTAGGTTTTTCTGTAGACCCTGACTGACAGCTTAATTACAAAACAAATATAAGTGTCTGTCTTCTCGAGGAGACAATGAA
>CM060337.1:10336412-10343912 GCA_030674155.1 Stramonita haemastoma | reverse complement strand
GATAACCAAATAATAAAAAAGACTTTTTAATATTTATAAAAAAAATGACACCGGAAAATGCGAGCGGAAGGAAGGAGATATTGAGATAAAAAAAAAACTGAATTGAGAAGAAGAGGGAATGCACGAGAGAGAGAGAGAGAGAGAGAGAGAGAGAGAGAGAAGAGAGAGAGAGAGAGAGAGAGAGAGAGAGAGAGAGAGAGAGAGAGAGAGAAGAGAGAGAGAGAGAGGAGAGAGAGAGAGGAAGAGAGAGAGAAGAGAGAGAGATTTTATTCAGGCCATTTCGGGGAAATAATGGAAAAGCGCTTATCAACTCTTTTTACCCCACCAGTCCCCCTTTGGGTATGCGGTTTTGGAGAGGGATGGAGAGAAACAGAGAGAGAGAGAGAGAGAGTGTGTGTGTGTGTGTGTGTGTGTGTGTGTTGGTGTGTGTGTGTGTGTGTTGTGTGTGTTCGTGCGTTGTGGTGGTGCGTGTGTGATGAGTGGTGTAGTGTGGTGTGTGGTGTGGTGCGTGGTGTGTGTGTGTGTGTGTGTGGTGTGAGCGAGAGAGAGATAGAGAAGAGAGTGAGAGACAGAGACAACAGACACAGACACAGACAGACAGAGAAAGAGAGACAGAAAACACAGAAGAGAGAGAGACAGAGACAGAGACAGAGAGAGAGAGTTAGTTTAAATCAGACTAATCATGTACCCGGTAGCCTACCTGGCTTCACTAAAACCTCTAACCCCCTCTCTACTCTGTTTATCTAGGTCTTGTCCATTTCACGTCACAAAGTCTGATGTTGACGTCATATGAAACCAAATTCGGATTAAGCCAGTATCTCAACTATTTCCCATCCCCCCCCCCCCCCCCCCTCTCTCTCTCTCTCTGTCTCTGTCTCTCTCTGTCTCTGGGCTTTCTCTGTCCCGTCTGTCAGTCTGTCTCTGTCAGTCTCTCTGTCTCTGTCTCTGTCTCTGTCTCTGTCTCTGTCTCTCTCTCTCCTTTTCTCTCTCCCCGGGTCCTCTCTCTCTCCCTCTCTCCTCTCTCTCTCTCTCTCTCCTCTCCGGGAGAACAGGATAGCCCCTCCTAGTGGTTAGAACATTGCATTGGCAATCTGACAACCAGGGTTCGAATCCCGTTCAAGGGGATATTTCCCCCCCGGAGTTAACATCAGTGCAGACTCCACCCCCCGAAAAGTCTTTCGGGTGAGACTAAACGAGGCCCCGTGTGCAAACGCACGCAGAACATCTTGCACACATGTTTATAAACCCTGTTCCGGGTTTTTCGCAAACAGTAGGCCATTGTGTCCGCTGGGAACAGATACAAATTTACAAAACTGAAAAAAGCACACGGGGACTGGGGGGTGTAAAAAAAAAACCCACGTAAGTGCTTATTTCATTATTCTTGATATAAAAGAATAAAATGAATGAATCAATAAATCAATCAAATAATCAACCACTCTCTGTCTCTGCTCTTTCTCTTTCTCTGTCTGTCTGTCTGTCTGTCTGTCTGTCTGTCTGTCTGTCTGTCTGTCTGTCTGTCTGTCTGTCTGTCTGTTTTGTCTCTCTCTCTCTCTCTCTCTCCATATCTCTCTTCATCTCTCTCTCTTCACACTCTCTCTCTTCCTCATCTCTCTCCTCTCTCGTCTCTCTCTCTTTCTCTCATTCTCTGTCTCCTTTCTGTGTCTCTGTGTGTGTCTCTCTCTGTCCTCCTCCTCTGTCTCTCGTCCTCTGTCTCTCTCTCTGTCTTCTCGCCTGTCGTCTTCTCTGTCTCTGTCTCTCTCTGTCCTCTGCTCTGTCTCTGCTCTGTCTCTGTCTCTCTCTCTCTCTCTCTCTCTCTCTTCCTCTCCTCCTCATCTCTCTCTCTCTCCCTCTCTCATCTCTCTCTCTCCCCCTCTCTCCTCTCTCTTTCAACGAAGTAACCTTGGAAACCACGATAATTCGATGGTGGAATGGTTGACTCAAAACTTTCAAAAGTTCCTAATACATTTCAATGAGTTTTGGTTATTCTGTTCTTCTCTGTGATACCATGTCTGCCAGATCAATCATAGTTCCATCTTTAGAGAATTTCTGAGGCGACAGCTGTTTTGGAAAACTCTGTGGCAAGATCAGTGTACCTTGGGTTTTTTTTTTTAAAGGAAATAAATATATATGATTTATGTAATCTGATCTTTTTTGAAACATCTGTAATTCTTCCATTTATTTTCTGTCCTATTCCAGAGCTAAAGTAATATATATGTATATGTATTATGTATATATATATATATATATATATATATATATATATATGTTATAGTGTGCACTTTAGACACTATAACTAGACACTATGTTGGACTACAACCCTCTCCTCCCCCCCCCCTCTCCTCCTTCCCCTTCTCCTCTAAGAGTGTTACAGGGGCTGGCATAAGGTCTACATGTACCTGACTTGGAGTTTTCTTTGTTAGGCCTAGCGCGATGGGTAGCGATGGGTAGGATTAGGACAGAGTCCGCAGTCGAGCATGGCGCCACTTGAGACAAGCTGGCGACAATTAACAGGTTGGAGGGCTCGTCCCTGCTAGTCTATTGCTCAACAAGTTTGGTGTTGTCGTGGAAACTTTGCTGACTTGATTTCTTTTAAATTTCTACTTTGAAATCATTGGGTTAGGTCCGAGTCAGTTGGCATCCCCCTGGACATGATTGGTTTAGACTTTAGGGCAGAATAAGTTTGGCGTAAGTAAGGGAAGCGGTCAGTCACTCACTCTTTCCCTGCGACAGCCAGAGGACGGCAAGACGATTTGTGGGCCATAGCGGCAACGATGTGACGACGCTAGTATACGGTAGTTGTTGTTCTTCGGGTTGAGCTGTAAGTGAAGCATTTTCTTTTATTGTAGTTTAGTTTTATCAGGGTAGTAGTTGATTTGATAAATTTGATCGCCTATACTAACCGAATTTAATGATGGATTTGGTTTCAGTGAAAGTGTGTGTAGTTGTTTCACACAGAAGTTGGTTGAGAATCGTAAGACTTTTATTAATTGATTGTGAGAGTTTGGATTTATTTTCGATTTGGTTTCGTGAGAGTGTGTATTGTTTGACACACGGAAAGTTCTTGGTTGAGAATCGTAAGATTTTTATTATTTAATTGTGAGAGCTTGGGTTTATTTTACGATTGATTGGATGTATATCGATTTGGTTTCGTGTTATTCCGAGACGAAGTTTATAAACCGCAGTGATCGCAGATAAATTAATGTGGACTAGTACAAAGTTATTGTGTTAAACTATTATGGTATAGTTAAATCGGAATAGACAACGTTGAGTTGGAAACTGTGGAGGTTGTCTGAAAGTAAGGACTAGCTTGGTCCTTGTGATACTTGTTTTATTATTGTACTAGGGGGCTTCAGCAACCATGTGTGATTATGGTCAGTCATGTGCACGTAAAGCTGCTAGTTTTGTATGTGATTTTTGAGACGCTAGATTATGCCTGCTCAATCTCTTCCTTACTCTCTCTCTCTCTCTCTCTCTCTCTCTCTCTCTCTCTCTCTCTCTCTCTCTCTCTCTCTCTCTCTCTCTCTCTCTCTCTCTCTCTCTCTCTCTCTCTCTCCTCTCTCTCTCTCTTGTGTTACGATATCCATAGGTTTGATAGGAACCAATGTTGTGAAAAGATCTTAGCATAAACTAAGTTCTGTTGGACATTATTTAGGATAATGTCAGCTGAGAGTACTGAGGAAAGGGTTTTCCTGGTTAATTGTAATATTTGTATTTATTTACAATTGTATACTCTCTATTGGTTTCCTAGGATTAACTTGGTATCTTGGTGTGAGTGATGAAAGAAGTTTGTCTCGGCTAGACGACAGTAGTATTGCTATGTGTGCCTTTCATGAATTATATATATACCTTGTTAAATGTGGATAGAGTAGCACTTACCCGAATTCTCCGATTTGTTTCAGACGTGTTTTAAATGTGGATAGTTACCTGAATTTTGTATTTGTTTCAGGGTGTGTGTTGTTTTGTGGTAAATGAAACAATAAACGTGTTACCATAACACCCCTGCGTGGCCTCCATCAATACGTTTGAGATGTGGAGTGCCTGAGACATCCTACCATTCCCCTTCCCCCATTCTTCACCCCTTATTGTGGAAAGGAAAAACGAACCTGTCTACATATATATATAATCACAGGACCGAATTAAGAACTATGTTTTACACACACACACACACACACACACACACACACACACACACACACACACACCACACACACACACACACACACACACACACACACACACACACACACACACACCACACACACACACACACACACTCTCTCTCTCATCTCTCTCTCTCTCTCTCTCTCTCTCCTCTCTCTCTCTCTCTCTCTCTCTCATCTCTCTCTCCCCAACAACCGAACCCAAAGCTTCTTCATCAAATTTTGCGATCGACCTTGTTCACAAAACTGGGTCGTTTTCGTCAAATACTCCTACTTTGCAAATCAAAGGCTGGAGCAGTCAGTCCGCACTGACGTTGTAAGAAACCATAGTGGAGCCGTCACAACGACGTCACTCGTCATTAAAGGGAGGTAGCCTTGGTAACCACCAAAATCGATGGTTGAAAGTTTGAACTGGCTAAACTGACGGGATAACTCACACGTTTCTGTTGGCTTTACAAGGTCTGCAGTTTTCTCCTGGTCTCACATTAATGTGACGCTCTACCACATAAGGAGTCGCATTGCACCTGAGGTCAATTTTTTAGTTAGTGACATACTCTTAATTTGCAATGAAATGGCTATACAACAACAACAACAAAACAGACTGAAAATCGAACACTTCTATCAAAAGTTATTACAAATTGCAATGATAGACTGCAGGAAATGTCAAAATGAGAGATGGACAAGTTTAGCATCCTAATAGGTGGTCAGAATGAGGGCTTCGCTATTTCCAAAGCACGTTTAAAGACAAAAGAAAACAAAATATGCCTTGATATTTCACAAGATAAAATAAGTGTTATAGTTTTAGAATCAATCAAAATCTCAAAATCGATAACCCCACCCCCACCTTCCTTTAATGGCTCCTAGCGAAAAAGTGGATTATGTGCTAAGCAACTCATTTCGTGGTGGAGCGTCACAAATTTTGTTGAAGATCGATTTTGAATCTCTTTGAACGGGAAGAAAGGAGTAAAAGAGGGGTCGGGGGTGTGTGGAAGGAAGGAGAATTTTTGTGTGTGTGAAGAAAAGAAGGAACACTGACGGACAGGAATGAAAGAAGAGAGAAAGAGACAGAAAAAGGAGGAGAGAGAGAGAGAGGAAGACAGAGAAGAAAAAGATAGATAGAAGGAAAAAAAGAAAAAAGAACGGGAGAATGAAATTTTAAAAAGGGAGGAAAGGGAATAAAAGGGAACAGAGAAAGAAAAATCAGAAACTAAACGAAAAAAAAAGGAAAGAAAGACAGAAAAACAGAAAGAAAGAAAAGAAAAAGAAAGAAAGAAAGAAAGAAAACCAGAAAGACAGAAACAAACAAAGAAAGAAAATAGAAAAAAAAGAAAGAAAGAAGGAAAAGAAAAGAAAACAAAAGAAAGAAAGAACGAAAGAGAGAAAAGAAAAGAAAGAAAAACAGACAGAAAGACAGAAAGGAAGAAAGAAAGAAAAAAAAGAAAGAGAGAAAAGAAAAGAAGAAAAAAAAGACAGAAAGAAAGACAGACATACAGACAGGAAAAAAAAAGAAAAGAAAAGAAAGAAATATATATAAGTAAATAATAGTCAAGCAAATAGAGAGAAAACCAATATACAGACAAGAAGAAAAAAAAACAGCAACCCGAACAACAATAACACCTACACACAGTACAGTAAAGTAATATCAGCACAAAAAAATATCTCGAACAACAATAACACCTACACACAGTACAGTAAAGTAATATCAGCAAAAAAAAACCAACCCGAACAACAATAACACCTACACACAGTACAGTAAAGTAATATCAGCAAAAAAAACCCAACTCGAACAACAATAATAACACCTACACACAGTACAGTAAAGTAATATCAGCAACAACAAAAAAACTCGAACAACAATAACACCTACACACAGTACAGTAAAGTAATATCACAAAAAACCCAACTCGAACAACAATAACACCTACACACAGTACAGTAAAGTAATATCAGCAACAACAAAAAAACTCGAACAACAATAATAACACCTACACACAGTACAGTAAAGTAATATCAGCAACAACAAAAAAAACTCGAACAACAATAACACCTATACACAGTACAGTAAAGTAATATCAGCAAAAAAAGCAACTGGAACAACAATAACACCTACACACAGTACAGTAAAGTAATATCAGCAAAAAAAAACAAAACAACTCGAACAACAATAATAACACCTACACACAGTACAGTAAAGTAATATCAGCAAAAAAACACAACTCGAACAACAATAACACCTACACACAGTACAGTAAAGTAATATCAGCAACAAAAAAAAACAACTCGAACAACAATAACACCTACACACAGTACAGTAAAGTAATATCAGCAAAAAAAACAACAACTCGAACAACAATAACACCTACACACAGTACAGTAAAGTAATATCAGCAAACAAAAACAAAAACGCGAACAATAATAACACCTACACACAGTACAGTAAAGTAATATCAGCAACAACAAAAAAACTCGAACAACAATAATAACACCTACACACAGTACAGTAAAGTAATATCAGCAACAACAAAAAAAACTCGAACAACAATAACACCTACACACAGTACAGTAAAGTAATATCAGCAAAAAACCCAACTCGAACAACAATAACACCTACACACAGTACAGGAAAGTAATATCAGCAAAAAACCCCAACTCGAACAACAAAAACACCTACACACAGTACAGTAAAGTAATATCAGTAAAAAAAAAAAAAAAAAAAAAAAAAAAAAAAAAACTCGAACAATAATAATAACACCTACACACAGTACAGTAAAGTAATATCAGCAAGAAAAAAACCCAACTCGAACAACAATAACACTTACACACAGTACAGTACAGTAATATCAGCAAAAAAAAACAACAACAACTCGAACAACAATAACACCTACACACAGTACAGTAAAGTAATATCAGAAAAAAAACCCAACTCGAACAATAATAATAACACCTACACACAGTACAGTAAAGTAATATCGGCAAAAAAACAAAAACCCGAACAATAATAATAACACCTACACACAGTACAGTAAAGTAATATCAGCAAAAAACTCAACTCGAACAACAATAACACCTACACACAGTACAGTAAAGTAATATCAGCAACAACAAAAAACAACTCGAACAACAATAACACCTACACACAGTACAGTAAAGTAATATCAGCCAAAAAAACCCAACTCGAACAACAATAACACCTACACACAGTACAGTAAAGTAATATCAGCCAAAAAAAACAACTCGAACAACAATAACACCTACACACAGTACAGTAAAGTAATATCAGCCAAAAAAAACAACTCGAACAACAATAACACCTACACACAGTACAGTAAAGTAATATCAG
>CM060337.1:10300056-10310056 GCA_030674155.1 Stramonita haemastoma | reverse complement strand
GTGTGTGTGTGTGTGTGCGCGCACACACACACACACACATATGAATACAGACATGCATAAAAGCACTGTGTTTCTTTGATTTAAAAAAAAGTTACCTGAAGAATCCATTTTTTCTTATATTTTATCTGTAAAAAGGAAAACCTATTCTGTTGCGTTTCATGCTAAAAAAAAAAAAAAATTCAAAATTAAAGAATCCTTTTTCTTTCAGGGAAAGTCGTTATCAATATGTGTATGAGGAGAGCTTTGACCTTTTCTGCACGTGATTCGAGAAAACGTTGGATTAAATACATGAAAATCTCTCTGATTAGCTTCATTTTCTTCAACGTACACATGCTTGTTGCTGCAAAGAAGATATGTATTGGAAACACAAACTCTATTATTACCTTAACACAGAAAAAAAAAAGATCCACAAATATGAGTTGCTTCCAAATGAATAAGACTTGGCCAGAATCTCAAGCTTTACTTTGTTGTATACCGTTTTCGTGTTTTTCAGATTATATCGTGTTCTTGTAAGGAGGATCAGAAGATTTGAATTACTGTGTCTGTTCTATTTTTGGTGGATAAGTTTGCTCCTTGATTTCACAAGGTTCGTTGACATTAGGGTTTTTTATTTTTTAAAAACAACAACAAAGATTGTTAACTCTAGTATTTTCTTTTGGCATCATGTTAAGAACGCACTTTTATTCTGGCTATTTGTGACGCTCCAACACGAAATGAGTCGCTTAGCACCTGACCCACTTTTCTGCTAGCAGCCATTAAAGGCAGGTGGGGGTCAAGTTGTCGATTTTAAGATTTCGATTGATTATAAATTTATAGTCATTATTCTACCTTGTAGTGAAAAATCAAGGGATAATTTTGTTTCATTTTGCCTCTAAACATGTTTTGAAAATGCCAAAGCCTTCATTCTGGCCACCGATTAGGATGCTTAACTTGTCAATATTTCTCATTTTGTCATTCCCACAGTCTATCGTTTCAAACTGTAATAACTTTTGATAGAATTGTCAGATTTTCAATCTGTTTTTGTATTGTATAGCCATTATATTGCAAATTAACAACATGACAATAACCAAAAAATGATCTCTGGTGCAATGAGACACTTTATTTGGTGGAGCGTCTTATTTTGAAAAAGATGCGAAATGTTTGTGGCGGTTAAGACTTTGCTATTAAATGAAAAAGAAAGGTGCAGATAGGAGTGACAAAGAGGCAAAGACCATGTCCAGAATATTGTTTTTTTAAATATACTGAAGATTTTGTAATGTAGAGAGTTCAAGCCTCATAATAGAGAGTTCAAGCATCATGGTAGATAGTTCAAGCCCAAATTAGCCTCACTCTGGCAACAAGATATAAGTTTCGAAAGAGATTTTGTTTAGCAGAGTGCTGTGGTCATTGGTTTACCAGCTGTCATTGTCAACTCTATCATGGGTTCTTTTCATTTCATGTTAAAAATTAGTTTAAAGCAAAGCAAGGCTTGTAAAATAATCACAAGACAGTGCTGAAGAGTATTGCGATAGTATTTCGTGATATATTTTTAACTTTTAAGGCAAAAAGTACCTAAATGACTCACTGTCTAATCAAATAACAAACAAACACACAAAATTCAGTAACTAGCAAACCAACCAACAAACAAACAAACTGCTTAACATAAAAACTAGATACGAAACTAACTAACAAACAAACTCGCTCGCCCGTTGACTCACTCACTAACTTACTAATTAGCAAACTAACCAACTAACTATAACCAACTGACTCAGCAACAATCAACAACAGCATCGGCACCCACCACCAAAAGCAACAAAAACTTATTTCTAGAGCGCCTGGGAGCACGATTCTTAGAGGAAAGTTCATCACAAATGTGTGGGATAAAATCCTTACAAATCTGCCTATCGGAAAATGTCTTGGACAAGTCCGTTCCGTTAATGATTATACTGAACGGCAGGGACAATACACTCTAGGACTACTTTTCTATAGCACTACGGAGAAGACAATAATGAAAGCTTATTCAGCTAAAAACGCCTGGGTCAAAGGCCGTACAGGAGCGTATATAGGGTTACTTTGTTTGCTAACTTCTTTACATCAATTATAGATTTTTTCTGAAATGCTGTTGCAGCAAAAATTGGGATTGGTGATAAGTTGTTGTTTAAGCTGGAATGGTATTGAAAAAATTTTGTATTTCCACAAGCATATGCCTACTAAGCTTCTAAATTATTATTCAGCTTATTTTTTTCTCAGTGTTAGGGCCCAGTGTAATCTCTTTGCTTGTTGTTGTTCTTGATTAACATCAATAATTATGTGTGCAGTGTGTGCTTCTTCGTGAATGAGTGCCTAACTATACCAAAGCCTTTATACAAAACATGCATGGAACAAGTCATTAATGGGAAAGTTTTCAAGCGTACACTGAGAAAAGTCCATCGCTGAAAAGCTTATCTAGCTATGCCTGGATGTCTAGATCAAAGATGTCACAAATAAAGGTAGTCAATTGTCTAGGGATAAATCCTTTTGAGGAAAGCCTGTTAAAAATGCCCTGGACAAGTTCATTAACTAAGGGAAGCCTGTATAAAATGCCTGGAATGAATCCATTGGATGAAAGCCTGTTTAAAATGCCTTGGATAGATCATTTTGAGTAAAGCCAGTTTAAAATGCCTGGAATAAAGCCATTAATTAATGGAAGCTGTTTAAAATGCCTGGAATAAAGCCATTAATTAATGGAAGCCTGTTTAAAATGCCTGGGATCGATCCATTAATAAGGAAACCTGTTTAAAATGCCTGGAATAAAGCCATTGATTAATGGAAAGCCTGTTTAAAATGCCTGGGTAAAATCAACTTTAAATAAGGAAAAACCTGTTTAAAATGCTTGGAACAATTCCTTTTGAGGACAGCCTGTAACTTACCTACCTTTTCAAAAGTCAACTAGAAGAAAGCCTGCTGAAGCACACATTTAAAAAGTTCCTGAAAAAAGAACATGTCATTGCAGGAAGCTCATAAAACCCCTAGCCTACCTAGCACCAACCTGACACAAGAAAGCCTGTCTCAGTATACCTAGCATGAACAAATCCGTCACAAAAATCAATCTAAAGGAACAAGCTCACTCACAACACCACCAAAGTTTATCATTCTAAACATGCCGAGAAAATTAACTGCAGAAAAACCTGTCCAAATAGCGACATAGAGAAATAGAGAAAAGCCTATGACGCCAACAGCTGTCTAAACAAGCTCGAGGTATTTTTTTTTAAGTTCTTTTCAGAAACAAAAAGTTCGTCTAAATGTTCCTGAGAAGGGAGGGTAGGGGGGGGGGGTGAGGGGGAGTGGAGTGGAGAGGGAAGGAATCCCTTGCAATGAAGTCTTTGGTTAAATGGGCACAGTTTGCTACAGGGGGTTTGGGAAGAGTGAAAGTAAATAAGATGGCAGAGAATTCTCAAATGCCTGGTGGACACATGTTGTTGCTTTTGGGGGAAAATGTTTCAGTTTCACACAGCATGTGGCTCTGTGTGTGAAAAGGAAACAGAATAATCACATTATCATCATGTTATTTTTCCAGCCCAGGTTGAATTTTCTTCGTTTGTGTTCATTTTTAATTTTTTTGTTTAATTTGTTGTTACCGTTGTTCCGTGTCTGCTCTTTGTTGTTCCTGTTGTTCAGCTGTGTTTTGTGGTGTTGTTTTGTGTGTTTGTTTTCGTCAGCTTTGTTCTTGTTTTTTGTTTTCTTCTTTTCTTGTTTTTGTTCTTGTTTCTTCTTCTTCTTCTTCTTTTCTCTTTTCTTTTCTTTTCTTCTTCTTCTTCTTCTTCCTTTTCTTCATTCTTTTTCTTCTTCTTCTTCTTCTTCTTCTTCTTCTTCTTCTCCTTCTTCTTCTCTTCTTCTTCTTCTTCTTCTTCTTCTTCTTCTTCTTCTTCTTCTCTTTTCTTTCTTCTTCTTCTTCTTTTCTTCTTTCTTCTTCTTCTTCTTCTTCTTCTTCTTCTTCTTCTTCTTCTTCTTCTTCTTCTCTTTCTTCTTCTTCTTCTTTTTCTTTCTTCTTCTTCCTCTCTTCTTCTTCTTCTTCTTCTTCTTCTTCTTCTTTTCTTCTTCTTCTTCTTCTTGCATTTCTTCGTTTCTTCTTCTTTTTCGCAATTCTTCTTCTTCTTCTTCTTCTTCGCATTTCTTCTTCTTCAATTCTTCTTTTCTTCCTTTCTCTTCTTCTCTTATATCTTCTTCTTTTAATTCTTTTAATTCTTTTTCTTTCTTTCTTTCTTTCTTTTTTTCTTTCTTCTTTGCAATTCTTCTTCGCAATTCTTCTTCTTCTTCGCAATTCTTCTTCACAATTCTTCTTTTTCTTTTTCGTAATTCTTCTTCTTTGCAATTCCTCTATGCAGATCTTCGCAATTCTTCTTTTTCTTGTTCTTCTTCTTCTTCTTCTTCTTCTTCTTCTTCTTCTTCTTCTTCTTCTTCTTCTTCTTCTTCTTCTTCTGCACATTTATCCTCTTTGCATTCTTTTTCTTTGTATCATTCTTCTCCTTCTATGTAATTGTTTTTCTTCTTCTTTGCATTCTTCTTCTCCTTCGTATTTTTTTCCTTCGCTATTCGTCTTGTTCTTCGTAATTTGTCTTGTTCTTCGCAATTCTTCCTCTTCTTCTTCGCAATTCTTCTTCTTCTTCTTCGCAATTCTTCTTCTTTGCATTCTTCTTTGCATTCTTCTTTACGTTCTTCTATGCATTCTTCGCACTCTCTTTAATGCATTTTCCATTTCTTGCAATCGTTTTCTTTGTACAAATCATATCCTGAAGTGGTGTTTGTGATAAAAAAAAAGACCAAAGAGCTAAAAGCAAAACAAAGTATGAGAAGAAATTCGATTTTTGACACACACACGACTGGATACCGGATGCTGCTGGTTAAGAAAAGGGAATCAAACATCATTATTTTGTCATCTTGTACATTTGTATCTCTTTCCCTTCTCTGCTTTCCCCATAAGGGGTGAAATGAGCAGTGCTTGGTCTCCCTATGTGCTTGTAATTGGAACTCTGCGAGGGGGGGGGGGGGGGGGGGGTCTGTCCGCTTGGCCTCAGTCCAACACATGCTAACTTCAGAGTAACTCCTCATTTTGATTTCATTTGATTTGATTTGATTATTCTTTTATATCGAGGATAATGGAATAAGCACTCGTGTTTTTTTTACATCATTCCCCGTGTGTATGCAGCTTTTGTAAATGTCATCTGTTCCTACCGGCGACACGGATCAAGTCAGGTCAGCGTCACGTCAAGTCAAGTCAAGTCAAGTCAAGTCAAAACCAACTTTAATCATCCCTGAAGGGCAATTACAGTACTGACAGGCATGTTGATACGAGTCGTAGATCGCTACGTGTCAAATTAATTTTGTTCACTCCGAAGTTGGATGCGCTGGGCCTGAATTATCAGGTGCTTAACGGCAGCGCAACGTATTTTTGCCCATTTATTTTTTTATATCGAGGATAATGGAATAAGCACTCTTGTGCTTTTCTACGTCCAGTCCCCGTGTGTATGCATTTTGTAAATGTCATCTGTTCCCACCGGCACACGATGCACTACTCTTACGAAAAGCGAACAGGATTTAACGTGTGAGTAACAAGTTCTGCGTGCGTTCGCACTCGGGGCCTCGGTTTATAGTCTCATCCTAAGGACTTTTGGGGAGAGTGGAGTCAGCACTGATGTTAACTCCAGAAGAAAAATCTCCTCGACCGGACTCGAACCTGGGTCGTCAAATTGCCAGCGCAATGTTCTGACCACTAGGCTATCCCGTCCTGGCAGTGCAACGTATTTTTGCTCATATTCTGAGAGACAGCAGACAGTCAGACAGACAGACAGAAAAACAAACAGACCACAAAAAAACAGACAGAGAGACAGACAGAAAGAATAAACTAAACAAATAAAATGAAGAAGAAACAAGGGCAGACAAGAAAACAAGACAGAAGGAAAGAGACAGATAAAAAAAAAAAAAGAAATACACAGAGAAAGACAGACAGACAGACAGAAAGAGAGAAAGAAAAACAGAGAAGACAGACAGAAAGATTATAAAAAAAAATTCTCCAGAGTACTAAGACAAAACAATGTGTCGATTCATCGATTCAGATAAATTTCCTTGTTCTGTGAGGGGGCTAGTCCTTCTCTGCCTGTCTATTACCTCTGGGTGTGTGTGGTGTGTGTGTGTGTGTGTGTGTGTGTGTGTGTGTGTGTGTGTGTGTGTGTGTGTGGTGCCGTGATGTGTGTGTGTGTGTGCCTGTGTGTGTGTGTGTGATGTGTGTGTGTGGTGTCTCTGTGTGTGTATGTGTGTATGTGTGTGTATGTGTGTTGTTGTGTGTGTATGTGTTATGTGTGTATGTGCGTGTGTCCTGTCTGTCTGTCTGTTGTTATCTGTCTGTCTTATCTTTGTCTCGTTCTGTCTCTTTGTATTATTTGTCTGTCTGTCTGTCTGTCTCTGTCTCTCTCTCTTCTGTCTCTGTCTCTGTCTCTGTCTCTCTCTCTCTCAAAAAAAAAGTCAATTTCTTCTTCTTCTTCCTTTCTCTCGATCTTCTTCTTCTTCTTCTTCGCTTCTTCTTCTTCAAGTCTTCTTTATTCTTCCAATCTTTCTTCTCTTCGCAATCTTCTTCTTCTTCCAATTGTTCTTTGCAATTTCTTCTTCGCAAGTCTTCCTTTCTTCTTCGCAATTCTTTTCTTCTTCGCAGTTCTTCTTCTTCGCAATTCTTCTTCGAATTCTTCTTCGCTATTCTTCTTCGCAATTCTTCTTCTTCCTCTTCTTCGAATTCTTTTTTTTGTTCTTCTTCTTCTTCTTCTCTTCTTCTTCTTCTTCTTTCTCTCTTCTTCTTCTTCTTCTTCTTCTTCTTCTTCTTCTTCTTCTCTTCTTTCTTCTTCTTCTTCTTCTTTCTTCTTCTTCGCAATTCTTTTTCTTCTTCTTCTTCACAATTCTTTTTCTTCTTCTTTTCTCTTCGCAATTTTTCTTCTTCTTGTTCTTCTTGTTCTTCTTGTTCTTCTTGTTCTTCTTCTTCTTCTTCTTCTTCTTCTTCTTCTTTCGCAATTCTTCTTCGCAATTCTTCTTCGCATTTCTTCTTCGCAATTCTTCTTCGCAATTCTTCTTCTTCGCAATTCTTCTTCTTCGCAATTCTTCTTCTTCTTCTTCACAATTCTTCTTCTTCGCAATTCTTCTTCGCAATTCTTCTTCGCAATTCTTCTTATCAAATCTTTGCAATTTCGTCTTCATCTTCGCAATTCTCCTCCACAATTCTTCTTCTTCTTCTTCTTCTTCTTCTTCTTCTTCTTCTTCTTCGCAGTTTTTTTCTTCTTCGCAATTCTTCTTCTTCTTTGCAAAGTCCTCTTCTTTAACAACTTGGTCTCTCTGTGAAAAGTGGAGAGTTCAACAAATTTGCAGACTCAGCTTTCTTCTCCTCCACTCACCAAAGCCCAACTTACCCCCCCCCCTCCTTTACACACATGCGCACACGATATAGCGCTCGCGCGCGCGCGCGCACACAACACACACACACTCACACACACACACTAACATACTCACACACACACACACACACACACACACACACGCACACAAACACACACACACACACATACACACACACCACAAGTCTTTCGAATGAGACTATAAACCGAGGCCCTGTGTGCGAACGCGCGCAGAACACCTAGCGCACACGTTAAATCCTGTTCCGCTTTTCGTAAGAGTAGGCCATTGTGTGTCAGTAGGAACAGATGACAAGATTTACATACCTGTTTACACACGGGGATTAGATGTTTAAAAAAAAAAAAGCCCGTGACTGCTTATTCCACTATCCTAGATATAAAAGAAATATAAAAAAGAAAGAAAGAAAGAAAGAAAGAAAGTAAGAAAGTAAGAAAGAAAGAAAGAAAGAAAGAAAGAAAGAAAGAAGAAAGAACAGACAGACAGACAGAAAGAAGAAAGAAAGAAAGAAAGAAGAAGAAAGAAAGAAAAAGAAAGAAAGAAAGAAAGAAAAAAGAAAGAAAGAAAGAAAGAAAAAGAAAGAAAGAAAGAAAGAAAGAAAGAAAAAGAAAGAAAGAAGAAAGAAAAGAAAGAAAGAAAAGAAAGAAAGAAAGAAAGAAAGAAAGAAAGAAGAAAGAAAAAGAAAGAGAAAGAAAGAAAGAAAGAGAAGAAAAAGAAAGAAAGAAAGAAGAGAAGAAAAAAGAAAAGAAAAAGAAGAAGAAAATAAAGAAAAGAGAAGAAAGAAAGAAGAAAGAAAATAGCCTGAACGACAGTTGCAACACGGTTTAGAAACAAAGCACCCACCCACCTTCATAAGAATTTCAAGCTTCTCACCCCCACCCCTTACTACACCCTCTCCCCCCCCCCTTTACCATCCTCCTCAGGTTAATTTGGCTTTTTCAGTTTAATGAGAGAGAGAGAGAACATGTGTCCATCCGTAATCCCTTTTAATGTTGGTGTGTTTGTGTGTGTATGTGTGTGGGTTGTGTAGTGTGTTGTGTGTTGTTTGTGTGTCGTGTGTTGTTGTGTGTGTGTGTGTGTGTGTGTGTGTGTGTGTGTGTGTGTATGTGTGTGTGTGTGTGTGTGTGTGGTGTGTGTGTGTGTGTGTGTGTTGTGTGTGTGTGTGTGTGTGTGTGTGTGTGTGGGTGTGTGTTGTGTGTGTGTGTGCGTGGTGTGCGTGGTGTGGTGTGTGTGTGTGTGTGTGTTGTGTGTGTGTAGTGTATGTGCCTTTGGGGGGGGTTGTTGTGTGCGTTTGTGTGTGTGTGTAGTGTTGTGTGTGTTGTGTTAGTGTTAGTGTGTGTAGTGTGTGTTGTTTGTGTGTGTGGTGTGTGTGTGTGTGTGTGTGTGTTGTGTGTGTGTGTGTGTGTGTTTAGTGTATGTGTGTGTGAAGTTTCGTAAATATTCGTGAAGATGTGTGTGTGTATGTGTGTGTATGTGTGTGTATGTGTGTGTTATGTGTGTGTGTATGTGTGTGTGTATGTGTATGTGGTGTGTGTGAGTGCGACCATGATATCAGTATGTAATGATAATGCCTTAAACAATTTATGAATAGTTATATCATTATCAGTTTAATCACCATTTTTATGAGCTTCACCGACACAGACACACAAAACGCATACACACACACACACAGACGCACGCACGCACCACACACACCCCACACACTACACGCACACACACTAACAGCTAAGACGTTAGATACAAATTTAAACACACACTAAACTACTAACACATACGCATAGACACACATACACACCGCGTCAGCACACACACACACATCACACAACATACACAAGGGAATAGAGAGAGACACGTGAGCAGACAGACAGACAGACAGACACAGAGAGAGAGGGGACAAACAGACAGACACACAGACAGACACACAGACAGGCAGAGACAGAAAGACAAATAGAAAAGACAGGTAGACAGACAGACACACATAGAAACAGACACACACAGAGAAACACAGAGAGAGAGACAGAGATAGACAAAGATCAGACAAACAGACAGACAGACAGACAGACAAACAAACAACAGACAGACAAACAGGACAGAGAGACAGACAGACAGAAGACAGACAGACAAACAGACCGACAGACCAGAGACAGACAGAGACAAACAGACAAACAGACAGACTAGACAGACAGAAGACAGACGTGGAGTTTTTCAGCTGAAGAAGACATTAGCCGAAGGATCACGTTCAAGCTTGCCACTGCACGTAACCCGTGTTTGTTTAGGAAATGAAGACGACAATGGAATGAAAGATTTAAAAGAGAATATCACAGAGTGTTGGTTTGTTTGGTTTTTTTTTATTTCTGTATTTCTTTATGTCTTTCTTTCCTTATTTCTTTCTTTATTTCTTTCTTTGTTTATTTTATTCTTATATCGAGGATAATGGAATAGGCATTTATGTGGGGTGGGTTTTTTTTTCACATTTAGTCCGCGTCTTTATGCAGTTTTGTAAATTTTGTCACCGTTTCCCACTGGCACAATGGTCCTACTCTTTCGAAAAGCGGAGCAGAGTTTAACCGTGTGTGCAAGATGAGAGACAGCA
>CM060337.1:10260056-10267556 GCA_030674155.1 Stramonita haemastoma | reverse complement strand
TGAATACTTAACTCCTCGGCCTGTACTTTTAAATGCTTGCAGCTTCTAGATCCTGTAAAATGTTTGGAGCTTCTGGATCCTGAAATGCTTGGAGTTACTAGATCCGTAAATGTTTGGAGCTCCTTATCCTGTAAATTGCTTGGAGCTTCTAAATCCTGTAAAATTGCTTGGAGCTTCTAATCCTGTAAAATGCTCGGAGCTTCTAGATCCTGTAAATTGCTTGGAGCTTCTAGATCATGTATATTGCTTGGAGATCCTGTATCCTGTAAAATGCTTGGAGCTCCTGTAAAATGGTTGAAGATTTGTTACAATGCTTCATGCTTTGGTAGAACACTCGCAGCTAATAGAAAAATGAGTGGATCCTAAACAGAATGATTGGAGCCTATACAGAATGATTAAATCCTATACAAAACGTCTCGATCCTATACAAAATGTCTGGATCCTATACAGAATGATTGGATCCTATACAGAGCGATTGGATCCTATACAGAATCCAAAATGACTAAGTCCTAAACAGAATGACTGGATTCTATACATAATGTCTGGATTCTATACAGAATGACTGGATCCTATACACAATGACTGGATCCTCTACACAATGACTGGATCCTATACACAATGACTGGATCTATAGACAATGACTGGATCCTATACAGATGACTGAATCGATACAGAATGACTGGATCCTATACAGAATGACTGAATCCGATACAGAATGACTGGATTCTATACGAGACTGAATCCTATACAGAATGACTGAATCCGATACAGAATGACTGGATCTATACAGAATGACTGAATCTATACAGAATGATGAATCGATACGAATGACTGAATCCGATACAGAATGACTGAATCCGATACAGAATGACTGAATCCTATACAGAATGACTGAATCGATACAGATGACTGAATCCTATACAGAATGACTGAATCCTATACAGAATGTCTGGATCTATACAGAATGCTGAATCCTATACAGAAAGATGAATCCTATACAGAATGTCTGGATCCTATACAGAATGTCTGGATCCTATACAGAATGTCTGGATCCTATACAGAATGATTGGATCCTATACACAATGTCTGGATCCTATATCTATACGATGTCTGGATCTATACAGAATGATTGGATCTATACACAATGTCTGGATCCTATACACAAGACTGGATCCTATACAGAATGATTGAAGCTTCGGTAGAACACCTACGTGCTGCCTTGGTAAAAATTCTTGAAGCTTTGGTACAGAACGGTCTCGGCTCAAGGGGCGGGATAGCCAAGTGGTCAGAACGTTGTGTTTGCGATGTTGACCCGTCTGGGATCGAGCTGGTGTTCGAACCCCCACTAAAACACCCGTTCTTGGGTGTGTTTTTTCCTCTTGGAGGAAACATTAGTACTGACTCCACTCTCCTGAAAGGCCTTTGGATGAGGCTGTAACACGAGGCCCTCTTTGCGAACGCAAGTAGAACATCTTACACAAACATGAAAACCTGTTCTGTCTTTCGCAAGACTAGGCCATTTATTTATTCTTTTATATCGAGGATAATTGAATAAGCACTCATGTGCTTTATTACATCCAGTCCCCGTGTGTATGCAGCTTTGTAAATTTTGTCATCTGTTCCCACCGGCACACGATGGCCTACTCTTACGAAAAGCGGAATAGAATTTAACGTGTGCGCTAGATGTTCTGCGTGCGTTCGTACACGTAGTCTTCGTTTATAGTCTCATCCGAAAGACTTGGGGGGATGGAGTCAGCACTGATGTTAACTCCAGGGGAAAAATCCCCTCGAACGGGAATCGAACCTGGGTTGTCAAATTGCGAGCGCAATGTTCTCACCACTAAGTTATCCGTCCCCCCATTCATTCGTGCAGGTAAGAATGCATGTTAAGCACACTCAACACCACAACACACACACACACACACACACACACACACACACACACACCACACACACACACACACACACACACACACACACACACATACACACACACAACATACAACACACAAACATACACACATACACACAAACACACACACACATACAACACACATAAAACCACACACACACACACACACACACACACACACAACACACACACACACACACACACACACACACACACACACACACACACACACACACACACACACACACACACACACACACACACACACACACATTCAAAAACCGCTTGCACACTGGTGTTGTGCATAGAAATCATCTCTGGCTCGGATTGCGGCTACCTTAAAACAAAAGGGTGTGTGTTTCTGGGCCCGAAGAGACCGTATATCTTAATGAAAATGGTATCAACGCACATAAAAGACCCCTAAGATATTTCTCAGCTTGGCAAAATAAATCAAGAACACTTTGTATATGTCCTTCTAAACACTTAGAACTAAAACACACACCAAAGGGGTTTTTCTGTTTTGTTTTTGTTTTTTTAAGCCAGCTTTTCTATTTCAACAGAATTTCGCCAGGAACAATTCTCTTGTTGCTGTGGGTTCTGTTACGTGCCCATATTGTGTAAAAATGATGGGATCTGTTGTTGTTGTTTTTTTTTATTTGTTTCGGCCTTTTTGTCTCATCCAAAGGACTAGCATCCAGACCACTGCTCAGGGTGCAATAGATGGGTTGGGGGTTGGGGGAGAATTGGGGTTCCAATGGGAATCGAACCTGCGACTTCTCGTTTTTTAAAGCAGGTGCGTTATCTCTTTGTTGTATTTGTGATTGAATTTACGACCGAGCGGAGATTTCTGAATCACAGACAGAAACTACCTCTAGATCATTGCAAGTTTTATAATAGTGTTTACAATCGTTTCCTGTGTGACAAGGAGAAAACTGAGGTTGTAGGAGTAAGATTCCCGAGTTGTTCCCCATCCTAGAAGCCGCTGAAAAGTTTGGTTCGATGGTACAAATGTTATAGTCAAGTGGTAGATGAAACCCTTTGTGCACGCGCGCGCGCGCGCACACAGACACACAGATACACACACAACACACACACAGACACACACACAGCACACACACAACACACACACCACACACACACACACACACACACACACCACACACACACACACACACACACACACACACACAAAACACACACACACACACACACTGACTCCTTCGGATGAGACTTTAAACCGAGGCCCCGTGTGCGAACGCACGCAGAACATCTTGCACACACGTTAAATCCTGTTCCGCTTTTCGTAAGAGTAGGCCATTGTGTGCTGGTGGGAACAGATGACAATATTTACACAACTGCATATACACGGGGACTGGATGGAAAAAAAGCACACGAGTGCTTATCCCATTATCCTCGATATGAAAGAATACAACCAAAAAAAATAAGAATAATGAAATGAACCATCTTGTATGAAAAGTTTGACTTTTTACTTTCACACCACTGGGCTATTTTGACCCCCATGAGATTGTACGCCATGAGAAAGACACATCAGGGCAAGTGTTCTTGTAAATAACTTTAACTTGACTCTCTCTTTTAACTCTTAGAAATACACACACACACACACACACACACACATACACACACACCACACACGCACGCACGCACGCACGCACGCACGCACACGCAGCACGCACGCATGCACACACACGCACGCACGCACGCACGCACAGAGAGAGACACAGAGAGAGAGAGAGAGAGAGAGAGAGAGAGAGAGAGAGAGAGAGAGAGAGAGAGAGAGAGAGAGAGAGGAGAGAGAAGAGAGAGAGAGAGAGAGAGAGAGAGAGAGAGAGAGAAAGAACAGACAGGCAGACAGACAGACAGACATACAAAAAGGCAGATAAACATAGGGACAGTACAGGCTGATACAGTCCAATACATTAAACAAATGCACAGACAGACAGACAAACAAGCAGACAATTTCACAAACAGGGCCCACTACGCTAGATTGTAAAACTTTCGAAAGCAAATTCTCAGGGAAATTATACACACAAGCACAGAAAACGTACAAACAAAAACCAAAAGAAGCAGTCGTGTTTTTTCTCAACAGAAGTATATTTTATTTATCCAGCATATGTACATGCAGTGAAATTAGATAGATAGATAGATAGATAGATAGATAGATAGATAGATAGATAGATAGATAGATAGATAGATAGATAGATAGATGATAGATAGATAGATAGATAGATAGATAGATATGATAGATAGATAGATAGATAGATAGATAGATAGGCGTGTGTTTGTGTGTGCTGTCTGTCTCTCTGTCTGTCTGTCTGTCTGTGTGTCTCTGCTCAAGTGCATGCATGTTTCATGACGAGAAAAAAAACACTAGAATCACTGAAGAATCACTTTGCTAAGTCTACCAGTCAACTCAAAGGGTCACTGTATCATGAGCCAAAGGGAGACCAAATAAAAAATAATATAAAAAGACAGGGTGTATTTTACGTCCATTAACTCCCCTTTTCAACAGTGCCCAAGAATTTCATTTGGCAGTATCAAGCAAATGATCTCTACGTGAGTCTGTTTTTGTTTCCTGGATGTGTGAGTGAGAAGGCGGGAACTAATAAGCGTTTGTGTGTGTGTGTGTGGGGGGGGGGGGGTTGTGAACGAACGAGTGAGCTAGAAAATGAGAGAGAGAGAAAGAGACAGAGAGAGGCAGAGACAGACAGAGAGGGGGGAGGGACTGTCCCTTATAAAAGGAAAGTATATGAAACAATTAAAAGCAGGACATATTACTTTCATATGGAACAAAAGAAATGCAGTTAAGCATAATTGAATACATATATATTGACACATTTCTAATTACATTCTATGCATTGACAGCTTGAGTACATACAACTAACCTACACTTGTTCAGGAATGAAGAACACTTAAAATGTCTATACTGTGACCAAAAGTTAAATAAAAAAAAAAAAATGTGGGTGATGTGGAGAAGAGAAAAACAAAAACAACTGTCACCTTGTTTTCTTCTTCTTCAGATGGTGTAGAGAGGGAAAGGGGCAGAGTAGATCGACTTTTGTTAGATGTTTGAAAACAAGAATAAAGCCATTATGGCCCAGGCTAAAATTTACTTTGTCAGTAACTAGTGCAAACTGTTCTCCCCATTGGGATGCTTGGGGTCTGTCATTATATATATATATATATATATATATATATATATATATATATATATATATTCTGCATTCGGAATCCCCTCTTTTCTATCCCTCTCTTTGTTTCTGCTTTGTTCCTTTTCTTCCTTTATCTCCTTATTGTCTATTTTCTGCCTTTTCTTGGTCCATTCTCCTGCCCTTTTTTCTCAGGAAAATAAAATATATCAATTTCTCCCATGCTGAGGTCGGATGCCTTGGGTCTGCTAGCTGTTCTAACTCCATTCCATTCTATTGATTTTTTTTTAAATCGTCGTATTATGCAAGCTCCTGCTAAACACCTCAGTACATAAAACAAGCACTTGCATCCACTAATTCGTCAGCCGAACAAATATTTTGTCAGCTTTAAAAGTTCACCATTCTTACACGCACAAAATAAGAGTTCTAAAAGATACAAAAACACAATATAAGTAAGCTTAGAACGTTAGTCTCGTATCATATATTGTTTTAATAATTAAAAAAAAGGTTTTGTGGATTTCTTTCGATTTTTGTTATAGGTTACGGTAAAGGCACAAATCTTTTTTTTATGCAAATGAACACATGTGTGTGAGTAACATATACAAGAGAGGTAATTTTCCGACGAAGTGTGGGAAATTGTCTCCCTCTACAGCCAGTTCAGGCAAGCCAGCATCAACACTGTGATCAGCGACAGAGTTGTCAGCCCCTGGGCACCTGCACAAATAAAAAAAAATTAAAAAAGCCAATGCACGAATGAACACAAAATGACTCAGTCTTATTTATATTTATTGAACCAATTTCTTGTTTTATTACTGGTTTTGGGTGTGTGGGTGTGTGTGTGGTGAGTCGGGTTGTGGTGGTGGTGGTGGTGCAAGTGTGTGTGTGTGGAGGGGGGGGGTGGTTGTGTGTGGTGTGTGTGACTCTGTGTGTGTGACTCTGTGTGTGTGGGGGGTGGGGGTGATGTTTAAGCATATAAAGTTTTACATCTACTGCTTCCTATACTTTTGAAAACACCTTTATCACACCACACAACACAACACCACATCACGCAACACCACACCACACCACACCACACCATACCACACCACACCAAACCACACCATACCACACCACACAACCCCACACCACACACACAACACCACACCACACCACACAGCACAACACCACAAACACAAACACTACACACACACCAACACCACACAAACACACACAACACACACACACACAACACCACCACACAACCACTACACACACACCAAACAACACCACACCACAAAACAACCCACCCACACCACACACCACACACCACACTACACCACACCACACCACACCACACCACACAACACACAACACACCACACACACACACCAACCACACCACACCACACCACACCACACCACACCACACACCACACTGACGTACCACCGTCGGCGGGTCGGCTGACGTAATCGGAACGTATCGTTACAGAAGATGGAATTTCGTCAATGTTCAGAAATGGATACAGTTTTTATGTATTTCCTCATTCATTTGTGCATTCTTCCTTCCTTCCTTTTGTCAATCTGTGTGTGCGTTGTGTGTGTTGTGGGGGGGGGGGTCTGTGTGTGTGTGTGTGTTGTGTCTGTGTGTGTGCCTATGTCTTTGTGTATGGAGACCCACGCACACACATTATATGTATGTTTGTGGACAGAAACCATTTAGCAAATCAACCAACCAACCAGCCAACCAATCAACCAGCCAGCCAACCAACCAGCCAACCTATACATTTACTCACCCACCTCCAACCAACCTAATTAACAGCCAACAACCTACAAACCAACCAACACAACCAACCACCCACCTACCCACCAACCACCTACGAACCCACACACCGACACACCCACACACCAACTAACCAACCAATCACCTACTCACCGACACCACCCAACCACCACAACACACACACACACACACACACACACACACACACACACTACACACACACACAACACACACACACACACACACACACCACACACACACACACACACAACACACACACACACACACACACACACACACACACACACACACACACACACAACACACACACACCACACACACACACAACACACGCACACACATACAACACACACACATACACATCAGTGCCGACTCCACTCTCCCAAAAAGTCTTTCGGATGAGACTGTAAACCGAGGCCCCGTGTGCAAACGCACGCTGAACATCTTGCGCACACTTAACTCCTGTCCCGTTTTTCGTAAGAGTAGGCCATTGTGTGCCGGTGGGAACAGATGACAAGATTTACACAACTGCATACACACGGGGACTGGATGAAAAAGCATATGAGTGCTTATCCCATTATCCTCGATATAAAAGAATAAAATAAATAAATAAATAAATAAAAACACACCAACTAATCGACC
>CM060337.1:10240056-10245056 GCA_030674155.1 Stramonita haemastoma | reverse complement strand
TATTTTATTTTATTTTATTTTATTTTGTTTTGTTTTATGTCACAGCAGATTTCTCTGCGTGAAATTCGGGCTGCTCTCCCCCAGGGAGAGCGAGCGCGTCGCCACATTTGCAGCGCCTACCCATTGAAGAATGGTGGGCATATAGAGCAGGCATTTTTTAAAATTATTATTTTATCCATTATTATCCATCCAGTAAAAAAAAATCGGTGGGTAGATGGGGGTCTACAGGTAAGGCCAAGCCCGCCAGTGGCAAAGCACCCACTTTTGTACAAAACCACACGAGTTTTGAGTCAGAGGCTAGTGTTTCATATAAAGTGGGTTTGTTTTCTGTTGTTTTTTCTATGGGATGCTTTACCACCACTGGATTGGGCGCTGGTAAGGTTGCGTTGAAACACAACCGGAGGAGTGGCAATGCTTATGAGCTATTATTGGTTTCCAGCATCAAATAAGTATGCTGGCCAGGCAGGTAGCTACCTCGGGACGCGGTACGAGTTTGCTGGTGGTGGATGTGATGGGGTGGTAAGTAGATTACCTCCCATGGGATCGGAGCGCGGCAATCGCAGCGCTGTGTTTCTATTTTGGGACACACCTGCAGAACAGTGCAATGTTCTGTTTCCTTGGGTGGTGGTCGAAAACCTTACATTGCATATACTTCGTCTTCATTGTGAAAGGTAGAATTTATGCTTGCCAGGTCACATCCTAACTGTCTAGCTGTACCCATTTATTTTATTTATTTTATTCCACTTTATGTCACAGCAGATTTCTCTGCGTGAAATTCGGATGCTTGGCAAATATGGGACCATGACACCACTTCTCTCCCCTAACACGAAACACAACATCACGCACACACACACACACCACACACACACACACACACACACACACACACACACACACGAGAAACTCTGTCTGTCTGTCTGTGTGTGTGTGTGTCTCTCTCTCTCTACCCTCTCCCACCTCTCTCTCTCTCTCCCACACCCTCTCCCTCCCCACCCTCTCTCTTTCCACCCTTTCTCTCTCGCCCTCATTCTTGTCCATCTGTCTCTCTCCTTACTGGTGGTGCAGAGGGTTTTCCAGGTCATCCTCTGTTGCATGGAGACAGGGACGGGGAAGTGGAGGCCAGCAGAGCGGTGAAGGAGGCATCTTGGAGCCGTTGAAACACAGCTTCTCCTGGGGCTCCAGACACTCCGAGGCTGCCTTCAGGACTGAAGACAGCGAGGAAAAGTGGATGATGGGATGGTGGGTGCTGGGAATGATGGTGCTTGATGGGATGGTGGGGTGGGTGGTGAGTGGGTGGATTATGGATGGATAGATTGATGGGGAAATTGGGGAAATGGGATGGGTGGTAGGATGGTGGGTGATGGGTGGTGGGATGGATTGAGTGGATGATTGATTGAGGAATGGGTGTGGGTGGTGGGTGGATGATGGGTGGGTGGGTGGGTGGGTGGTTGATGGATGATGGATGGATAGATTGATTGAGGAATGGGATGGGTGGGTGGTGGGATGGTGTGGGTGGGTGGGTGGATTGATGGATGGATAGATTGATGATGATTGAGGAATTGAGGAATGGGAGGGTGGGTGAGGATGGATGGATGGATGGATGGATGGATGGATGGATGGATGGATGGATGAGGATGGATGGATGGATGGATGGATGGATGGATGGATTCAGGAATTGAGGAATGTGGGTGCGTGGATGGGTGAGTGGGTGGATGGATGGATGGGTGGATGGATGGTGGATGGATGGATGGATGGATGATGGATTGCTTGATTGATGGATAGAGGAATGGGGGTGGGTGGGTGGTGACTAAGTGGATTGGTGGATGGGTGGTGGTGGGTGTGAGGGATGGTTGGAGGGATGGTTGGATGGATGATTGATTGATGGATGGCCCCTAGAGAAGCTGGCCCCTAGAGAAGCTGAGGTCTCTGATGCCTCGCTCCCCTACGACCACATAGGTTATGGGAAACCTTACCTTTACATTACCTTGTGCTGAGAGATACTGTGTTGTATTCTAAAAGTGTGTTGTATTGAAGTGGCGTGGAGTGGAGTAGAGTGGAATGGAGTTTTGTGTGGTATAGTGTAGTATACTGCAGTGGAATACAGTGCAGTAAAAGTAGAGCAAATCAGCGGAGTGTAGTGTAGTGTAGTGTAGTGTAGTGTAGTGTAGTGTAGTGTAGTGTAGTGTAGTGTAGTGTAGTGTAGTGTAGTGTAGTGTAGTGTCGTGTCGTGTGTTGTGTCGTGTCGTGTCGTGTCGGTCGTGTCGTGCCGTGCCGTGCCGTGGGCGTGCCATGTCGTGTGTGTCGTGTCGTGCGTGCCGTGCAGTGCAGTGTAGTGAGTGTAGTGTTAGTGTGTGGTGTGTAGTGTAGTGTAGTGTATGCATAGCGTTGTGAGCCAGTGTAGTGTAGTGTAGTGTAGTGTCAGTGTAGTGTAGTGTAGTGTAGTGTAGTGTAGTGTAGTGTAGTGTAGTGTAGTGTAGTGTAGTGTAGTGTAGTGTAGTGTAGTGTAGCGTGCAGTGCAGTGAGTGAGTGTAGTGTAGGTAGCGTTGGTAGCAGGAGTGAAGTGTAGTGTATGAACTGCGTACGTAGTGTACTGTACTGTCGTACTGTACTGTACTGTCTGTCTGTACTGTACTGTACTGTCTCTGTACTGTCTGTTTCTGTATGCCCACTTCGTCGTTCCACGCGTCTTCTTTTCGCCTAATCTCCATATCTCATACAATACAATAACCAATCCGTCTGTCTGACTGGTCTCTGGCATAAAAAAACACTGATTCCGCATTAATTAACTCATTACCTGCAGAACTCCTTCCAAACAGTAGAATTGCCAGCAGTTGTCTTCGCCAACTGGTCGCCGGTCAAGTTTGCCCTTGCGTAAGCGACTAGTACTCCGCCCCCCTGAAAGGGAGACAAGCACTGTCGGACAGCTGCTGCGTCACACCCGGCTGGCAGTTGCATTTGACCGCCAGTATGGTTGCCATGTTGTCTGCCTGCGCAATTGGTAGGGAGTGTAAGAACCACCAGTCCTGAAAAGGTTTGTAATTGTCAATTCAAGTGATGGTCAACCATATTATTTTATTATTGCAAACAGTCCTTTAAAAAAAGTTCTTTTTATGATAAACAACATGAGTCACAGTCCTGACAAGGTTGATCAGTGTGTGTGTGTGTGTGTGTGTGTGTGTGTGTGTGTGTGTGTGTGTGTGTGTGTCTGTCTGTGTTGTGTTGTCTGTCTGTCCTGTCTGTGTTGTGCTGTCGTGTCTGTCTGTGTCTGCATGTGTCTGGGGTGTGTGGGTGTGTGGGTGGGTGTGGTCTGATGTGTTTTGTGTCTGTGTCTGTCCTGCTGTGTCTGTGTTTTGTGTCTGTCTGTGGGGTGTGAATTTGATGCCTTTGCCTTGTCCCTGGGTCAATGGCTTGTGTTAGATGGTTGTGTTTGTGTTAATGGAAAGTTTGTAACCCGCCAAACAACTGAAAATTGGTATTTGACTTGTTGAGGACATTGATCGAAGTGAGGCAAAATTTGTCATCTACGCAACTGCAGTTTTGTTTTGGGTTTTTTTTTAAGGTAAGGTAAGATAATATATTATCTCAATCTTTTTTGTAAAGGTGAACATGATTTCCCTGTGAGACAAGGGAGGTAGTTTTAACCTGCCGCCGTTTCTAGGGATTTCTTCATGAATTTTTCATTTGAAAAAAACATGAGTACTATAACTTGTCCACAAATCCACATGTCGATCCCATTGAAATTCCCCTTCATCTTATATGGGTTTTCTTTTTCTTTTTTTTAAGTGAATCATCCTTAATTAAAAGTCCAACTACATAAATGGTAATGCATTTCGTTTCTGCTTAATCATTCATCATCTTTTGTTATTTTGAGGTAGTATCTCGTCAGTTGACAACACAGTATAGGGCGAAGATTCTGTGATTGAATAACCACGGAGCGGATGAAACCATGGTCGGGCTATTCCATCAAACACGAAGTGGTCAGACAACAGGAGTCAGCTGGTACCACCACTACAACGGCAGTCGTCCAACTGTGAATGCTGTTCATCAAACCGTGCCTTAAAGCTTAGTTAGGCCTAGGGCAAAAAGCGACGACGTTCCCACCACTAAGAACAAAAAGATGGCCAAAAACGAGATAGAGCAGCAATGCTTGAAGATAGGCCAAATACAAGAGATGTTTGAAGTTAGGCCAACAACAAGAGATATTGAAGATAGGCCAAAACACAAGAGATATCAGAAAGGCTTGAAGATAGGCCAAATACAAGAGATGTTGAAGACAGGCCAAAAAACAAGAGATGTTGAAGATAGGCCATAAACAAGAGATATTGAAGATAGGCCAAAAACAAGAGATGTTGAAGTTAGGCCAAAAACAAGAGATGTTGAAGTAGGCCAAAAACAAGAACTGTTGAAGATAGGCCAAAAACAAGAGATGTTGACAAGAGATAGCAGCGCAGGCTTGAAGATAGGCCAAACAACAAGGATATTGAAGATAAGCTAAACACAAGAGGTACAGCAAGACTTGAGGACAAGAGATAACAGCAAAGGTGAAGATAGGCCAAAAAAACAAGAGAGTAGTAATGCTTGAAGATAGACCCAAAAAACCAGAGATAGCGGCAATGCTTTGAGACAGGCCAAAAACATAGATATGAAGACAGCCAAAAACAATAGATACTGAAGATAGGGCAAAAACAATAGATATGAAGATAGGCCAAAAAAATAGATATGAAGTAGGCCAAAAAATAGATACGAAGATAGCAAAAACAATAGATACTGAAGAAGGCCAAAAACAATAGATACTGGATAGGCCAAAAACAATAGATACTGAAGATAGGCCAAAAACAAGAGATACTGAAGATAGGCCAAAAACAATAGATACTGAAGATAGGCCAAAAACAAGAGATACTGAAGACAGGCCAAAAACAATAGATACTGAAGATAGGCCAAAAACAATAGATACTGAAGATAGGCCAAAAACAAGAGATACTGAAGACAGGCCAAAAACA
>CM060337.1:10187556-10220056 GCA_030674155.1 Stramonita haemastoma | reverse complement strand
GAGGAATGGAGGGAACTGGTTGTCAAGTCTTCAAAAGTGCCCCCACGGTCGCCAGACTAAGGGATAGGTAGATATAGATAGATGATTGACAGTGTTTGTGCGCGCGCGTGCGTGTGTGTATGTGTGTGTGTGTGCGTATGTGTGTGTGTTTGTGTGTGTGCGTGTGTGTATGTGTATGTGCGTGCGTGCGTGCGTGTGTGTGTGTGTGTGTGTGTGTGTGTGTGTGTGTGTGTGTGTGTGTGTGTGTGTGTGTGTGTGTGTGTGTGTGTGTGTGCCCAAAAATATGGCAGTCTAGTACTTTGCTTGTATATTGACGAGTTTATCATCCTTTTTTATTTTTACGCCTTTGTGTGTAACCTGGGGATGACAGGGTGAGTGGAATTGCTGGCGTCCTCAGCACAGCCTGGTTTTCCTGGCCCTTTTTTTTTAATTCAATTTTATTTTATTCTTTTATATCGAGGATAATGGGATAAGCACTCATTTGCTTTTCTTCATCCAGTCCCCGTGTGTATGCAGTTGTGTAAATCTTGTACTTGTCATCTGTTCCCGGCAGCACACGATGGCCTACTCTTACGAAAAGCGGAATAGGATTTAACGTGTGCGCAAGATGTTTTGCGTGCGTTCGCACACGGGGCTTCGGTTTAAAGTCTCATCCGAAAGACTTTTGGGGAGAGTGGAGTCAGCGCTGATGTTAAATCCAGGGGAAAAGTCCCCTCCAACGGGAATCGAACTCCGGTTGTCAAATTGCCAGCGCAATGTTCTGACCACTAGGCTATCCCGTCCCTATGGAAGAAAATTATTAAAGTCCTCAATCATTTGATGAGGTTTGTTATTGTTGTTTCAGCTTGACGATGCTAGATATTTAGAGGGATCAGATGGTGCTGATTTTGAGCTAGTTATTAGACTTGCTGAAGTAGTAAGGCACGCATCAGTCTCAGAAGACTATGAAGATCCGCTCTAGTCTTTAGAGCGCAAAGCCTGGCTAAGTAAGTAAGGAGGGAAAGCTGTTACCCATGCAGCAGACCCCCCCCCCCTCTCCACGCCACTGGAATGGTCCATTGAAAGGCAATCGCCCATACGAACGGTTCCGGTACCGTCGCAGGAGACGTCAGTACGTTGCCATAAACAGCATGAACCCCCCTGGGGACTCCAACTCCCCCATTTTTCCTCAGAGATGGTGTCTAAATACGACACCTGTGTGCATGCTGGGTGTTGTTTTTTTAAATAATTTTGTCATGCGCTTCTACCGGCAGACAATAGCCTGTTCTTCCAAAAGGCGAAACAGGATTTAAACGTGTGCGCAAGATGTTTTGCGTGCGTTCGCACACGGGGCCTCGGTTTATAGTCTCATCTGAATGACTTTAACATTCAGCTCTGTTTTTTTTTTGTTTTGTTTTGTTTTGTTTTTGACGGATTTGCTGAAACAGAATACAACAACAGCCCTGCTATGACCTTCCTTATGGGTGGGGGCCATAAACCACGTGACATGAAGCAACACTCACTGTCTGAAAAGGTGGGAGAACTCTCAACAACATTCACAACAAAATTAATGTTCTGTAGGTAGTGACTCTCCGTCATAACTGACATGTGGCGTCCTTAAGCCATGTTCGTCTGTCTTTGGTTTTAAAAATGAAGAAAAGGTTTGCCGCCGCTTTGTTGCTTTATTCGTGGCCTTCTTTTTGTTTGGTGCTATAGAAATCGGTTGCTTTTGAATGCATCAACAGGCTAGTGGGTTTTTTTTTTTGGTTTTTTTAGCTGTTTATCTAAGAGTCTGATTTAATGACACTGTAAACCTTTTATTTCCCACGTTTTAGGTTTGTAACTTGTATGGAGGACTTACGGTATCTATAGTCTGAAATATAGTATTGTCTATATTGAAAAAAAAAGTGATCCTCCTTTTTTAAGGGTGAGGGTGCGGAGGAGAATGGTGGGAACCTTTTTTTTTTTTTTGGGGGGGGGGGGGCGAGGGTTTCTGGACAATAAACTTGTCATTACGTACTAAAGCATATGTTGTTTTGGGGTCAAAATTACTGATTTCGCAACTTTTGACACAAATAATTTGCCTGGGACTGTATAAACATTTCCAGTGATCCAAGTTAGGGCACTTAACCAAGATAATATTATAATCTAAAGAAAACTGGTAGAAAGCTGCCAAGTGCGGTGCTGGAATGACACCCAACAAAGATGAAGAAGGAAACTGTGCAGTTTGTTACAAGTAACTGTGACGCTCCACTACGAAATGAGTCGCTTAGCACCTAACCCACTTTTCCTCTAGGAGCCATTAAAGGCAGGTTGGAGTCAAGTTGTCAGTTTTGAGGTTTTGATTGATTATAAAACTATACCCATTATTCTACCTTGTAGTTAAATACCAAGGCATAATTTTGTTTCCTTTTGCCGTTAAACGTGTCTTTAAAATACCCAAGCCTTCATTCTAACCACCTATTACGATGCTAAGCTTGTCAATTTCTCATTTTGTCATTCCCTGCAGTCTATTATTTCAAGTTGTAAGAACTTTTGATAGAATTGTCCAATTTTCAATCTTTTTTTTTTTGTATTGTATAGCCATTTGATTGTAAATTAATAGCATGTCAATAAGTAGAAATTGACTTCTGTTGCAATGCGACTCCTTATGTGGTGGAGCGTCACAATTGGTTTCTGTTGTAAACAGAAAGACAGAAGATTTTTGGAAAAGAAAAAGAACGGAACACTACCACCACCACCACCACCCCTAGATAACCTATGTGATCTAGGAGAGCATGGCGTCAGAGACCTCAGCTTCTCTAGGGGTCAGCATGTTGAGGGCGGCAGCGCCCATCTCCTCTCCCTCGCTGCTTTACCTTCCCTGACCCTAAAGAGGGCATGCACCCACTTACAACTGAGGGAACTGTACTGAAGCCAAGGCGCGCAAACGGTCACCCATCCAGTTGGTAACCAGGTTCGATGCTGCTTGACATTGGCTGGGGGGTAACGAGCGCTCTGATCACTACCCCCCCCCCCCACCCCCCCCCCACCCCCCAAAAAAAAAAAAGATCAAACCAATCCACTTGTTAAAAATAACCATTTTGTTGATTCAGTTGTAGACTTTTTGACACAAGTATCGTCCTATACTTTAGCTGGTTGAGGGCAACAACAGCATCAATCACTTGTGCTCCCAAGTGAACTCTCGACCTCTTCCCCCACCCCCCGTCTATTACCCCCTCCCTTCCTTCCTCCTCCCACCCACCCACCCACCCTACCCAGCCTACCCCCCCCCCTTTCCAGCCCCTATCTCCCCCCCACCTCACCCCACCACCCCACTCTCTCAGGGCAACACTCCAGATTCATTTCGTTTGTCAAAGGATGAAAACTGGAAGGTCACTGAAATGGAACACACAAAAAAAAGAAGAAGAAGAAGAAGAAGAAGAAGAAGAAGAAGAAGAAGAAGAAGAAAAAGAAGAAGAAAGAAAGAAAGAAAGAAAGAAAGAAAAAAAAAGGTAGCGTCTTTGCCCCCTCACGGGTATAGATGTCGTTAATGGCTTCCTTGTCCTTAACGGGATTAGGACATTTCCAACAGGGTTTTCACCCCGTCAAAAAAGTAACATGGAGTTATTCTTTAAACAGCTTAGCACATAGTTTGTTGCGTTGGGTTGGGTTGTTTTTTTTAATACCAGTGCACATAAACACACGTTCCAAACTTGTGCCATTAAACAGAAACTACAAAAGATAAAACCTCAGTGGAGACTGCAAACTTGAAACGAATATTGGCTAGCTTTCTAGGAAAAAAAATCTGTTGTTTTAACTGATTGGCAAAAATGACAGGAATTTTCAAAATTGGGGATAGGGGAGATGTTGTTGTCTTGCGATTTGCAGTCTTTGAAGTAATGAAGGAAATAAGTTTGGTTTGGGGGGGGGGGGGGGGGGGTTTCCACAGGAAATTTCGAGACCCATTGAGTAGTTTTTTATGTCCATTTTGCCTATCCTTTTTAGGAAAACCAAAATTTTACGACACAGACAGGTAGGGTTAGGGTTAGGGTTGGGGCGAGCTAGGCCTAGTGAAAAGGAAAATAAGATGAGATAGATGGGTGAGTGGGGATATGTATGGGTGGGGTAGGGTGAAGGTCAATGGGAGGTACAAAGCAAAAAAAAGGGGGAGAGGGGAGGTGGGAGTGAGTGTCAGTAGGAATGCATACATCCTCACTTGCCCTTACCCCTATGTTAGGTGGACTTTATTTCTTTACCAGAAGTGTGGAAGTTAATGTGTGTGTGTGTGTGTGTGTGTGTGTGTGTGTGTGTGTGTGTGTGTGTGTGTGTGTGTGTGTGTGTGTGTGTGTGAGTGTGTGTGTGTGTGTAGTGTAGTGTAGTGTAGTGTAGTGTAGTGTAGTGTAGTGTAGTGTAGTGTAGTGTAGTGTAGTGTAGTGTAGTGTAGTGTAGTGTAGTGTTGCTGTTGATGTTGATATTTTTAATATTGTCGTTGCTATTATATTGTCATTATCATCGTTGCTCCTTCTATCCTTGTAGTTTTAACATCGTTATTGCTGTTGTTTATGTGAATAATATCGTTGTTGTTGCTGCTGTAAATGTTATCGTTGTGATCAGGGGAGTGCAGCCCCCCCACCCCCCCCCCCCCACCCCCCCGGAAGTTGAAGTTTTTTATTTAAAATCTGGAACGAAAACCATTTAATAATAAATGATTATGAAAACAATTTTTTTTAATCCTTGTTCTGTGAAAAACCAACCAGTCCAAAAAAAAAAAAAAAGTATTGGCAATGTAGTTGTGTGAGCCTAAGGGGAAAGTCTTTTGAGATGTGTGGGGGTTTTAGCACGAACCTGAAGACTTTTCCCTCATTACATTTGTAGAGTGTCCTGAACCACTCGAAAGTTCAGTAACATCATGCCACACTTTTTAAGCTGAGTATGGCCAAAGGAAACCTCTTCTCTCTGTCCATGCACACTAGACACCTTATGAGAATGTTTTTTTGTTTTAGTGTTGCAGTGTTTTCATACAGAATACAATGGAAACACCACTCACACAATTTGTGTTTAATTATGTTGTTTACTAGATATTACATAATAGAAATGAAATGAACAGAAAAAACACAATCTTTTAAAGAAACCCCTAGCAAAAAAGGAAAAAAGCACACCAAAAAACCCAAACAACAACCCCCTCCCCCATCCCCCCTACAATGAAGAAGGAAAGAAAGACAGAAAGAAAGAAAGAAAGAAAGAAAGAAAGAAAGAAAGAAAGAAAGAAAGAAAGAAAGAAAAGAAAAGATTTAAATAATAATTTAGATTTAAAATAATATAAATAAAACAAAAAAGAAATAAAAAAAAAGATTAAAAACAAATTATAAAAAAAAACAAAAAACACCACGAAATTTAAAAAACAAAAAAACAAAACAAAGCAAATAAAAACAAAACAAGAAAAACACCCCCTCCCCCCCCTAATTTAAAAAACCTAAAGCAAACAAACAACAAAAATCAAAACAAAACAAAAATAGCCACTACCACCCCACCCTACCCCCCACCACCACACACCACACCAAAAAAAAAAAAAAAAAGCAAAACAAAAAACCAAATACATACACGTACACACTCAACAACAACAAAACAAACACAAAAAACAGCAACAGCCAAACAAATAAACATAAGAACAAACTAACAAAACAAAAACCGAACAACAACAAAACCAAGAACAATAATGACAAAACTCTCTCTCTCTCTCTCTCTCTCTCTCTCTCTCTCTCTCTCTCTCTCTCTCTCTCTCTCTCTCTCTCTCTCTCTCTCTCTCTCTCTCTCTCCCACACACACACACACACACACACACACACACACACACACACACACACACACACACACACACACACACACACACACACACGGGGGACGGATAGCCTAGTGGTCAGAACATTGCGCTGGCAATTTGACGACCCGGATTCGAGTCCGGTCGAGGAAATTTTCTTCCTGGAGTTAACATCAGTGCTGACTCCACTCTCCCCAAAAGTCCTTCGGATGAGACTATAAACCGAGGCCCCGTGTGCGAACGCACGCAGAACATCTTGCCCACACGTTAAATCCTGTTCCGCTTTTCGTAAGAGTAGGCCATCGTGTGCCGGTGGGAACAGATGACAAGATTTACAAAACTGCATACACGCGGGGACCGGATGAAAAAAAGCACATGATTGTTTCTGTTATCCTCGATATAAAAAAGAATAAATAAAAATACACACACACACACACACACACACACACACACACACACACACACACACACACACACACACACACACAGAGGAAACTAAACTAATGTGTCGCTTCCTTTTAAATCATTTCAGCACTTACACACATGTATACCCATAACCATAATTATATTTCGCTGGCCAGACAAGATCAGCAATGAAGAATTATTCCAAAGAACCAGACAACATCCTGTGTCCAGCATCACAAGACAAGCTCTCACCTGGAATCCACAAGGGAAAAGAAAGAGAGGGCGGCCTAGAAATACCTGGCGCCGGGATCTGGATGCAGATGCAAAAAAGATGGGCAAGACGTGGGGACAACTGGAACGCCTAGCCCAGAGCCGAGATGCCTGGAGACAGTGCCCCAGAAGGGACCACAGGCAGACATGACATGACATGATGATAATTATATTTAAACCAGGCTGCTGTCTTCGAGGCAGTGGTGTCGCCACAAGACCAGCGCCGCGCATATCGAAGATGCTAGTAAAGTGTGTATGCATACCTAGAGCACTGTCTCGGTGCCGTGGGCTCTGTTACTGTGCAAAAGTGGGGGCAGGACGGGACTCAAACCGGCCCTTTCTATGTCACATCTTCTCGAAATGCGCCTTATTCTTGAGGGGTGTGTATGCGCACCCGCGCATAATTTAGCGTGCTTGTGTTTGTGTGTGCGGGTTTTTTAATGTGTGTGCATGTGGCGGCGGCCCTGCACTTTGCTGTGGTGCATTATATTGTATTTTACATTATTATTATGCGTACTACTAGGCATTATTGCATACACTGTATATACTGGCTTTCTTTCCGTCAAACATACTTGCCATTATATTTAGCCTACGCCAGGCTGCTCTTGGAGGGGGGGGGGGAATGTTTTCTATCTTGATCTTATCCCTGATAAGGCTGGGGACTGGATGTTGTTGTTGTTGTTTTTAAAGGCACACGAGTGCTTATTCATTATCCTCGCAATAAAAGAAATTGCCTTGCATTGCTTTGCTTACTATTATACCTTGTGGCACGATCCAAGGGGAAAAACCCTTTTGACCCAATTTTCTTTTAACCCTTTTAACTCCCTTATTTAATGTTTGTCTTCACGTAGGCCTACACTACGCCTATGTGTGGAAAGACAGTAAACCGTACGACAGACATCGGGGCAGAGGCTGTCCTCACAAACCTAGCGCCAGGCATATCGAAGATGTTAGTAAAGTGTGTATGCATGCTGTACAGCACTGTTTCGGTGCCGTGGGCTCTGTAACTGTGCAAAAGTCAGGGTATGACGGGGCTCAAAGCGGCTCTTTTTTGTCACATCTGGAAATGCGCCTTATTGTTGGGGGGGGGGGGGGGGGGGGAGGGGCGTTCGCGCGCATACATTAGCGCGCTAGTGTTTGTGTGTGCGTGCATGTGGCGGCGGCCCTGCACTTTGCTGTGGTGTATCATATTGTATATTATCATTATCATTGTGCGAACTTAACGTACGTACGTACTTACGTAGGGCCTACACTGTACCAGCTTTCTTACGACAAACTTACTTACCATAATTATCCCCCTCCTCCGATAGGCTATAATCACGGTGCATTCAAAAGAAAACAAAACACAACTTTAAACATGAAATGGATTCAAAGCAAAAAGTCAAGGACATCCATTCCCTCCCCTTCCCTCAGTCCTACACGCACAGGCACGTGTGCTTTTTAATTTTAAAACAAAAACACATCAATCCTTCCATCAAATGAAGACATTCAGGCATATAAAATCGCCACACAATTCCAACATCAGCAACATCCATTTAAGTGATCCAATACAACCGAAAAAGAAAAGACAGCAAAAAGAGAAAAAAGAAAGAAAAAAAGAAAACCAAAATTATTTCATATAACTCAATAACACACCACTTAAAGAGAGAGAATAAATGAATGAATAAATGAATGAATGAATGAATGAATGAATCATCTTTATTTTTCCAAGGGTAACACAGTAAGCATTCACGGACTTTTTTTTTTCATCCGGCCCTTGACCTGATTAGGGAATAGCAAGAACCCCCCACCCCACCCCCCTACCCCACCCCACCCACCCAAAGAAAAAAAACAAACAAAAACACCCACATCCACCCCCACCCACCCTCCAACGAAAAGAAAAGAAACAAAGGTAAGGTAAAAAGAAAAGAAAAGAAGAGGGAAAAAAAAAAACACCATCATCAACAAGAAAGGTTCAATCTTTGATATCAAAAAAAAAGGAGATAAGTGTACTTTCAACAAACGCATAATAGATCCCCACTAGATACATTGGTACTCATTTAAACAAAAGAGAAAAATATTGTTTTCAACAAACACATACCCTAATCCCTAACTGACCCCAACATTAATGTTAAGACAGATATACTGACTGTAATTAATTAAACCAAACAGATTAAAGCGTAGAGGAAAGCAGCTAAGAAGAGAGCAACCCAATTTTAAAAAAAAAATCAATAAAAACATATTTAAACATTTTCACATTATCTTTCTTACTTTAAAATCAATATTATGAAGAAGAAAAACTAACAATAAACAGTTATTGTTTTTAATCAACAACATTATGATGCAACGCCCAAGAGAGGGAGAATGAATGAATGAATGAATGAATGAATGAATGAATGAATGAATGAATGAATGAATGAATGAATGAATAATCTTTATTTTTCAAGGGTTACAGAGTAAGCATTACATGCTTTTTTTCATCCGCCCTTTGCCCTGATGAGAGATTGATTGATTTATTCTTTTATATCGAGGATAATGGAATAAGCACTCTTGTACTTTTTTACATCCAGTCCCGTGTTGTATGCAGTTTTGGAAATGTCATCTGTTCCCACCGGCACACGATGGCCTACTCTTACGAAAGCGGAACAGGACTTAACGTGTGCGAGAGAGAGAGAGAGAGAGAAAAAACACACTTTGAAACACTTTGAAACACTTTGAAACACTTTTATTAAGGGATAAGAATAAGCACACATAATGGCTTTTTTACATCCAGCCCTCAATCAAAGAAAATCATAACAATGAAAACAAATCGACTGCAAATTTATGAAAAAAAAAAAAAAAAAAAAAAAAAAAAAAAAAGGAGAAAAAAAAAATTTAAAAATCGTTGTAACATCATAGAAATGTATGTCAAAAAGGAGATTTTGTAAAAATAAAAAAAAATAAAAAAAAAAAATTAAAAAAAATAAATAAATAAAAATAAAATAATAAATAAATAAAAGAGAGAGAGAGAGAGAGAGAGAGAGAGAGAGAGGAGAGAGGAGAGAGAGAGAGAGAGAGAGAGAGAGAGAGAGAGAGAGAGGAGATGAGCACAGAGGAAAATAAAATGCAATGCCAGACAAGAGAAGATATCATGTGAATGTGCCTGTATATTCATTCATAAGGATCGAATGATACTTGTTTTTAAAAGTATATAAACTAGTATTGACATTTACTGAGGATGAAACATCATTCCATAATAAACCACCAGAGTAAGTAAGGCTAGATTTGAACAGATCAATTCTGGGCAGTGGTAACATTATTTTGTGAAAATAGCGACACTCATTTATCTTAAACTTGTTTATCAATGAAGGTGGAGCAGAGCCAGACATAATTTTGAACATAAAAATTGCCTTATTGTATCTTAACTTCCATTTCAGAGGGAGAATATCAAGCGAGATGTAATCATTACATGACAATGATGATGATTTTAGTAGAAGTACTTTAAGAGCACGTCTGTACATACTTGCCAATGGTTTTAAAGTGTTTTCGCTCGCCGTATCCCAAACTGTGGATACATAATTTATGTGTGGCTCAATAAAAGCATGATAAAACAGTTTACGAGAGTGTGAATTTAGGAAATGTTTTATCTTCATTAGCTGATAAATCTTTTTTGATATGATTTTACACACCATTCTTACATGTTCAGACCATGACAGATTGTTATCAATTACTAATCCTAGAACTTTATGAAAATTAACTTCTTGAACTACATTACCACTGATGTCCAATGAACCACGTATTTTAGGAAGGTTCTGCCGTTTTTGTCTGGTAGTTATAATCATATGTTTACTCTTATGAGGGTGGATGCTCATGTGATTTGAATCAGACCATTTTATCAGTTGTTCTATATTAGTCTGTAAGGTAGAAATCACGTCATCTAATTTAGTGTGGCTAGTATGTAATGTTGTGTCATCTGCAAACATTTCACAGTTAGCTTTTAAACAGAGGGGTAAATCATTAATATATATTGAGAATAGTATGGGTCCCAAGATGGAACCCTGAGGAACACCGAACAAAATGGGCAAAATAGAAGATTTAGATTCCTCAATTAAAACAAGTTGTTTACGTTTGTCTAAAAACGATGACATGAGTTCTATTGTATTATCTGAAAGACCATACAGTTTCAGTTTTCTTAGAAGAAGCTTGTGATCAATCAAATCAAATGCTTTTGAAAAATCAACAAACAGGACACCAGTAATTAAATTGTTATTTATGTTGGTTAGCCATTTGTCAACTAAGTTCGTTAGTGCAGTGTGACACGAATGGTTTTTTCGAAAATCCAGATTGATTGGGATGAAATAGGTCATGCTTATTGAAGTGGCTAAGAATGTGCTGTCTAATGTGATTTTCTAAAGGTTTAGATAAGTTAGATAATATAGAAATAGGTCGATAATTTGCAGGATTAGAACGATCACCAGCTTTATGGAGTGGCAAAACTTTGGCAACTTTGAAAGCTTTTGGGAAACGATTTTTTGCTATAAATAGATTGAATACATAGGTCAATGTTTCTGAGATAACTGGAGCTGCTATTTTTAAGATCTTACCATTGATACCATCTAACCCACATGTGCCTGTTTGTTTTAAATGGGTCAAAGCATTGTAAACTTCATTCACAGACATAAATGGAATATTAAGTTTTGATGAGATGTTTTTAGAAGCACAGAACTCATCTAGTACTTCAAGATTATTTAAGTGAGAGGTGTTAGTTTGGATAGTTGATTGAGCTATATTACAAAAATGATCATTGAGTTTATCTGGCACTATGTCTAAAGGAAGTGAAGATTTAGATCTAAAATCCTTTTTAGTTAAGCGGTTTATGGCATTCCACATAGATTTATTATTAGACTTGTCAGAAAACAAGCTTTTGAAAATACTCCTTTTTAGCCTGTCGTTTCAAATATGTGACAAGATTTCTTTGTTTAATAAATTCATCCCTTGTTCCATTGATCAATAACAAATCTCGTAATTTTATTGCATCTTCAACATGTTTAGTCAGCCATGGTGGTTTAGGGTCAGTTTTAACTCGTTTAGTTTTTAAAGGTGCATGTTTGTCATAAACATTCAAAAAGTTATGATACCAAATTTCAAATGCATTATCTGGATCCGTGAACTGGTAAACTAAAGGAAAATGTGAATTATTTAAATCCCAAAGGAAACTGTTTATGTCAAAATGTCTAAGATTTCTGTATTTAAGCCACTTATGGCTGTTCTTTGGAATACTAACTCCCTTTCTTGACCATGTAAAGCACACAGGGAAATGATCACTACATCCATAGGTTGGAGAACACACCTCTAACATATTGTTTAATGCCGTAGCATAAACATGGTCAATCAGGGTTTTCGAAGTAGCTGTGACTCTTGTAGGTTTGTCAATCAATTGGACCAGTTGGAAAGATTCATAAGTATGTGTCCAGATTGACTGACGTTTCTGTAAATCAATATTAAAATCACCTAACAATATTGTCTCATCAGAATATATAGCTATGTCTTCCATTAATAAAGTAAAATTGTCTATCCAGTTTGCATGTTCAGCTGGGTTTCTGTAAATGAACCCCAAGAGTATAGGTTTTGCTTTTTTGAAATTAACCTGTATCCATAAGGATTCAACATTATGCAGATCTATAGGGTGTATTTGCTTGAAGTTTATTGTCTGGTGGATATAAACAAGAAGTCCTGTTTCTTTGGAATGTTTAGGATCTCTACGAATACAAGAATATCCTGGAAAAGAGATTTCTTCATCTGAAATATGAGCTGTAAGGCGTGTCTCTGCAAAGCCAAAAATATGGAAAAATTTCCCAGAGTTGGATAAAATATTTGACACATCCACTAATTTACCATACAAATGATTTATATTAAGGAACCCTACTCTCAGACCATCTCTTGATGGCCAGACATCAATAGTGTTTGTCAAGGACATCATAAACACAAAAAGGAATTAATAATCAGCACATTAAGTATTACATGTAAAAAAAAAAAAAAAAAAAAAAAAAAAACAACGTTTTTTTAAAAAAATAAGAAGAAGAAAGACAAAAACAGCGAGGGAAAATATTATGAAACCTGTCCGTTTTGTATAAATACAAATACTATATAAGTAACCACAAGTTTGGTTAAAGAAAACCCAGGTAACAAAACACTATGTTTGTTCACATTTGGTCCAGGGCACACATGTGCATGCAAGAAAACCAAGAAAGACAATTCACAAAACAGTTTAAATGAAAAAAGAAAAAAAGAAGAAGAAGAAGAAGAAAAACCCACCACCAACAACCCACAACAAAGATGCACACAATTTTTCAAGAAAAAACTAGTCGACAACTAACAGATTTCAAGCACAAAAAATCTGAATAAGTACGTGTTCTCTGTCTGTCAATCCGAAGCCCAGTATTATATCAAATAGCCACTGAGTAATCAATTCATTTTAACATCCCACAAGGTCAATGTCTGTTAACACACACACACACACACACACACACACACACACACAAACAAACAATAGGCACGCGCGCACACACACACAACACACACACACACACACACACACACACACACACACACACACACACACACACACACACACACACACACACTCACACCACATACACACACCCACCACATACACACACCACAACACACACACACACACACACACACACACACCACACACACACACACCACACACACACACACACACACACACACACACACACACACACACACAAAACACACGAACAATCAAGACACAGGCATGCCCTTCTCGAAGCGCAATACGCAGGCATCCCCAGGATTCACACAATGCACGCGCTCTGCAGACGGCACAGCACGCGTATGCCCCTCATGGTGCACAACATAACCGCATCAATCAAAACCACACAATGCGCAATCATCCCTCAGGATGCCCAACATGAAAAGTCCCAATGGGGAGACAGATCATGTACACCTTTCCAGTAAACCCAGCATGCAAGCCCCTCCAGGAAGCACACCTTTCCTGCACATTTCAGGAAGCACAACAACATGTACCACCCATCAAGAACAGCATGCATCAACCTGTCAGGAAGCAAGAGATCCATGTCCCTTTCACCAAGCACAGCATGTATGCATCCACAATGAGACACCACGGGGACCATCACATGGATAAGCGCAATTGCATACAACAGTCATACACACACACGCACGCACGCATCTACAAATGCACCACCAACACACATGCGTGCACACACACATACACACACTCACACATACTCACATACATACAACACATTATGCAAACATATTTACACTAACACACACACCCCACACACACACCACACACACACACACACACACACACACACACACACACACACACGCGCGCGCTCGCGCGCGCGCGCGCGCGCACAAACACACACACACACACACACACACACACACACAAAACACACACACACACACACACACACACACACACACACACACACACACACACACACACACACACACACACACACACAAACCCACAACATAGGCACGCTCACACACACACATTGTTGTTACTCCGATGCTCTGACATTGTTGGTTTGCACTTCAGAAGAATTGTACAGCTGCTATAGCCCGAACTAAAGGGCCTACACTCAATTCAGTATGATCTTCCTATTGACAGGGGAGGGGGGGGGGGGTCTTCAGGAGGGTCTATATTGAGAAAGAATTTGGGACGCCATATTCAAGAGTTGGTAAGCATATTGTCCTGATTGAGACAGCAGACGAGGATCGGGACACTGGCTGCTGGGTGGTGGCGCTGATGCAGCTACAGTCTGGAGAGGCTGGGGAGGAGTGGGATACAGATAAGGGGGGTATGGAAATGAAGGGGGGGGATTCCACTGGGTCTGGAGAGGGTAGGGGTAGGGTCTGGGATGCAAGGTACTGGGGGCATCAGCAAATTGATGAACAGTTTCATTATCACCGCCATACAGCCGTGTAGAGGAAGATGGTCGGAAAGTCTGACTCCTGGAGTCAGCCAGAGGATCTGAAGAAACCCAGTGGGCGGGGGCAGGACCATCAGGTTGAGGCGGTTGTCCGTTCAACTGCTGGGTCGTTGTCTGGGAAGGCAGCATGGGGTAATGCCTCATAGAGGAGATAGCAGGTGCACCAGGGATCCGAGTGCCGTATCCACGAGAAGGGCGACGTCCATTATAAGACATCATCCTGCCTTGTCTTGTACTGCCAGCTGCATTCAGGAGATGTTCTGCTGGCTGCTCAGGAGGGAGAAAACCTCCAGGTGGACCAGCCTCTTCAGAGTGTTGATTTGAATGAGCTGACCAAGGGAGGAACTGCTTGAAGTTGACAGCCAGCTTGGCCACTCCCTTCATGCTAGGATGAATACTGTCTTTATATAGTGCCTGTTTTGGAGCACCATTTTGCGTTAGGAAAGTGTCCTGATTGTTGATGAAATTGATATCAGCGGTGGTACAGGCTGTTTGAAGATTTTTGTTAGTGGGAAGGATGGCGTTATTGAGAGGGTGCCGTCCCCGGGCTGGAATTATTGAACTGAAGCTTAATTTTGCTGCTGGAAAACCTTCTTTACAAAGTGTCATCAGTTCGACCCATTGTTTGATTGAAACAGGTCCTGCAGGACAGTCATTAACACCAATGTGGACTATCAGTGTGTGAACGTGGGTGTGTTTAGCTGGAAGTGTTGCTAGCCATTTTGTCAGGTTCACAAGAGTTATGCCAGGTATGCACAGCTTAAAGACTCGATTTTGTTGATTTCCCAACCGTCTTGGGTCAATGTGTCTTATAGAAGAGTCTCCTACAAGGACAGAGCTAGAGTTTTCAGGAATTTTTATTTCGTGAAGAATTTGTTCAGGTGTTTTTTTTCAGGAGTCTTCTCACTGAGGAAAATCTGTTCTGAAGTATTTTCAGTCTGAGGGTTGGCTGTACCTACGTTATAGCCACCTACATCGTGTGATGGTGTGTTCAGTTCATTGTTTGATAATCGGTCAAACCGATTTTGTGTTGAAACAGGAGACGTTACATGTAGATGGGCTTCAGGAGTTGTAAGTAAAGCTTCTGTTGTCGTTAATATTTCTGGTGCAACTGTTTTAATACTATTGTCGGCACTACTGATAACAGTTTCTGGGTTGTCTTTTTCGGGTTTTGTATGCGCAGAAGGATCTGCAGCTCTGGCAGCCTCGAAGGCCTGTTCCTCTGCTGTAGTCTTTTGCATGTCGCACTGAGTCGAAATTGTCTTGACAGGAGATTTGTTAGTCAGAAGTTTGAGTTTTGACTGCAGTGTGCCCATTTGTGTCTTTAATGAATGGTTTTCTTTGTTTATGACATTGATCTGAGTTTCCAGTTGAGAAATATACTTGTTAATGTTTTCCAGTTTAAGAACCATACTTTCTGTTTTGTTATTTAAATGTTGCTTGATTTCGTTTTTGATTGAAACCTGTGCATCATACAGCTGAGAGGTGAGTCTGCTTTCTAGGTCACTGATTTGATCTGTCATGAGCTCCTGAGTTTCTTCAAGGACTTGCAGTTTTTGACTCATGGAGCTATCAAAAAGTTTTTTAGGGCAAAGTGTGCGCCGTCTACTACGCTTGCTTTGTATGCGCTTGTGTGATTTGTTGGTGCCAGACATTGCATGATGCAAGCTGGAAGGCTGGCTAGTTGCCAAGGAGTCACCATCATTTTTTTTCGGAGTTAACTGATGTATTTCTTGTGAACTATTGACAGTGTTTTCTTTAGAGATGGCATATGAGTGACTTGAAGACTTGATCTCTGTCTCAGTGTCATCACTGACACTGCTAAGGAGAGAGGATGTAGGAGTGAGTAAGATACGGGCTGTGGAAGTCAGACGTACAGGAGAAGAAAGCTGGATAGATTGGTAGACATTTTCTAGAAAGGTAATGGGGTGAGCAATCAGAAGAGATTTTAGTTTGTCAGTGTTTTTGTCCAGACAAAAATCAGTCACAAGGTCCTTGAGTAGCTCGCATTCCTTTTTGTCCCACTGCCTGCAGTCATTGCCTTGACAGAGTAATGTGCCTGTGCCCTCTTTTTTAAAGTATAAGGACAAAGTTATTCTTTTTGTATCCTCTACGTAAATTCTAATGACTGATTTGCAGAGACGTATTTGATTGGGGTAGGTGATCCAGTTTGGAAGGGAAATAATATTGTCGTCTTCATCGAAATCGGTTAATTCTATCCTGATAAGTTCTTCTGAAACAGCGGAGTACCTGTAAAATAAACTGTTTCTCCACGCTGTTAATTCATTCTCCGGGCACGAAAAACGCTTCTGAATTGAATCAAGAGTTGCTTGAAGTTTGTGTTCTTTAACAGCTGGCTGGTTTTCCATAATTGAAGAAAATCAACATTTTCACATCTACTCGTTCAATCACAGACATTGTCTTATGGGATTGTTCTTTACTTCATATTTCAATAAGCATTTTACAGCATACTTTTAAATTTGGTGTTAAATCTCTTGATTAGCAAAGAATATCAGTCACAGAGTTCAATTTTGTACGGTGCCTGTGCTTAATCAGTTTGTTTACTTCCGTGATAAACAACAACAAAAACCACGTGTATAAACTCAACTTTCCCGTGAACTGAATACACACACTATGAAATGCACAGACGTGGAGAAAAAAAAAACCACACCAAAAATAGCAAAACAAAGAAAAAAAAAACAAACCACCTCGTGATAACTGTTTATAGCTGAAGTTCAAATTTTCTTCTTTACGTGTACTAATCTGTAATTGATTGGTTACGCACCTTTTGACAGTTTCTACCACACTCTTGACTTCACAGTCACATGCAACGTGGTTTCACTCATCACTTCACAAAGTTTCACAACTATTGATGTCCTAGAACACCATCAAAATAAGTCATATGTGGAGAGCGATTTCAAGCACGACCCGCCCCAAGAAGAGAGAGAGAGAGAGAGAGAGAGAGAGAGAGAGAGAGACAGACAGACAGACAGACAGACAGACAGACACACACACACACACACACACACACACACACACACACACACACACACACACACACACACACACACAGAGTTTGTGTGTGTGTGTGTGTGTGTGTGTGTGTGTGTGTGTGTTGTAGGCCTACAGAGTGGTTCATTGAATTGGGACTAACCCTTGGATCTTTGAAAGTGAAACTCCAGTTTGATGCCTGATCAGTTGAAAACAAAAGGATTGAAATGAGTAATTTACCGATGAAAACCTCCTCTTTGTCTTACTCACTCTCGGATAATAAAATTTGCGCTTTCGAACGCGAGTTTTTTTTTTCTTTATCTGAAGGAAAGAGTTTCTTAATCCAATCCACGTTTTCCAAGTTGGCCTAATATGAATATTAATTTGACCCACATTCACAGCGTCGCGTTTGCTTTGAAAGGCAGCCAGGCAAGTACCCACCTCATCTTGAAAACAACTGCACTGTTAAAAGTTGAAAATAGCTGTCGTTTAAGAATTAAGTAAGCTTGTGCAAAAAAGTCAGCAGCTTCATAGAACATTATAGACATTCTACGAGTGACATTCGGCCAAAGGAAAGCTTACAGCTGCTATTTAGAGAAGCGTGTGCAGCGCAGACGCCGCATCTTGCATCTTTGTTTCCGCTCCGTGCAAACACAACAGAGTGTGTTGGCTAGCCTAGCCTAGTGTTGGAAGGCGAAACAACGACCAGGAAGTATGGCGCTTGAACGAGTCCTTGCCCCAAGCATAATGGATCCCATTTCTTCGACGATATTTTTGATGAAGTGAATCGTGACATTTGTCGCATGCATCACGATCTGCGACACGGAATGATGCGGCTTACTCCCGCGAATGCATTTCCAGCAACGAGTCTCTCCCAAAACACATGAAAAGCGTTCGTGATTACATCGTCTCCAATGACGATGGGAGCCAGGAGTTTCGCCTGAACGTCGACATGAATGCCTTCAAACCGGAGGAGATTAATGTTAAGACCAAAGGTAGATCGCTGAGCATTTCTGCCAAGCACAATGAGGAAACGGACGAGTCGGCTGTCTTGCACGAGTTTTCCCGTTCCATCACGCTTCCCGAAGACGTGGACCCAGATAGCCTGGTGTGCTCTCTTTCTCGTGATGGTGTCATGACAGTCAAGGGCCCGGTTGGTGCTCCTGCCATCGAAGAACCTCCTCAGAAGAAGCTAAAAAGTGACGAAGCTGAGTAGGCTAGGGCCTGCCTAAAGCTTGGCTGCAGCATTTCAAGGGAGCCTTTTGTTCCCATTCAGGGCCTCAGTCTCAGACAAGGGAAATAACTTTCCAGTGAAATCCGTGGAAGTGCCCCAAGATACGTTATCAAAATGAAACTAACTTTTTAACTTTTCTCTTTTGATATTTTGTTCGTTCTCTGTATCATTTGTTCACCATATACATTTCATTTAGAACGGTGTTGGGTTGTTTACCTTTTGTTATTTTTTAAATAAAATATTTGTTGTACTTGTAGATTAGTTGTACTTCTGTACTGTAGCCATGATGTAGGCTAGTTGTAGGTGCTTTTCCAGTGTTGTGTATCTGTGTGCTGATTTTGTGTTAAGTTTACATTGGATGGAGCCATATTCATGTGACTATATTCAGTGAAGTTTACATGTTTTCATTTTCTGTTGTATGTTGGAGTTGAGAAATTGCTATTGTTTTTTTTTGGGTGGGGGTTGGGGGGGGGAGACTTCAGGTACTGGTAAGGGGTAATTGTTTTGTTTTGTTGGGGGGGGGGTAATTTTTAAGATAAAGCCCATGTTAATGTCATTTAGTCTGAGTCAAGAAATCAGATATTCCATTGAACATAAATCTGTAATTTGTTCCATTTTAAGCGTTTCCAGTGTTTCAGTTTCAGTTTGATTGAGCTTGGTAAGGGTGGTTGATTGATACAGCCCTTAAATCATATATGAATCTGTTGAGGCTACTGGATATTTGTTAGATTTGACTATTCACAGTGTAGGTTATTCTTATTCAAGTTATTGTGCACAGTCTGAGTGAAAATAATGACAAGGGAACGTGAAATATTATTGGACAATGTGCTGTGGTGTGGACCTGATGTCTGACACCCACAGCAGTATTTCACTATTTGATGGATTGAAAGAGAATTCTAAAATAGAAAATGGGATTCAACTATGTATTGTGTATGAGTCTATATCTCTATCTATTTACAAAGTTAAGTTACAAGAGTATTGATATCAAACTTTGTGGGGGGGGGGGAAGTATATGATTTAAACCCACAAACCAGGATTGTCACTTGTTTCTGTTAAAAAAAACAAAGTGTGCAAAGTGTATAGCTTCATCTAATTAAGGAAGCATAAACTGATAATATTGGAGGAGCCTTAACATGATTAGAAATTTTATGTTCATCATTGTTATTTGTCTGCTCCTCATGTCAGCAGCCTGCAGCTGCTTGCTGATTGACATTGGTTTACTCACTGCTACATGTATACCTACCTTATAATGACAATTGTCTGTTGCCGTGTTGAGATTATGGTGCAGTCTTTGAATCGAAGACATGTGCATGCATTCACATAAATTATAAACAAACATGTATTCAGTATATATATATATCAGTTGTTGACATTGAAATTTGGGATAGAGCAGATTATTCTTTTTTTTTTTCAGTAGCCAAGTTCTCTGATTGATAGATTTATTTTTTTTTTTTTAATTTACTGAAGAGACCTTGTAGAGAGGGGAGGGGGGGGGAGGATTGAAAGAGCCTGTTTTAAGTTAGCTTGTGTGGGTTTGGTAGGGATTTTTTGTTGTTGTTTTTTTTTGGGGGGGTTTCAGTGTAATAATGTTTAATGAAATGCTTCAGGGGTGTAGTGGGTTTGTTTTTTTTATGTAAGCTGCTTCCTGGCATACCTGGCCTCCACCCCTCCCCCCCCCCCTTTTTTTTTTTTTTTTAATGTTGATGTGTTCTTACATACTTGTTGTAATTCTGTATTTTGCTGCACATGGCACATGTCGCCAAAACTGATAAATCAGTTGAAGTAAAATTCGGACATTTCTGAAATTTAGCTAAGTCAAACTATGATTTCTAGTTCTTGTTGAATAATTATTTACACCTATGGTATTATTTAGCACTGATTTTGTGGAAATGTGTTTAAAGCTGCAGAAACGACTTTTGATTTGAAAACTCCCAAATGGTGAAATGCGAACATAACCTGATGTTTAGAATCATATAATTGATGTTTGGTTTTATGTTTTGTAGGACAAGTTGTGTACTTAGTTTTGAGAATTCTTTTCTTTTTTTTTTCACTCGCTACTGCTACAGTCTGCTAGTTACATTGAATGAAAAGTAGATCAGATACCACTATTATTACTTGTGTTGTTACTCATAATCATATTTGTTGTGTTTAGCAGTGTCACCATGCTATTTTCAACCTTGTTCTAAAGGTTGCATGTACTTGCTGCATGTCTATTTAGCTTGCCTAGTCATATTATATATTCATAATGGACCTTTAATAAGAAATTAGGATATTATGAATATGATACTGCAAACTGTAGTGTAAACATAACATACTGGCAGCAGGTTGTAATCTACTTGTATTTTATCTGTTATTGATTTTACAAATGATATTGTTAGATAGTATTGTTTTGACTGTATTTATTGTAGTGAGAAACAAAGAAAGCTTTAAAAATGAATTCTGGTGAATTCATTTATGCAATATTCCAATCCATTCAGTGGACTAGTCTGATTTGTTTTTATTTGTAACTTAATGGATTGAATTAATCTAATATCCTTGGATGGGGAGATTTCCTTGCTTTTATGTTGTATTTAACTTCTGATGGACTTGAACTCAGAAGTTTTATTGAGTTACTTGATACATTTTATCATAATTTGTAATTATTGTCATGAACACAAAAGCATTTTATTTGGGGAGGAAATAGCGATTGCTCTCCCCAGCCATGTATGGTTAATCAAGTTTGAGCATAGTTGCCTCGTGGATGGGTGGCTGTTCATGCACCTTGGCTTCATTCAGTTCACCCAGCTGAAAGTCAAGTGGGTACCTGCTCTCTGTAGGGACAGGAAGGTAAAGCAGTGAGGGAAAGGAGGTGCCAGCCCCTAGAGAAACCAGAGGTCTCTGACACCTCACTTTCCAACAAGCACACAGGGTATGGGGTGCCTTTACCCCTGACACAGCGTGAACAATTCATTCCGTGCTGTTCCCCACTGACTCTTCCAGGAGTGAGGGGAAAGAGAAGGGAGAGGCGATTTACTCCGTTACTGACTGCGACATGTTTTGCCATCAGTCAGAATACTGAATAGTGGTAGCCTTATTGAGATTTTGGGGGGTTTTGATGATTTTGTTCATGTTGAAAGGAAAGAGAATTTTCCCAGATCGTAACAGATCTCCATGATCAGTCTTGTGTTGAATATATGTATGGAATATTGTATTGTATTTTTTACAATTTACAGTTCGTTAAAGACATTGACATTGCCAAATAGATTCATGACGTTGAAATGCAGTTTCCATCAAAGTGAAATTGCAGAGAGAAAAAAAAAGCCAAAAAACATCTCAACATGATTTTGCAAGTGGAACTCTTGTAGTATTGTATGAAAATGATATACATATATAGATCTATTTCTGTAAAGGCTATCCAGTATCCTACAAGATCTTGATCTATCTCACCAGCTGTCAGCTCAGTTCCATATCACTTTGTCAATCTTTTCATTTTTAACAAGCATGAATCAGATACAGAATGTGTCTTGAAAGATGAAAATATATCCCTAAAAAATTTGTCAGCTCAGTTCCATGTCACTTTGTTTTATCAGTCTTTTCATTTTCGACAAGCATGAATCAGATACAGAATGTGCCTTGAAAAATAAAAGGATTTCAGATGAAAAGATCCCCAAAAGATTTTCTTGTTCTTTTTTTTTTTTTTTTAATCAACAACAAAAAACTATCAAAAGCGCATAGAACATGAATACCCATTTTTTTTCTTCAGATTCTTTCATGTCCAGTTGCCATCGCATAAAGTCATTATGTGTGTGACTTAATATGCAGAAGGTATTTTCTGTAATGACAGACACTAGGCTACAGCTTGATCAGTTCAGCACCTAAGACAGTAAGAGTAAGTGAATATATGTCTCTTGCTTTTGGTAGAACTGTTGCTTTCACTATCTTGCCACATGGAAGAAAACTTTATAAAATGTGACTAGTGGCTAGCCAAGTAAAGAAGTGTAGACCTGACACAGAACTGGAAAAGAGTATTACAAATTGTTGTTACCCTTAGGCAGCAGCCAGTATCATCCAACTAATTGAGCAGATTAAAAGGATACTGCAATGAAGCTCATTGCTGGTGAGGTTGGCAGTTGTATTTCTTTGCAGAAAAGTGGGGGGGGGGGGGGGGGGTTGTTTTTTGTTTTAGTTTATTTGTGTGTAGTCTTTACTCTGTAAGTAAAGGTCTGACAATGCCAAAAAAAAAAAAAAAAAAAATTTCAAATGCAGCTGAAAATTATTGTACATGTGCTCAGTTGTTCTTATCATGTTCACTTTTACCAGAATCTTTTTCAGTAAAAACAGGGGTTTTGTTTTTGTTTTTTTTCATTTTTTGTGACAGCTTGAAACATGAAAGAAAAATTATTATCTACAGTCAGTTTCAAATGGAAAAAAAATTCCGATGCTGCTTTTATTTTTGATAAAACTTGATAACCACTTTTTGTGTTCTACCAAAGTAATGCTGGCCATATTCTAAGCAGAAACTGAGAAACATTTCAGTTGTGCATCGATTGTTTAGTGTAAAAAGAATTGTAGAATCCTATGCTAGTGAAGCAAGAGGAACCCATTGATTAGTGGGAAAATGTACTGAACCTTCATTCTTTTTAATCCTCAGTCAAACTTCAAGTCAGACAACATGTGGTGCCATTACAATGAAAGATCCATTCAGTTTCAATTTAGAACCTGGTGTCTTTTTTTATGACTTTTAAATTGTCATTATTATTGGTCTGGAAATAAAATTCTTACAAACTGCTTTTTGGTGTGTACAGTGACGAATTTGTTGTGTTGTTCCAGGGTAACAGAATCTAGCTATGCACTGAAAATTTACTCTGAAGCAGTTTTAGCCTCATACCAAATCTGAAATCCCCTTTACTTGGAGAGTTGGCATGGGAGTTAAAAGTCCAGTGGTTAGTTACACGTATTGGTGATTAACTCATCCTTTAAAGGTGTCCGAGGTCCAGACACTACCACACAAAATACTATGGTTTTGCTGAAAATCATTAGTGTTCAAAAGAAAGAAAAAAAGCAAAGCAGATTTTTTAATCATCTAATGATTATCAGATAATTGCGGAATGCCGCTGACCTTATAACTTAAATAAACTTTGGCTTTACACATCTGTGTAATAACTAATATGGTGTTTGTTGATGCCAAATTATAATCCATTCATGATAAAAAGTGAGAAGGGGGAAAAGAAAAAAAAATGGAGGGAGGGGAGGGAAAATACAGTCCCGGCAAGTTGTCTTTTTTTCTTTTTCTTGAATGACAAACATTTATCATTATCTTCCTCATGGAATTTATTATAGAAATTTTGAAGCATCACATTTGTCGGCTAAAAATAGCTGCTTGCAGTGCATACTAGATTTCTACAGCTGTAGGTTATTTGTTTGACTTTTTGACTCTCTGTCTCTCTGTCTGTCTGTCTGTCTGTCTCTCTCTCTTCTCTCTCTCTCTCTCTCTCTCTCTCCTCTCTCTCTCTCTCTCTCTCTCTTTTTCTCTTACACCCCTGGCCTCCCAACGCCCTCCCCCACATGCAGCACACAGTTGTGTACAGAAAAATGTCCCCTGTGTATTTCTGCAGAATTACAAAAACACCTTCATAAGAAAAAAAATAATAATAAAAAAAATAATCACACACACACACACACTCACACACACACACACACACACACACACACACACACACACACACACACACACACAATTAACAGACAGCATTTCTTTTTTCTTTAATAAATGGGTGGTAGGCCTACTACTCTTGCAGGGTTGCACTCGCTGTAGGGAGTACAGCCTACACTTCATGCAGAGAAATCTGCTGTGATGAAAAGTTTTATATTATATATATATATATATTATTATATTTATATATTATATATATATATACAACACACAGTTTTGCAATAAGACCTAAAGGTGAATACTGTCTCTCCCATAAGACAAGCTCTCAGATCATTCTGAGGTCTTCCTGAATTTGGGTCGGGATAGCTAAGTGGTCAGAGCGCTCGCTTTCCCCAAGTCAAGTCAAGCAGTTTCAAGTATGGTTACCAGTTGGATGGGTGACCATTTGAGCACTTTGGCTTCAGTACAATCCCCCCAGTTCATCCAGCTGTAAAATGGGTACCTGCCCTCTTTAGGGTCAGGGAAGGTAAAGCAGCGAGGGAGAGGAGATGGGCACCACCCTCAATATGCTGGCCCCTAGAGAAGCTGAGGTCTGACGCCTCGCTCCCCTACAACCATATAGGTTATGGGACACCTTTACTTATTTTACCTTTTATATATATATATATATATATATATATATATATTATATATATATATATATATTATATATATATATAGTAAGCACATAGTATGGGTAAACATGCTGCATTGATTGGCCACACTTTTTAGGAAAAGAAGCATGAATTTGATGCTAAGAAATCAGTATGCCTGAATGGAACACATTACAAAATAAACAACATATGATATGGGTAAACATGCTGCATTGAACGACCACACTTTTTGGAAAAGAAGCATGAATTGATGCTAAGAAATCAGTATGCCTGAATGGAACACATTAAAATAATAAAACAACACACCACAATACACTAAGACTACCCCCCCCCCCCCCCCCCCCCCCTCTTGGTAGCATGTTTTACATTTTAAATAATATATACCCACAGAATTGTTTGAAAAAGATACCACCCAAAAATGAAAGAATAACATTTTCTCTTTTTTTTTTAATAATTGAGTGCATGAATATAAAATTTTAATTAAAAAAACCAATAAACTGAATAACAAAGACTTGAGAACAGAGCTTGTATAGGAATAGCTTTGAAAAATGTAAAAACTGTAATGGACACTGAAGTGTGGTGAAGGCACTGTAGCACACGTCAGTTATGCCACCATATCAGATTTACTTGAAAATCCAACAGACAGGTCTTACATCTAAGTGACAATTAATGTCCCAAATCCAAACTTCAAATTATTCAGATAACTTTAAAATCCAACAGACAGGTTTTTAATCTAGGACTAACTGACAAATGTCACAAATCCAAACTTCAAATTATTTTATGGAGTCATCTTTTTTTGTGATTGGTGTTGCTATTTTGTTGTTGTTGTTTGGTGGTGAGTTCTTTTGTTTTGTTTTGTTTTTTTGTTGGTGGTTGTGGTGGGTTGTTGTTGTTTTTTATAAGACTGAATGGTTTCTGTCAACTTGAGTGAAAATTTGCACTTCAATAATGAATTTGCTGTGGAAATGCTAAATCTGATTTTTTAAAACTACAAAAATATTGAAAAATTGTGAAAATAAGGAGAAAAAACACAGAAAACAACAAAACAAAACGATTGATAAAGATAAATGTAGATTAAAAAACAAAAACAAAAAAACCAAGTCTGTATGAAAAAGATCCATTTTGGAAAAAGCAACTCTGGTTTTCGTAAACAGAAATCTGCAGTTGCGTCCCTTGCCGCTAGATCGTTCGAGGAGAGAATCTATATTTTATGGTATTATTATCCCAAAGAAATCGCTAAGAATGATAATGTATGAAATGATGATGAAAACATCAGTCACGTTCAGTTGTAAAGTTAAATTAATAGTCTTGAGAGTGAAATCATATTGAAGGGCAGGAGTATGAGAGATGAAAACATCAGTCCCGTTCAGTTGTAAAGTTAAATTAATAGTCTTATCAGTGAAATCATATAGAAGGGGCCCAGTATGGGTTGGGGTTTTGGTTTTGTTTTTTAAATATGTACCATATTCCGAAATTCTGAGTCAATCCCTGGACAACTGGACCACAGTTGCTTTATTTACCCCAACCTCCCCCCTTTTTTATATTGTTTTCATGGGTTGTTTTGGTGTTGTTTGTCTCTCTTCATTCATACATATATGAGAAAGGAGAGAGGATTTATTATTGTTTATTTTTTTTCTTTTATCGGAACATAAGCAATATGTGCTTTTCATCGGTCCGTGTGTATGCAGTTTTGTAATATTGTCATCTGTTCCACGAACGATGGCCTACTCTCAGACGGAAGGATTAAAGGTGGAGATTGGTGCTGCAACGGGGCCTGTTAAAGTCTCATCGAAGACTTTGGGAGAGTGGAGTCAGAGAGAGAGAGAGAGAGAGAGAGAGAGGAGAGAGAGAGGAGAGGAGAAGAGGAGGAGAGAGAGTGATTGATTGATTGATTGATTGATTCTTTTATATCGAGGATAATGGAATAAGCAATCATGTGCTTTTTTTCATCCGGTCCCCGTGTGTATGCAGTTTTGTAAATATTGTCATCTGTTCCCACCGGCACACGATGGCCTACTCTTACGAAAAGCGGAACAGGATTTAACGTGTGCGCAAGATGTTCTGCGTGCGTTCGCACACGGGCCTCGGTTTAAAGTCTCATCCGAAGGACTTTTGGGGAGAGTGGAGTCAGCACTGATGTTAACTCCAGGAAGAAAATCTCCTCGACCGGACTCGAACCCGGGTCTTCAAATTGCGAGCGCAATGTTCTGACCACTAGGCTATCCGCCCCCCGAGAGAGAGAGAGAGAGAGAGAGAGAGAGAGAGAGAGAGAGAGAGAGAGAGAGAGAGGAGAGAGAGAGAGAGAGAGAGAGAGAGAGAGATTTGATTTGATTTGATTTGATTTGATTTGATTTATTCTTTTATATCGAGGATAATGGAATAAGCAACCTTGTGCTTTTTTTACATCCAGTCCCCGTGTATATGCACTTTTGTAAATGTCATCTGTTCCCACAGGCACACGATGGCCTACTCTTACGAAAAGTGGAACAGGATTTAACGTGTGCACAAGATGTTCTGCGTGCGTTCACACACGGGGCCTCGGTTTAAAGTCTCATCCGAAGATGAGGAGAGAGAGAGACAGAGAGAGACAGAGAGAGAGACAGAGAGAGAGAGATGCATTCATACATACGTACGTTGGTTTAACCATCCAAAGTGATTATCTTTACAATATCAACAATAAAGGGATCCCAAGCACCCATGTACAATATATATATATATATATATATATATATATATATATATATATATATATATATATTTTTTTTTTTTTTTTTTTTTTTTTTTTTTTTTTTTTTTAAATGTTGATATCTTTGAGCACGATAATCATGCCTTGGCTTGTTATTGTTATGATGCTTATTTATTCTTTGGATGTTAAGATGTTCTATGCTGAATGGATAGAAATTACTTTCTGTCTGCTCGATGTTGTCATTGAGGTACAGCGTGAGTGTAGAGATGATTGCTCCTCTGCTGCCATCGTTTTGATTTTTGTTCCTTTATGAATGAATGATATGAATGAATGATATGCGTAAAAGCCTGTTTAAAATACCGTTTGGCAAAGACAAGAATGTCACAATTTTCAGTGACACAAAAACGAGCTCGACTAATCCTTAAAAAAATAATAATAATAAATAAATAAATCTGATATGTCACTCCTCTCTTGATATCTCTTCACTGGCTCCCTGTCGTACAAAGAGTAAAGTACAAGATTAGTAGTACCCTGTGCTTCAAATGTGGCTATAAATCTTCACACTCTTGTCTCTGTGACTGTCTTCACCTGTGCACTCCATCCTGTTCCCTTCCTTCAGCTGCAGATACTCTGTGCTTCCGAACACCCAGATTCAAACAAACGACTGTCAAAGTCAAATTCAAAACACTTTATTATCTCATAGACAGTGAAATTCAAGCGGGTACATTCACATACATTAAAACAGTAAACATGTAAAATATATTAATATCGCGGGGGAAAAAAATACCTACGACACAGTAAGGGAACATCAGAGAGCATCCATCATAATATAAAAAGTTACCCACAAAATTAATCAGCAACGCCCAGCTAATCATAAACTCACCCAAGTAAAGTCAGCTCACACACAACACACTCACACACACACACACACACACACACACACACACACACACACACAGTACACCCCTCCACTCAATATCAACATCTCTACTTCTTTTTTTTTAAGTGCAATCAGAGTCTGCTACAGTTGGTTGGACAGTACTACCACTGCTGGCAGCTTCAAAATGTTTGTTTGGTGGCGGGGACGGGGGAAGGGGGGGCTGGGGGGTTCAACACCAAGGCTATCTACACAGGTTTTGTGTTTTTTTTGGGGGGGGGGTGGTGTTGTGTGTGTGTGTGTGTGTGTGACCTCTATAAAGTAATCTACAAAAGTGGCGATTGCAGCCACTATACACTGATTGAGATGAAGACAGGGCAGTGTCTTTTTTTTTCTTTTTTACATAACAAGTGATAGACAAAAAAATGTAGGATTCAGTCTAGATGCGCCTGAACCGAACCAGCTGTCCTCTCCAGCCAAACGAAAACACCAAACACTCAACACAGTCCAGTAAGTGAGCTCAGATGGAGAGAGGTGGTAGAGCCCACAGTGATGTGATCCTGATCACACCATAGTCAGAGACTCCCACTGCTCAGGCCCGCGGATGCAGCGCCTTAGCGCTGGTGCTGTGGTTGTGTCCGTGAAGTTGGAGCACAGGCTGTTGTGCCCACTACCGTTCTCGGAGGACAGGATCTCTATGCCCAGATCGTCCACACATCCCCTTCCCACCACCACCTCCTCCTTCCGCGGCAAAACAGGAGGGGGGTCGGCGCCGCCACTAGAACGAGTGGACTCCTTTTTCTGAAGACCTCTCGAGGAGGCTGGAGCGTGCGGCTTGGCTCCCTGGTTTCTGGCAGCATCCGCAACGCAGACGATGGGTCGCTGAGACACGTTGCCTATCTTGACAGACACGGGGCGTTTTCGCTGGGTCTCGTTGTCGGCCTTGATGTCCTTCAGGTTGATCTCCGCTTCGGTCACCACGAGGCGTGGATCCCCGTTGTCGCTGGAATGTGGAGGGCGGACGACGCTGCCGCCGAAGAGGTGGGGGCGTTGTACCCAGGGAAGACTCCGAGGCTTCAGCTGCTGAAGCGCGTGCTCTCTGGGCTGTGTGGGCGTCTGCTTTCGGCCTCCACTCTGGACGCGTCGGCTGGGACATCGCCAACCGGCATCTTCCGCTGAGTGGTGTCGTGCTGCTGGTCTCTGGGAGACGCGCTTCAGGAGAGGGGACACGCCCTACAGGGACGTTGAGGAGATGCGTAGGAGATCGCTGTGGAGGAGACCCATCTCTGGACAGGAAGTTCAGCGGCCTCTGTTGCTCCCCGGCGGCCCCTTCTCTCGTCCGCGGCGAAAGCTGAGAAAGCTCTCCGAGGCCCTGAACAGCGGCAGGCCTCCCTGAAGACTTTCTGCGTCTGCGTGGGTTTCGAGGAGGCTGGCTAAAATCCTCATCCGCGTCATTTTCCAAGTTGCCCAAAGACCGAGATCTTCTCCGACCCTTCACGCGGGGTCGTCGGGCGGGACGACGACAGGAGGAGAACTGCGAAGCCTGCTGCGGCTGCGGCAGGTCCTCAGCTTGTGGAGCGTCGTGGTAGAGGTGTGGTGGATCCTTGTCCTCATCCTCGGCCAGGTAGAACAGGTGAGGATACGACAGGTTGTGATGGACAGGACGTGCTGAACACGCTGCTCTGCGCTCAGGAGATCTTCGACTTGTGGAAGTGCTGCTGTTGTGGTGAGGGGGTGGGGGTGGGGGTGGGGATGGGGGGAGGTGGCGGTATCGTCTGGATGGGGTGGTGGAGTCTGCAGGGTAGAGGTGCTCTGGAAGCAGTCTGGGCTGGAAAGGGAAAGAAAGAAGAGAGAGAGAGAAAAAGAAAAATGGATCGTTAGGCTAGTCTTTCTTTCCGTTTATGTCTTGGTTTCACTCTGTTTCTCTGTGTGTCTGTGTCTTTGATTCTCTTGTCTTCTTTTTTTTTGGTCTTTTTTTCGTTCTTGTGTGTGTGTGTGGGGGGGGGGGTGTTGTGTGTATATGTGTGTGTGTGTGTCGTGTGTGTGTGTGTGTGTGTGTGTGTGTGTGTGTGTGTGTGTGTGTGTGTGTGTGTGTGTGTGTGTGTGTTGTGTGTGTGTGTGTGTGTGTGTGTGTGTCGTGTGTTGTGTGGTGTGTGTGTTGTTTGTTTCCCTGTTCTGTTGGTCTGTCTGTGTATCAATATCTGTATCTGTCTGTCTGTCTGTCTGTCTGTCTGTCTGTCTGTCTGTCTGTCTGTCGTCTTCTGTCTCTTCTTCTCTCTCTCTCTCTCTCTCCTCTCTCTCTCTCTCTCTCTCTCTCTCTCTCTCTCTCTCTCTCTCTCTCTCTGGGCGCGCGCGCGCACGCGCGCGCAATATGGGCTACAAGTGATAGTTAACACTATGTGTGTGTTCATGTTTGCAGCCGGTTTTTCCCACTATTAATTAAAGGTAGCGGCATTCCAGCTTCGGGCATAAAGACTTGTTCAAAGTAACTACTACGTTAGTCATCCCAGGATCTCCACACATAAAGCATACTGAGATAAATGGTAAAGGTGTCCCATAACCTATGTGGTCGTAGGGGAGCGAGGCGTCAGAGACCTCAGCTTCTCTAGGGGCCAGCATCCTGAGGGCGGCGCCCATCTCCTCCTCTCCCTCCCTACCTGCTTCACCTTCTCTGTCTCTACAAAAAAAAAAAAAAAAGACAGCTGCCGATTTACAGCTGTGTGAACTTGGGGAACTACTGAAGCCAAGGCCTGCACACAGTCACCCCTTTAGCTAGGCAACCAAACCATGCTCAACGCTGCTTACAAACATACCATCCCCAAACATACAGAGCTACTGTCTACATAAACTAACTAGACACATTTCATATGTATACACACACAACTAGACACGTGTCATGTAGGCTATACAAATAAACAAGACACATGTCATCTGCAGAAACTAGCTAGACTCGTGTCCATACACAATCGAGACACCTGTCCACATGTTCAAACAGGTCTACATACACAAACAGAACATAATGTCCACATACTCACAAATAACCACACACACACACACTGGGAACACACACACACACACACACACACACACACACACACACGCCGCCGCGCGCGCGCGCGCGCGCGCGCACACACACACACACCACCACACACACACGCACGCACGCACACACACACACACACACACACACAAAGACCAATATACCTGAGCAAGCCTGCTGACAGAATAAGGGTCTCCACCACGAGCGGTCCTCCTCCCCTCCCCCTCCCACTCCCCGTCCCCCTCCAGTCCAACCCCCTCCAAAGGGTCACCTTGAAGAGTCGATTCTCCATCCGAAGAACTTCCAAACATCCGGGCTCCAGCCTGAGGCCCTGTGCGGGTTTCATACACCGTGTTACTATTGCCTTCCTGCACTCTCACCGTTAAGGGAACGGCTCTGGCCACTCGCCTTCCTCCTCCTCCTCCTCCTCCTCCTCGAGCGTCCCTGGGCCCATACGCAGTTTCTGAATCATCGTACCAAACCCTAGCAGGGCCTCTGGTAGGGGTAAGAGGCACGGCATGGTGATGAAGGTCATCATCAAGGATCGGGATCTCCCTCCCACCAGTGAGGGGGGGCTGACGGTGGTGCCAGTAACCCTCCCAGTACGCGTAATCTTCTCGGGGGACAGCGTATCGGTTTCTGGGGTGACGAAGACAGAACTCGCTTCTACTTCTGGGTGGGTGCCTACAGACAGGCCTACACTCGCTCCTGTAGTTGTACCAGCCTTCTTCTTCATCATCCGAAATGTCGTCGTAAACGTGCCGAGGATTAAGGGGGCGAGGTTGCAAACCTCTGCGGTAAGGGAGCTTCTCTCTGTACATGTGATCACAGCTCCGGGAGTGACGCACGCGTGATCTGGGAGGGACTCGGTCACGTGACTGGGATCTTCCCGGGTGGTCCTTGAGTAGCTTCTGTCTTCGCATAGTAGGCTTCTCGTCGTCGTCGTCGTCGTCGTCGTTG
>CM060337.1:10175056-10177556 GCA_030674155.1 Stramonita haemastoma | reverse complement strand
ACTCTCCCCAAAAGTTTTGGATGAGACTATAAACCGAGGCCCCGTGTGTGAACGCAAGCAGAGCATCTTGCGCACACGTTAAATCCTGTTCTGCTTTTCGGAAGAGTAGGCCATCGTGTGTCGGCGGGAACAGATGACACGATTTACAACCAAAAAATATTGCTTACACACGGTGACTGGATGTAAAAAAAAAAAAAAAAGCACATGAGTGCTTTTTCCATTATCTTCGATATAAAAGAATAAAATAAAATAAAGAAATAAATGTAGGCATCCGGTCAGTTTCGTAAGACTATGGAGTTGCGCTCTAGGTGTTTATTCTGGTACAGCGTCGGTTGTGGCTGGCCAGTCCCACACGGGAATGACAGACAGTCCCTATATTGCAGAGAGCACAGATGAAGTCTGACGCTGGTCTGTCTTTCTGGTCTGCAGCCATTTTTCTTAGTCTTCTCTTTGCCTCTCGTGCTTCTCAGCAAGTGTCTCTTCGAATTTGGAGAGACCTTTCTGCACGGGCTGACTCACACCCACCACACACAAACACAACACAACACAACGCAACACAACGCAACACAATAGGCAATTTGGGGTTGGGAGTTCGCGGGGGTACGGTACGGTCGTTGGAGGACGTTGTGGTGGTCGCCACCTCAGGTGGGTGACTCACTCAGTCTGGCTCCGCGACTGAGCTAATACTGTCGTTAGTAGAGGGGTTAGTAGGTGGTGTCCTGCCTATGTTAGCTCACAACAGGAACCACTGAACACTGACCCAGCAGAAGTGCAGGGCCCCACTGGCTGGTGGCCCCACGGCGGCCTAATATTGATGGGCTTCCTGTGGACTCCCGACCCTGAGGATGCGATTTAACGAATCTGGGAATGGCTGTGGCGGGGAGATTGAAATGAGCGGTGTGGGAACAGTAGGATGGGGACGTTACAGAAGATGAGGCAGCAACACACACACACACACACACACACACACACACACACACACACACACACACACACACACACACACCACCACCACCACCACCACCACCACCACCACCACACACCACCACACACACACACACCACCACCACCACCACCACCACCTCCACCACATCACACCACCACCACACACACACAAAACACACCACCACCACCACCACCACCACACCACACCACACCACCACCGCACCACACCTCCACCACCCACCACATCACACCACCACCACACACCACACCAAACACACCACCACCACCACCACCACCCACCACACCACACCACACCCACCACCCACCCACACCACACACCCACCACCACCACACCACACCCACCACACACCACACACACCACCACCACCACCAACCACACCCACACACACACACACACACACACCACCACCACCACCAAACCGCACCACACACACACACACCACACCACCACCACCACCACCACACCCACCACACACACACACCACCACACACCACACCACCACCACCACCACCACCACCACCCACACACCACACCACCACACCACACACCACCACCACCACACCACACACCACCACCACCCACCACCACCACCACCCACCACCACCACCACCACCACACCACCACCACCACCACCACCACACACACACCACCACACACACCACCACCACCACACACAACACACACACACAACACAACACAACCAACACAATAATAGGCAATGGCCAAGCTTACGTCCATAATAGGCGGTTCAACAGGCTTGGAGTGATAGCCTGTGAACAGAGGACGCTCGTGCTCCTTTTGACAGGCATCGGTGCAGTAAATGATTTCGATGTAGGGCTGCACCAGGCGGGCAAACTTCGCCTTCCCCTTGGCGCATTCACAGATCAGTTCCAGATCCCGGCTACCATTGCCAGCTGGGCTGCTGTAGGAATCCTTCCACGTGAAGCCTGCAAAAGAGATGTTGTTGACAGTGTGCTGGGTTTGGTTTTTGTGAAATTAAACAGCACCTGTAAGTGCAGTGTAAACGGTTAAAGGTGTCACATAACCTATGTGGTTGTAGGAGGAGAGTTGAGGCGTCAGAGACCCTTCTCAGCTTCTCTAGGAGCCAGCATTATTATTATTATTATTATTATTATTATTATTATTATTATTATTATTATTATTATTATTATTATTATATATTATTATTAATTATTATTATTGAGGGCGGCGCCCATCTCCTCTCCCTCGTTGCTTTCTTTACCTTCCCTGAGCCTAAAGAGGGCAGGTACCTATTTACAGCTGGGTGAGCTGGTGGGGGGGACTGTACTGAAGCCCAGGCGTGATGATGGTCACCCCTCTAACTTGGTGGTAACCCACGCTGGATGCTGCTTTACTTAGACTTGGGGAAACCCAGTGCTTGACCATGAGAGCTATGATCCCACCCCCAGTGCAGTGTGCTGTTTTGAATGTTTGTTGTACTCTGGGACACCAGACATGGCCCAGCCCAGTGAGCTCAAGGGAGACAAACAAAAAAAACTCGGGGAGTAGCAG
>CM060337.1:10157556-10162556 GCA_030674155.1 Stramonita haemastoma | reverse complement strand
CCCTTCACTCTCTCCACCCTTTCCTCCTCCCCCCCCCCCCCCTGAGGAATAGCTGATATACATATTATATGAACGGTTTGGGCACACTGCCAAATGACCTGACCAGGTTATCTTGAAGATGTACCATCATATGAGTTATGTATGGTTGACACAAGTATAACACGGAATCAGGTCTCTAGCTTTACTTTATTTTCAGGCTACTGGAATGTTGTCAATGTGTGTGTGTGTGTGTGTGTGTGTGTGTGTGTGTGTTGTGCGTGTGCGTGTGCGTGTGCGTGTGTGTGTGTGTGTGTTCGCCGTGTGCGTGGTGACGCGAAAGCCGTGCATGTGTTCCATTGCTCACACAAGATCCAGCACACCTGATAAAAGTTTCTGCCCCCCAACCCCCACCCCCTACCCCTACACCCCTCTCCCACGACCAAATAAAAAGGAAATAGGCTGACAAGGCCCAATACAACAGACACTGAAATGCACACAATTGAATGAACAACCACACAACCAAAGCAAAAACTAAATAAATGAATAAATGAATAAATAACAGCAATTTGGTACTCATACGAGAGTGCCCCCCCCCCCCCCCCCCCCCCCCCCCCCCTAGGCAACAAGAAACTGCCTACTTTATGATACACTTTGCCGTCCTATAGATCTAGACCTAAACTATATCTTTTTCATTTTTTAACCCACCATACATTTTATTTTTCTGCAATGAAAAAAAAAAAACCACTACCAGCAACACTATTTACTTTTAGTATGCAGTAGCACCCGTACATAATAAACGCAACAGAAGTTCAGAGTGTACTAAATTATTGTTACTTTTCAGAAGCAAATAAAAAAAACAACCCAAAACACCCAAAAAAAACCGAAACAACATCGACAACAACAACAACAACAAAAACCAAAGAATACGTTAAGTCAAGCAAACAACAAACTTTAATTAAAGAAAAGAAAAAACCACACAAACACACACACAAAAAAAAAAAAAAAAAAAAACCTCTATCGACCCAGAACTGTCTACTTACTGCACTGTGCATGCACAAGCGCGTGCGTTTCCAGGGCGACCAGAATCCCAAACCATACGGAAAACACCGAAATCTTGCCAAAAAAAGGGTGACCCCGGAACGACCGCTATTGCGATGGTTCGACCCACCACCACCCGCCATTTTGAACGCACTCTCAGTCACACATGCAGCTGGGACTAGGACTACTATACAAAACAGAGAAGTCTTGACGGCGAGGGGAGGGAGGGTTTGAAGGTTGAGGTTTCCCCGTTTGCGGTTTGGGGTTTGTGGACGGGAGAGAGAGAGAGAGGACATGAACAGCCTAGGCCTACTTTACTTATCTGCCCGCGTGTCTCACGCCTGCCTAAGTTTGTGTTAGCCTACTGTCCCCTGGCGTGCGACAGTGGTGTGGTGCGTGTTATTTATTAAGCTTCCCGTGTGTGTGTGTGTGTGTGTGTGTGTGTGTGTGTCTGTGTCTGTGTCTGTGTGTGTATGTGTGTGTGTGTTGTGTCTGTGTGTGTGTGTGTGTGTGTGTGTGTCTGTGTGTGTGTGTGTGTGTGTGTGTGTGTGTGTGTGTAACTGCGGTTAGTTTCATTTCGTGTGTGTGTACTGCGGCTAGTTTCATTTCATGTTTACGTTATAGCGCCACTGACCCGAAGATCTTAGTAACAGAGCTGCACCTCATTCATTCATTTCCACACACTCCAATAACATGAACATTCACTGACGTTCAAAATCGATACCCTCTGATCTGTCCAAATATTTAACACCGTCAGTTTGAAAGGAAATTACATTGAAATGACAAAGTACACTAATCATGTCCTTCCTTAATTAAGGCCAACAAAACCCGGCTGTGCTGAGGACGCCAGTCAATCCGCCTGATTCCTCGTTTCCAGGTTATGAAAAAGTGTATATAAAAACAAAATAATAAAACGTTTGCAGAAAACTTGAAAGTAGTCAACAGTAAAATAAATAAGTAAATAAAAATAACAGGTAAAAACAAAACATTAAGAACAAAAAAAGGTGTCCCAAAACCTGCGTGATCGAAGGGGAGCGAGGCATCAGAGACCTCAGCTTCTCCAGGGCCCAGCATATTGAGGGTGGCACCCATCTCCTCTCCCTTGCTGCTTTACCTTCCCTAGCCTGTCCCTAAAGAGGGCAGGTGCCCATTTACAGCTGGGTGAACTGGGGGACTGTACTGAAGCCAAGGCACGCCAACAGGTCACCCATCCAATTGGTAACCACGCTCAATGCTGCTTAACTTTGACTTGGGGGGGGGGGGGGGGGGAAGCGAAGTGCTATGACCACTGACCTATCCCGTCCCTCAACAGTACTCTTGAAAAAATGACACATTAATTAACATTGCAGAATGAACACCCTGTCCCAGGGTTTGCAATAAAATGACTATCTGGTCGCCAGAAGAAAACAAACAAGCAAACTGTCATATAATATCTGAAAAGAATATATTTATTCATCAGATTCGCTAGTAGAAAGACTAGAGAATGCACTGGAAAAGCTGAAACTAAGCAAGTGAGAGAAAGAGGACAAGAAGGTAAGGGGAAAAAAAAAAAACAGAAACGAAGAGAGTGATAGAAAAGGGGAAAGAGCGGCATCCATACGAGAGACATTGCCCAGAGTGTGCACACTCACCCATCACACCTTGAAAATTAATCCCTGTGAGATCGTAAGCACTAACTAGAATGAGAAGTTGGCCTGCACGACTATTTTCAGGTACCAAGCCACAATGATAGGTAGCCATGCTCCGACTTTGGTGATTTTTTTTTTTTTTGGGGGGGGTCTCTCCTACGGTGGACAGTACAGGTTGTAATATCAGTTCAGATCTTGTCATAGATGGGATAATTTCCATATAAAAGTGATTGTCAGAGCATGACAATGTTTTGATGTAGACTTGGACATTTTGTTTTTAATTAACAAAGTTTTTAGCTTGGACCTTGGGCCTCTGTTTGTCAGGGGGTGGACTAAGTCGAAATTTTGCTTTTTCTCTCTGCTCTGTGGCTAGAGCTCTGAAGTCAGCGATGGTGAGATTTTGCCAAAGCGACTGCTTGACCACCATTAAGGTAGCCGCAGTCTGGCTATGGAGATGTTGTCAGTTTGTAGGCCAACTGTTGACTTGTTTCTTCAGGATAACGCTGTCTGGTTGTTCTGTGTTGTGTTTAAGTTTGTTTGGTTGGTTGGTTGTTTTTTTTTTCTTTTTGTTTGTTTGTTTGTTTGGCTTTTCTTTATTTTGTTCAGCTTAACTTTTCTACTGTCTTCCTTTTCTTTTTTTTTCTTTCTTTCTTTCTTTCTTTCTTTCTTTTATTCTTTCTTTTTTTCACATTCTCTTTCTTCTAACTTTTCCTTCTTTTATTTTTTTTGGTTATTTCTTTCACTCTTTCTTTATTCATTTCTTCGGTTTTCTTTCTTTCTTAACTTTTTTTTATTTTATTTCTAAGCTTGTTGGTTATTCTGGTGCCGAGTTTAGTATCAAACCTACAAGACCTTATTGCAGTGTGCACTGTACTGTAGTTTACTTTACCTTGCACTGTGGTGCGTTGTATCGTACACTGTATTGTAATGCACATTGTAGGCCTACTACTTGCAGTCACTGCAGATTTTCTGCGTGAAATTCGAGCTGCTCTCTACCCGGGGAGAGTGTGTCACCCTAAAAGTAGCACAACCCTTTTTATGTTTACAGTTTCCTTGTCTGATCGTGTTATACTGTATTCCTTTATAAAAGTGTTGCCTTTTTTTTTCGACAGAAGTTTTGCCTAGAACAACTTTCTTGTTGCCTCAGGTGTTTATAAAATGTGTAACTGCACACTGGACCTCGCTTCATCGTCTCATCTGAAGGTCTAGCACCCTGGCCACCACTCACGGTGTAATGGACGGGGCAAAGTTCAGGTTCAAACGGGGGAGATCGAACCGGTAACTTTTTTGTTTTAAAGACCAGTGCTTTGTCTCTCTACCACCGATCCACAAATCCACCGATTTAGTAATGTAAAAAAAAAAAAAAAAAAAGTCACACACACACACAACACAACACACACACACACACACACACACACACACACACACACACACACACCGTAACCCGCAAAGATAAAACATGGAAGAGAGGTGTCGACACACCTTTTGGGGCCAGCGTACCTGAGTAAATACTACCAATGAACAAACATCAAACAAAAACAACAACAACAACAACAGAAAAAAAGGATGTGCATGGCTATTTATTATGTAGACTGTGAAAAGAAACACACGAAACATCAGGACAGAATTTGAAGTGTTAAATCGACAATAAAACCACGGCGCGCGCGCGCGCGCACCCACACACACACACACACACACACACACACACACACACACACACACACACACACACACACTCACCTCTCTCTCTCTCTCTCTCTCTCTCTCTCTCTCTCACTCCTCACTCACTCATCGATTCTTCTCATCTCTAGTAAACCCTTACTACTACGTATCATCAACAAGAATGTTTTCATTTAAAGTCAAAGCCCCTTAACTTATTAACTGTTATACAGATACTTTCAAGCCAAAGAAAGTAACCAGGAAAAATTCATCGAGAATTAATGAAGACACCAGCTAACGTAGCAGCTTTGAAATAAACTTTATCATAAATTGTCATTAAAACACAAACAAAACACAAAAACAAAAAGCCCACATAAAAGCCACCAGAGAGAGAGAGAGAGAGAAGAGATAGAGAGAGAGAGAGAGAGAGAGAGAGAGAGAGAGAGAGAGAGAGAGAGAGAGAGATTGATTGATTGATTGATTGATTGATTGATTGATTCTTTTTATATCGAGGATAATGGAGTAAGCACTCTTGTGCTTTTTTTACATCCGTCCCCGTGTGTATGCAGTTTTGGAAATGTCATCTGTTCCCACCGGCACACGATGGCCTACTCTTACGAAAAGCGAAACAGGATTTAACGTGTGTGCAAGATGTTCTGCGTGCGTTCGCACACGGGGCCTCGGTTTAAAGTCTCA
>CM060337.1:10067556-10150056 GCA_030674155.1 Stramonita haemastoma | reverse complement strand
AAATGTTGGGTTGGTTTTTTTTGTTTGTTTTTTTAAAAATTTATTTACATTCTGCAATGCTTCGCTTGTGTATTTTTCACTTGACTAAAATGTTGGATTGTTTGCTTTTTTTTCTTCTACCAGTCACCCAAGAAGATCGGTGACGACATTGCCAAAGCCACCTCGGAGTGGAAGGGCCTGAAAATCACAGTGAAGCTGGTGGTGCAGAACCGCCAGGCCCGTGTGGAGGTGGTGCCCAGTGCTGCCTCCTCATCATCAAGGCCCTCAAGGAGCCCCCACGTGACCGCAAGAAGGTCAAGAACGGTGAGTTATTGCTGCTGTTTGCCCAGCTTGGGTTTTTTCCTGTCCGACCACACAGTGATTTTTTTTTTTAATTTAAATAAAAATGTTCAGTGTCGTAATTTTCATTTACCTTACTTTCAGAGGCATTATCATCACTATGCTTTGTGGTCTTTTTGTGTGTGATCAGAAAGTGGTGATGAAATGTGACTCCTAAATGTGCTGTCAGGTTGTCTTATCAGGACTATTCTTTGGGTAGTCAGCACATTTTTCACCTGTAGATTAACAATAAACATTAACAGATACTGAAGGGGTGGGGACTGTTGACTTTTTTCTTTTTTCTTGAAATGAAAGTAGTATGCTTAGGTTGTATTTTTCGGGGATTTCATCTTTATGATTTTCAAGAGGTTTGGGGGTAGGGTTTTAATTTTTTTTTTTTTTTTCAAAGAACACGTGTGATGCTGGCAAGCCCATTGTTGAAAGAATGCAAAGCACTGTGTATACATGTATGGCTGATGTTGAGGACGGTTTGTTTTCAGTGAAACACAGCGGCAACCTGACCATTGACGACGTCATCAAGATTGCCCGCACCATGCGTCCCCGCAGTATCGCCAAGAACCTGGCTGGCACCGTGAAGGAGATTCTGGGTATGCTGACTGACTTGTTCTGAATGAAGTAGATTGCTGTGGGGGCATTGTGCAGTGGTTTTGTTGGAGGGGGGGTTAGAAGTCATGGTTTGGTTTATTTGTTCGGTCCTGTGTAGGGAAATAAATAGAAAAACTTGTGTATGTTCATTTGTTCGGTCCTGTGTAGGGCAATAAATAGAAAAACTTATGTATGTTTATTTGTTCGGTCCTGTGTATGGAAATAAAAGAAAAACTTGTGTATATTTGTTTGGTCTGTGTAGGAAAAAATAGAACAACTATGTTCTGTTCTCAGTAAATATATTTTTGAAGGCAAGTACATGCTATAACCCAGTGACCACTTTTTGTGTGTGTGTTAAATAGGATATATCTGCATGTTTTCAACATTCTGCTTGAAAAGCTGGGTGATGATGACATAGTTCTCTGGCACTTGATTGTGTGTGTGTGTGTGTGTGTGACGGAAGTGTTTTTGAGTAATAGGAATCCTAGTAGCATTATTTTGTCATGATGTGTTCATTGACAGTGAGTATAATTAGTTCACTCTAAATGTAATAAGGTTGAAGTGCTTTGTGTTAGCAGCATAAGGCACTTTTTTTTTTTTTTTTTTTTTTTTAACAAGCTTGACTGGACAGTTTGTGACTGCAGTGGATCTGATTACTCTTCTCTCTCATTGCATGACACAGTGCACAAATTCAACATCACTCGATCGAGAGTACTAAATGTAGTAGTGCAACCCTTCCTTTTACCAAGTCCAAGTGATGTCAGTTCCTGCTATAATTAGTGCCAGCTGTCCCAAGATGGGATGCTAAGAAGAGCAGCCGAAAGTGGGGGAAACTGACAGCTGTGATGATTGATTAGGCTTGTCTTGGTGACCCAATGAAAACAATTCATAACGGTGACAAAGTATGGGGTGGCCCTTTTTTTTTTTTTAATGGGCCAAAAACAAAGCCAACAGAAGGTGGTGAAGTTGTGACGCCATCAATTGCTATCACATCAGGACACTATCGTAGAGTCAGTTTCATGTTGCTGTTTTTCATCACTTTATGTTGAATCTGTTCCCTCTTCAGAAGTAATAACACAGTGCAAACTCTTGTCTGTCCAGGAACGGCCCAGTCTGTTGGGTGCACTGTGGAGAAGAACAACCCTCACACCATCATCGAGAAGATCAATGAGGGAGAAATTGAAATCCCAGAGGTAAGTTGTCTGTCCAAGTCAGTGCAACTAAAGACGAATACAGTCCTAAGCCTTTGCCCTTGTATTGGGGGGGGTCTATTTTTAACTAATACACTTTTGGGGGGGGGGGGGGGGGGGGGGGGGGTCTTGATCATTGCTAGTTCAATTTCAAAAAGGATGACTTGCATTGAATTTCCAGAGTCAGTACTGTACAAAAATTTTGACTGAATATGTTTGCCAATAGCTTTTTTCATTGTGTGTAATAAGCATTTATATATTATTTGACTACAATATGCAGTTTTCCAGGTTTAAATAATTTCAGGGGAAAGATGGTAAACTCTTTGTTTCTTAGCTGTATTTTTGTCTTGTACTTTTATTAAACCATTGTCGCTAGACAGCGTTTTTTAATTTGTGTTTGTTTTTTTCAGGAATAAACAAGAGTGGCAGCTGCAAGAAAAACATTTGACAGAAATAAAGTTGTCTAATTAAAAAAAAAAAATTAAAAAACGCCTTTTAGCTTGTTCTTTTGAATGATAGATGGAAACAACCGTTCAGTATGCATGCAAGCTTGCACATGTTTTTGTTTGTTTTGTTTTTGTGTAATGATAATGAAATAAGCACTCTTGTGGGGGTTTTTTATATCCAGTCCCCGTGGGTGTGCAGTTTCGTAAATTTATCTTGTCATCTGTTCCCACTTCTTTTGAATGATAAATGGAAACAACTGTCAAGTATGCATGCAAGCTTGCATTCTTTTTTTTTTTCTTTTTTTTTTGTATATGATAATGGAATAAGCACTGATGATTTTTACATCCAGTCCCGTGGGTGTGCAGTTTTGTAAATTTATCTTATCTGTTCCCACCGGCACACAATGGCCTACTCTTGCGGAACAGGATTTAATGTGTGCGCAAGATGTTCTGCGAGCGTTCGCTCAAGGGGCCTAGGTTCATAGTCTCATCTGAAGGACTTGTGGGGAGAGTGGAGTCAGCACTGATGTTAACTCCTGAGGGAAAATCCCCTCAAACAGGAATCGAACCCGGGTCATCAAATTCAGATTGCACTGTTCTGACCACTATCACATGTACTCAGGCATGCACATATAACTCTTGGTTCCATTTCCAAAATGTTTCTCTGTGTTCAGAACATTACAGATATACTGTGTTTCATTTGAAAAGAATTCACTCGTAAGTTGCTTATGGTTTCAGTTGGGTTTTTTTGCACCCCAACCCACCAAATCCTTGGGTTTTTTTTTTTTTTTTTTTTGGTTCTAACATGGTGCTAGCAGTTTTTCACATGAAAGCTGCTCCTTTCATGACACTAGACCAAAAAAAATTGTACAGATTTTTTTTCCAAATGCCTTGGTGTCCTCTCTGTGGGTAGGGTGATGTGTGTAGGAAAGCAGAGGACAGAAATGGGTGTGCTCCAACATTTAAATTTATTTTCAGGAAGGCAGTTTAGGCTCTCGTCCATGTAGACAGAAGAGTAATGGATTCCCACAAAGAGTTCTCACTGAAGTCGTTGCAGCTCTTTCCCTCCTCCCCTCTCTCTCGAAAAGAAGTAATTGATTCCCCAAAAGAGTTCTGAAGTCGTTGCAGCTCTTTCCCTCCTCCCCTCTCTCTCTCTCTCTCTCAGTAAATCAAAAGCTGTGGTCCTGGTACTAACTTTTCCAAGTCAGACATGAACTGAAGTCGTTTGTGTAGTAAACATGTACTGCATAGAAAGGACCTGTGGCAATAAGTTCAAGATTTCTGTAGAAGTCATCAGTTCAGTGCATATAAAATCATGCGAGGCGTTCCTGAAAAAACCTTAGAACTTATTGACCCATGCAGTTTACATCTATGGCAACATTTGTTGTCCCTGAAATAATTCAGTAAAACTTCCTGTGCAGAGTATATAATGCATGCAACTATGAGAATAGTTCTTGTAACAAAAACCCACTTTTATAAACAAATAACTTGAACTGGAAGACACACTCCACACAGAAAGTGCAGCCTAAATTTCAGGGAAATCTGCCCTGCCCCCCCCCCCCCCCCCCTTTTTTTATCTTCAAAAAAGAGTAAGGTTAAGCTTTGTAATGTCAATCTAATGTGCATTCAAGTTTTGTCACAATATAAATAACGTAAAGTCCAATGGACAGTATGACATGATTTTATTCTGAAATAATCACAAGACGTAATTTATATACACGAGATACTGGTAATCAAAAGAATCATGGGTTTTATGTCCATGACCATTGCACTGCACACATTCCACTTGTTCTCCATTCTAGGTACAAATTTGCTACATCACGGCTTCCATTCACTCACATGGTAATGCATACACTGACATGCATATTCAGTGCAAAGTGTTGATACTTGAATATATTAGCATTCCAGAAAATGATTGGAATGTCAAACACCATAATCCACAGAAATTTAAAACGTTCCCCCTTGCCCCACCAAAAAAAACCATCGCTTCCAGCATGAATTTGAAGGAAACCCACTTGCACCTTCAATGTTTCATGGCAAATCATGGGCTTCTAACTGCTGAGAAGAGTAGTCATATTTGATGTTACAAATACCCACACAAATTTCAGATGATCACACCTAAGACTGCAGGCAGAATCAATACACCTAAATGTCATTTATATCTGAATTTTGTTCTCTCTCGCTACAGTAACATGAAAAAAGCAAGACTTTGACAGAGCACTTTTCTATCATTCTATTCACACCACGGAGCTCTGCTCAATTCATGACATTATAAAATATAGATGGTATTTCAGTAAAATGAAATTCTGCAAAACATGTTCCACACAAGAACAGCAGACAAAAGCAAAATCTTACATTGCACAATATGGTATTTTTTCAGTTTTCTAGTGTCACACACTTGATTCATGTATGGCTGATTCGGCTTTGCCAGATCGATGAAAACAAAATTTATGGAAATCACAATTTCAGTTAAAAACATTCAGAAGAGAAGCTGCATTTTCTGCACTAATGTGCATTGACAAAGGCTGTCAAATATAAATAAAACCTCATCATTCACACACAGTACTCATGGCTGAATCATAAATGTAGATCTGCACACACTAAGTTTCCATACCAATGCATTGTGATCAAAAATAAAACCCAAGTCTTGTCTTGGTGTTTGCTTCCTTTAGAAGCAGACGAAAAAAGCACATGCAATTTTTTGACAAGCCACACACTGGATGAATGAACTGTGATGGTGGTAAAGACTTAAGCAGAAACTAGCAATTTAGATGTCTCGACACCGATCGATTCAGTGTTCACAAACTAATATTTTTCTTGAAAAATCATCTGTCCATCCATGAATAGCCTCCATTTCCAGGAAAGCCTACTTAGTAATTAATGTCTGTGAAAAGATTTTTTTGTTTAATGAGCTTGCTAATGTGTCGGGGGATATATTTACTTTCTTCCTATCTCTGAAACCTGAATGCAGCTACCATAATGGTGGGTAAAAACTAAACCTATCTCGTACACGAAATAGCACCTTTGGCGAACCTACAGCTCCAGCCAAGGAACACGCACACACAAAAAAACTTCATAGCAGTGTGTGCTAAATCAAAACCTCTGAATCGTGGGAGGCATTTGCAGGCTTGGGTACGAGTGACATTTTGGGTATATCTGGCTTGGCTAGATCACCCAAGTCTTGTGAGCAATTCCATGGAAGCTACAGCTTGTCCACTGTCCAACCATGCCTGGTCCCTCTGCTCTAATGTTTTGAAGAGAGTTGCTTTTTTTTTTCCTTTTATTTTTTGAAGTGTTGATGTTCATGGGTTGTAAAGACTACTCCGTTTCATCCAAACAAAATAGCACTTCTTTGATTGATACCAGATGTCTTCATGAGTTTGGTTAATTTACGAATATTCTGATCTATAACATTGGAGGGGGTGGGGGGACAAGAATGGACTGACTTGCAACAGATTTCTGACATAATGATATACATTTGGATAAAAAAAAAAAATTTTAAGAGGGAGGAAGGGATTTGCATGCAATTGTGTCGTAAAGCATGACAACACAAACATTTACCTGAAGGATCACTTCAGTGTATAATCACTTCATAAAAACAGACGCACGAGGAGGGGAGACGACAAGGCAACTCATGAGGTGGGTTTTTACACCAAACAAACGGTCTAGTTTATCATGCAAAAAAGACTAGGTCCATGTTTTCTAATCACATCAGCAACTTCTATGACACAAAACCATACACTGCCAGGCAAAACAGACAGAAGCATAATCATTTTCATTTGGAATCGCCACTAAAAAGAATAAAATGTGATTTCCACCTGTGCACTGCCATGGCCATCATTCAGAGAAATTAATTACTGTGCTGTTGTGGTTTGTCAACTGACAACACTTGCCGTGATTGGGAATTCGGTATTGGTCAAAAAATAAAATGCTCCCAACTTGAAAGAACACTTTCACAGCAAAACCTATCAGCCTATAGAACATCACCAGCAGTGGTGATTGAAAGAGTTGAAAAATTACAGGTGGATACACACTGTGATTATCAATTAATTTTAAATACGAGTCGAAACTGCAGCTTGAAAAGTAGATTTCTGCTACAGGGCAAATTCTTGCATTGCGTCCTTTAATTTCAATTCAGGTCTTGTGGCAGAAAAGAGGAACAGACAGAGTTTGATCAAAACAGTTGTTCAAAAATTAATATCCCATGAAAGGTAAGGAGCCTGACAGTCTAAAACATGTTATACTTATGGCTGGCCTTTATTTAGTCTTTCTATATTTGAAGTCTTTTTGTTGACAAAGCTTTGCTCTTTAAACTCTTGCATCATGCACATTAATAGATAATTTTTTTTTTTTAAGTTCTGGAAAATAACATCAAACCATAATTCTATATGCACACCAGACAGATATCCACAATCTGAACAGAGGCAATGCACAAGCCAGAAACACTATATCAATGTTAGACATCTGCATTATTTCCATATGAACAAACAGGTATCGTCCAATCATTCTCAATAGATTTATTGCATCTTACCAATATCTTCCAGCATAGCTAACACCGGCAAATAATGAAATATCAATGGGCATATCCTACCATAAAAGTTCTACTACGATCTACCTATATCAAGTCTTACTTCCAATGTAACCACTGCATTTAAGTACAGATTTGTAGGTAGTCTGACAACATAGCAACTCTCTGCTAGTAGTGTACTGAAATAAGAAATAGAAACTAAAGACTGATATACTGAAGTAAGCAGAAAACGTGAATATTTTTTTTTAATGTTTATTTCCATCTCACATACTTCTTACATGTACATAAATATGTGTACTGAACTTTAAAAAAAAAACCTTTTCCTACACTACAAACAAACCAGGGACCCATGTCCCTTGCATTCAAACAAGAAGATATACAAGATTCTCTATCAGTTCTATGAAACTCCTACTTATCTACATGGGTTTGATATGTTGTCCTTCCATCCACTACTCATTTTGCATTGATCAGTATTTTCAGTTTTTCCTTCAAAGAAGGAGGGAAAACGGTCTCTGGACATGGCACAGTGCATTTACCAGCTATCAATTATGAATACGATGTCTGTGACATGAGCATCAAGAAAGTAACATGTGTGTGGTGTGTGTGTGCATTATGTGCTTAAACATAGTGTGCATTTCACCTTACTGTTAAACAAAATCACACAAAAAATACCAAACAGTTTGAACACAAAAAATTGAAAATGACTATACTATGTGGTGAACAGAGAAAACATTTCATCAATTCATCACCCAGTGTTTGTGCTAGGCCCTACTTCTTTTACACTTAAGATTTAAAATAGAAAAGGGGCATCTCACTGGCTAACTAACTGCTCCTGACAGACCCAAGAAATGGTGTTGCTTCAAAAAAAATGTCACTGACATTTGAGTTGGGATGGGAAGCAAAGAATGGTAGTGTAGATGGAATCCTGCAGGACTTTTGGGTTTTGTTCCTCAGCTAGAGCTCCGAGGTTTACCAATGGTGAAACTATTTGCCATGAAGAACCACTTTTCCAACCTCATAGATTATGCCGGTATGTTTGTATTTCTGTAATTCATTAGAAACACTTGACATGAATTATGGAATGGACATGAATTACGGGATCTTTCATTGTGCATACTTGATCTCCTGTGTATGTGTAAACACAAAGGTAGTGAAACTGGCAGATCTGCACTAAGCTGACCTGGGAGATAGTAAAAATCTCTACCTTCATTCACCAGATGCTGCCCATACACAAACCCACTACTTCAAGGACCCATGGCACTGAAGTTTAACGGTCTTAACCACTCAGCTAAGCATCTGTCTCTTGTGTGATGAAAGCCAAAAAACTGTAGAGGGGCTTCCAAAACCCTAGACCATGGGATCCACAGTAATCACACAACAGTACGAGCAGAAGCTAAGAGAGCTAGCTCAGAATGTCTAGTCTTTACGATGGTTTACAGCTGAACAATTCAGGCAGGCAATACACTGCAGAGCCAAACCTGCTGAACTGCTCATCTTTCCCTTAACTGACTTGCAATACACAAGACGCCATACAAACAACTGAACAAACAAAACAAAGAAAAGGAAGGGGGGAAATGCCACCTATCTCCAGCAAGCTGACAGTTTTATTACTCATTTCTTTTACAGTAACATTCACTAACTGAACTCCGGCCACAAGATCTACGTACATTTATTCAGCTCCCAAACATGGATGAAATTGCAATCGGATTCACTGATGTAGAATAATACTTCAGAGTTTGTTTTTTTTTAAAAACTACCTCCCCCCCCCCCCCCTAAACAAAGGGTTACATATATGCAAATTAATTTTAAATGTAAACACAAAACATGACACAAATTTTCAGGTGGATATGGACTGTGAAGGGATCAGCTAAACTCCTTCAGTAATCTGCCAACATGGAAAAAAAAGAAAGAAAATATTTCAATGATGCACGATTTGAAAGTATGGGGAGGTTATCACTATACCCTCCTTTCAGTCACGTTCAATTCTGTCATGACTTGTCTGATTTTCTCCAGACTGGTCATCTAGTTTTCTCTCCACTTTACACAAAAATGAAACTGCACATATAATATTCCACTTAAATCTTGTTGAATATTGTTACAATAAATAACAATAGTGTTCTGTGAGCATGCAAGACATTACACTAGCAGTGAGGAAATATTACATATAACAGAAAAGAGTAGTGGAAAAAAACTAACTCTACAGAGCATGACAGTACTGAAGTGACAAGACATTTAAAACACTCCATCCATGACCTATAAAGCTGCAGGCTTCACGTGTGACACACGCATCAATTTACCATACGCACACTAGAAGCAAACAAGATGCATGCAAATCATGGACAATTTTGCTACATGGCAGACAAAAATCCTACGCGAGAGGGTAGTTTTCAAAAGAAAGCACACAGATTTTACACGAGTGACATGAAGATGGACACTTCTGATGCGTCAAAACGGTTTAGTGATGCTTTGGTGGGGATTTGGGAAAGGCAGTTTATGGCTACATTAAAAAAAGAAAAAGAAGCAACATAAATTGTATGAATACACCTGCAGTCTTTGTTTTATAATTTATCTTTTTTTTTTTTTACTCTAAATTACACCTACCTAAACAAATTTCTTTTAAAAAGTATGAAACACAAGATGTGTAAACACATCTACAATCTTCATTCTCTAATTCATTAGTTTCTCACTCTGCAAACAAAAAGGTTCTAACTTTATTCCCTGCTTGTCACTGATTTATCCTGTTCTTACCTCTTACACAGCAAGAACATTCATTGCGTCATAACGTATCAAAATTTTGAAACTAATCATTTTGACAACCAAAAAATAGGCTAATAAATAAAAATTTTAAAAACGAGCAAACACACATTCTTCAAATCGGTGGTCAATATTTTTGATAGTCTCCACATGTTTACCTGTTATCCCACTCCTCACAATGCTATACCTTTTATCACTTTTTATATTCCTAAAAATGTAACACCATTTATCATCACTATTTTTTATCTCAAAGTTTGAATGCGGCTACTTAAATGGTGGGTAAAAACAGTCACAATTGCAAAACCTCACCAGTGGTAAACCTTGGAGCTTTAGCCGAGGAACGAAAATTTTGCTGACTATTTTCCTAATAATCAAGTTGGTACACTAGCAATAGTCTGCCCCATGTCATACATAAAACATACCATCAACCTGTTCTATCAGCAGACAAAAACTTTTGTTGTGTCCACCAACATACATCTTTTTTGTTTCCTTTTTCTTTTGGTAAGAAAACGTTCTATTTCTGAACAATAAAATCACACAGGCAAGAAATATGTACACAGGCAAATAAATTTCCATCATGACAGTAGTTTACACTCCCAACTTCACATTCAATAAACACCTCATTCTCTTTGACACAACACACACACTCATACACACACGCGCGCGCGCATACATCCACTGGATTTTTTCCGCAACTGCCACCCCGATTCCATTCATTCACGCCCCAAGGATCACAATCACGCTTGAGTGACAAGGAGGGGGAAGAAGGGAGGGTCAGTTATCACCCCCTCCTCCACACTGTTGTGCTGAGGACTGTCGGCCGAGTCCTTGGTCATTTGGGAGGGGGAGCAGGTGGGGGGGTTGACGGGGTGGTGGTGCTGCAATGCCTGCTGGTAGTTCTTCCTCTGCTTGTCCGCCTTGCGGAAAATGATGATCTCCTGCAACACACACACACACACACACACATACAGTTTGGGAATGGGTTTTTTGGGGGGGTTTGTTTTTTAATCTTCTTTTTTCATGAGTTTAGATGAAGCAACCCTGCCCCTGACCTGAGAAAGGCAGAACAGAGAGAGGAATGGAGGGAACTGGTTGTCAAGTCTTCAAGTGATCAACAGCACTATAAACAACACACTGACACTATGAATGAACATATACCCTAGTGGTCAGAACATTACGCTGGCAATTTGATGACCCGGGTTCAATTCCCATTCGAGGGGATTTTTCCCCTGGAGTTAACATCCGTACTGACTCCACTCTCCGCAAAAATCCTTCAGATGAGACTATAAACCGAGTCCCTGTGTGTGAACACACACAGAACATCTTGCACACAAGTTAAATCCTGTTCCACTTTTAGTAAGAGTAGGCTATTGTGTGCAGGTGGGAAAAGATGTCAAGATTTGCAAAACTGCATACACATGGGGATTGGATGTTAAAAAAAAATTTTTTTAAAGCACATGAGTGCTTATTCCACTATCCTCGATTTAAGAGAATAAATAAAAAATTCAGGAGCTGAAAAGGACATGCCATTATTTTTCCCACACATCTGACAAGTGTAAAGCAAACGAGAGAAGAAGAAGAAGAAAAAAATTAACCAGCCGCCATGGCGCAGTGGTTAGCGCCGTGGATTCCGGACTGGAAGGTCGCGGGTTCGAATCCCATAAGTCATAGGGATTTTTTCGGGCTCCGGCCGGCTCCTACCCAGAGTGAGTGTGCTGTGGGCTCAGTGGGGAGACTGGGACCACACAGTCGAGCTTCATCCACTTTACGGATGCGAATTTGAGAGTGTTGCTCAAATTACCTGACCAACACTGCAGGTGTCTGTATCTCTCGGGCCTGGTTGACGCCGGGATATATTATGACAGTAAGCGTAGAGAACAACCCTGTCAAGTAGTCTCAAAGCGTATGCACCTCCACAGCAGCATCATTACTTCATCCTCATCATCATTGATCATCATGCAATAATAAAAATTGCCTCTGATTCGGTGGCCTCCGTTGCTCTGGTCTCATGGTGACCTCAGATTCGGTTTCCCCATACGCTTCTGTGCCTGTGGTGAATTTGTGTCAAAGCCTTTGGGGTTGGGGGTTCGTGGGGAGGCGGTCGTTGGAGGGACGTTGTGGTGGTCGCCACCTTGGGTGGGTGACTCTCTCAGTCTGGCTCCGCGACTGAGCTAATACTGTCGTTAGTAGGGGGCTTAGTAGGTGGTGTCCTGCGTATGTTAGCTCAGAACAGGCACCACTGAACACCACCAAAGTGACCCAGCAGAAGTGCAGGGCCCCTCTGGCTGGTGGCCCCGCGGCGGCCTAATATTGATGAGCTCCCTGTGGACTCCCGACCCCGGGGGTGAGACGAACGAATCTGGGTATGGCTGTGGCGGGGAGATTGAAATGAGCGGCGTGGGAACAGCAGTACGGGAACGTCACAGAAGACGAGGCAGCAAAAAAAAAAAAAAAAAAAGAAGAAAATTTTTTTTTTAATAAAAGTGATCCACAGCACTATCCACACCATACCGACACTACGACTGAGACACTCTGACACCAGTGCTGTGGATTTCTCTTGTTTTAGAGATAATAAAGTATTTTGACTTTGAATTTGAATTTGATATTTGTGTGCTGACCTGCTGTTTGAAGTATCTGCGCTCCTCCTCGTCCACCAGCACCAGGTTGAGGTAGTACCTCACCGAGAACTTCTTGTTGATGTCCCGCATCGAGGGCGTCAGCTCGTAGCCCCCCAGAAACAGGCGGATAGGGATGGACTCGCCTGCAAAAAAACAAGATACAAGGTTCAATTCCTTCCACCCCTTTTTGGGGCTTGGAGGATAACAAGCAAGTTCCAACGGGAGAAAAGAAACCTTACAGCAATACAACTTAAAAGTATTATCATTACCAACACAGGTCACTGATTCACACAGTCATGGAGGATTTCTTTGTTGGAATTCAGGTAGCTCTCCCTGGGAGAGGGTGTATTGCCCCAAAAGCAGTGCCATCTTTTTTTCTCTTTTTTTATATTGTCTTTTTCCTCGTTTGTGTGGTCATTTTTGTCCCTATCAGTGTTGGAGGGGGGGTCCACAGAATTTTGCCAGGGACGACTCTCTTGTGGTATTGGGTTGTTGTTTTTTTACATGCACTGAAGGTATCTTGCACATGGGACCTCAGTTTTTTTATCTCATCTGAAAGGCTAGCACCCAGACCACCACTCAAGGACTAGTGGATGTGGGAAAAGTCTGGGCTCAAAAAGCATCATAGACAAGCAGTCTGGAGTAATCCAACTGATGTTTTACCTGGAGCAGACTCATTTCACTGTACTACTAGTCTTGCTTAACATTGTGATCCTCAGTTTGGTGGGTGAACACTCACTTACCATCTCACACAGCAATGGGTTAATAGGTTTTTGTGTAGCGACTATTGAAAGTTGCAAAAATTACTTCCCTTGACATGAGTTTGAAAATAAATGAACTGGGTGACCTCAGGGTAATAAGGGTTAAAGATCCTGTCATTCATGAAAGCATTTGGTGGGTTACGTAAACACAAACATACCAGCAGCATACATCCCCGAAGTTTGAATGCAGCTACTTTCGCTGTGGGCAAAAACAGTCGCAGAGGCAAAATTCTCACCATTGTACAATATTGGAGCTTTAGCCAAGAACGAAAGAAAAAAAAAAAGTACATTTGCTTACCTCTGACTGGAGCACCATCCATGATTTCATACTTGGCTATCGTTTCATTCTCATTGAAAGTGTTGGGACCTGAAGGAGGCAAGACACACACACACACAGAGTAATAATCTTGCTTGTTCACAGACATGTTGTTTGCTCTTACACAAACCCAAACTTGAAACTTGGGTACCATCAATAAATGAACAAATCATCTTCTTACATTATGTTTTACACACACACACACATTCTTCTCTCTACTCTCTCTCTCTCTCTCTCTCTCTCTCTCTCTCTCTCTCTCTCTCTCTCTCTCTCCTCTCTCTCCTCTCTCTCTCTCCTTCTCACACACACACACACACAACACCCACCACACACACACACACCACACCACACACACACACACACACACACACACACACACACACAACACACACACACATACACACATATACACATAACCACATACACACACGCACACGCATACATGCATGCACACAAAACACACACACACACACACACACACACACACACACACACACACACACAAGCACACGACTACATGCACACACACACCAACGCACACACACGTTCTCTTGACTTACATTTCTATCAGTATCATTAGCATACTTCATGTTCTCAAGAATGTAATACTTTTCAGAATTTTACCATTATAATCATTAATAAAATATAACATATGAAAGCTGCATAAAACTCGCAATAACATTTACATATGCCCACATGAGCAGAGACATTTATTTTTACTCCACAAATTTTTTTTTTTAATGAAACAGACAAAAGCAAACATATTCACAACCAAACATGTACAACAACAATTTCTCTTTTTTTGGTGAAAACAAACAAAAAATCCCAAAGAGTACAACAGCAAAGAAGTGAATATAGACAATATCAAGAAAAAATTGGTTTGAAAATTAAAAAACCCAAACCACCAATATATTATAAAAGGAAACCCACAAGTTTAACCCAAATGAGCAGAATAAGTTGTTGAGAAAGTGACATTACTGTCAGTTATCATCTGGCCTGTTTACTACCAGCTCTATCTATCTAAGCACAAGTGTGAGCCCATCAATAAGCTCTCAGTCTGACAGAAAAAGAGTGAGGACATGCCAATCATTTTACCACACCTGTAAGTAACCCATCATGTCTTGACAGGTAGGCAGGCTATGCACAACATCTCAAGTTTCTATGTTTAGGTGTGTGCAGTTCAAGCGCTTTGAAAAGTGACATGATGACAGGTTTAAACTGAGAAATGAGAGCATTTTTTCTCCCCGTCCTCAGCTAGAACTCCAAGGTTCACTAATGGTGATATTTTTGCGTACACCCTCGTTTTTGCCCACCATCTGACTTCAGGGATGATGTATTAACCCAACACCAGTGTGCATGCATTTTTTCCCCTATATTTTTGGCCATACATATGTTTTTACCATATACATGTTGAAAGGCATATTCTTCCAAAAGGCAGAATGAGTTTTAATGTGTGCATAAGATGTTCTGCATGCATTTGCACACAGGACCTCAGTTTATATTCTAATCCGAAGGGGAAGTGGAGTCATTACTGATGTTACCTCAGAGAAAAAATACATAAAACAGGTACCTCAGAGTGCAACTCTCTAACCGCTAAGCTCCCCACCCCCCACCCCTAAAGGGGTCATGAATCCAATGACAAGATAGCGTGCACCTTTAAACACATTTTTTATTGTTAGCACTAAGCCTTGGAGAAGATAAAGTTCAAGCGATGTACATTGATATTTGTTTGTACTTCTCCTCCTTTTTCTTCTTATTTCAAACTGGATTCATTATTCATCCCACACTTTAACATCCCCTTAAACTCTCAAAAAACAAAAACAAAAAACTATCCCCTGGACTTTCTCATCTTCTTCTTCTTGTCTTCAACGTAACATCTCTTCACTAATAGAAATATCCAACGATAAAAATGTTCTCTTCTACATAAGCTTTCCTCTAAGCCCTGAGTGAATCACCCCCACCCCAGCTGTATGTATGTATGTATGTAGTATGTATGTATATGTATGTATGTATGTATGTATGTATGTATGTATGTATTATAAAGGTAACTATAGATACCTGTGCCGGTAGTTTCTCGCTTAATGACCTGCAGCTCCATGTGTTTGATCTTAATGCGCACCAGCAGAAAGTAAATCTTGCCCACTATCACGTCTTTCAGGTGGTACCTGCAAGCCACCAAGTGCTACATACACTAACACAACATCCAACACACAACAACAACAATACACGCTAGCTACACTGCAGGGATGGGCTCATGCAGGGTGCTGTCTATTCATACATTGCTTCAAAGACAGGTGACGTCCAATACAAAGATCACAACAAAATCTACCACACTCTTCACATTTAAACAATCACCAGTCCTGAATAGGAAGACAAAGGAAAGCAGTTAGGGGAGTGTGAAAAAAGGGCCAAAAACCAGATCCAAAATGGGTGTTTCCTTTTCCAAACACATACACAGCCACATAAACAAAAATGAATACCAAAAAAGTTCTTGCCACCATTTTTTTTTTTAATCTTCAGCTGCGATTCTAAATCATGAGATGAAAAGGAATAAATCGGCTTTCTTAGATAATGGAATGGCAGGCAGCTGCTTCTAATTTTTACTATACATATTCAACTCTGGATTGCCTTTTTGTCTCCTGATATATAAATATTCATGTCAAGAAGAAACCAGTGTCGTTCCGAGTCAGAAAAGGGACTCAGAAGACTTGAGAGTAGCCTTTAGCATCAAATCAACCACAGCATTAAACAAAACATTCTTTCCTGATGATGTGGCGTCAGGACCCTATTGTCACAAATTGTGGCAAAACTATACACGTGTACAGCAGCTGCCATGCTGCACCTGAAATTTTTAGGTTGGTTTTTCTTTTTGTCCATCTTAACACTACAGCTGCACTGTAGTCTCTGTAGAACAGCTCTACAACAGCTTTGTGCAGTGTAGACTAGGTTTTGAAGTAAAAGCATATCTTTTTTGTATAAAGCCCAAACCAGTACTTGACATCCCATCAACAAAGTGACTACAGCCAACAAGCTAAAATAACCATGTGAGTATACAGCTAAATAAGAGGGTTAAAGTGAAAAGTGACTAACAAAAAAAAAAAAAAAAAAATTTCAGTAACAAAAAAAAAAAAAAAATTTTTTAAGTGAAAAGCGACTGCTGTGATACCGAAAAATCTGTTCACTGTCTACAAGAGATATGGAAAAATTTGTATGCTGTCTACAGGAGATGCAGAAAAATCTATACGTTGTCTACAGTCATGTCTGCCTGTGGTCCCTTCTGGGGCATAGGCCGCCAACTAGCTGTCTCCAGGCATCTCGGCTCTGGGCTAGGCGTTCCAGCTGTCCCCACGTCTTGCCCATCTTTTTCGCATCTGCATCCAGGTCCCGGCGCCAGGTATTTCTAGGCCGCCCTCTCTTTCTTTTCCCTTGTGGATTCCAGGTGAGAGCTTGTCTTGTGATGGTTGTCTACAGTAGATATGGAAAAATTTGTATGCGGTCTACAAGAGTTATGGAAAAAGCCCTACACTGTCTACAGGAGTTATGGAAAAATCTGTACACTGTCTACACCAGACAAGTGTGTGGTATGAATTTATCAGTACTCAGGGGTACAAAGCGTCAAGTGCCTTCTCTGCTTAAAATATAATGCAACTAGATTTTGTTTATGCAGTGATTCTGCAACACCACAGCCTAGAATAAACAGTCTGAAAGTAGACAATACCAGACCGTCAGGAATTTTTCAAATATATCTATAGACAATACCAGAGAGGAATTTTTCAAATATAGACAATACCAGACAGGAATTTTTCAAACACATCTCATCTGAGATTGAAAATTTTACGAGGTGACATCCCCGATATGGCCTCTGTGGTCAGTGTGGCTATACACAACAAGATTGGATGGGATCACTCCTAAAAAGATGAACAAAGCACTTTGACAACAAACAAACAAAAAAATAAATACGGTAAACAACAACATCCCAAGAATTTGAAGAAAATCTATGATGAAAACTGAAAAAAAAAAAAATCCATCCATGAAATGGCATGCACTATGACTGACAGATAACACATGCAGGTGACATAGCACAGAGTTGACGTGAGACCATCACAGGAAGGCTACAACAGGATCGAACCACTTCCTCCACAACGAGACCCAACACCAGTCAGTGTGGGCCTTGAACCAAAGCACACACACACAACCACCACGGAAAACAAACGGGGAGATCAACACACAACAAACCTGGAAAACACAAAGTCAGATGTAAAGGAATAGGAACCGTGAAGATCGTTTTGTGGGCTGACCCAAACTGCTTTACAAATCCACCTCTTCTTTTTCAAGTGTCAGTGTTTTACTTTTTACTTCTTTTTTTTTTTTTAATGAGAATATTTCCACCATGTGGGCTTTTTAAGACGCTAAACGATTCATTCTTAACAATCTGACCAAATGGGTCAGCTTTCTGCAGAGTTCATACTCATGGTGGTTGTGAATTGACTGGGGTTTTTTGGGGGGTTTTTAACTGTCCATCAAGGGATGAAGTATGGGCTCAGTGATGAAGGATATTTTTCCCTCTTGGGTGATGGGAAGAAGGGAAATATGATGCTAAGAACAGATATTTAGACTGAAAAAAACAAATTATGGGTAGGAATATATTTGAAAAAGGATATTTCGTATGGAGAACCCCCCCCCCCCTCCCCAAAGAAAAAAAAAAAACCACCTCCACCATTCATTATGAAATTCATGATAAAATAATCAATTCCTCTACACCCATACTCAAACTCCACAGACAGTGACTCAGACTGTCAAATCCGTACAACCACAAACAAATCTTTCACAGTTCCTATCCCTTCTCCATCCCTCCACTTCACACAACTGGGTCGGTACCTGCCCCGGTGGTCTCCCTTCTAACAATCGCCAGCTCCATGTAGCGAATCTTGATGCGAACCAAGAGGAAGTAAATCTTGCCCACTATCACATCCTTTAGATGGTATCTAGCGCCCCGGGAAAGCAAGCAGACAGAACATCACCAGTGCATTGTACAAAATGGTAACAGCAGCTGAGAAAGGATGGCATTAGTTCATGGATCTGCATCCACTCTGATGCCATGTCTGTCCAAGCATCAACATCTCATCCATCCAACATGTAAAGTATAAGTCATCCATCACATAACACGACAGAAACAATATCTGCAGTGTTGATTCTAGGATTTCAAAAAAGGGGGCCCAAGGGCCCCCTGAAATGAAAAAAAGGGGGCATTTGCCCCCTCCCCCCTTTTCTCTTCATAAAAAAGGGAACAAGTAATAAGTAGTATATTTTGCTCATAATACCGTTAGTACTCTGATTTCTGCTATTTTTCAAGAATGAGAAACAAAACAAACAAGATGGTATATAGGCAGACAGGATTTAATATACACCTTATGTATTGCAGCTGGTCTGTAAAATGATTTTCTTACACAGGAAAGAGAGAGAGAATTTGGGGGAGATGGGGGGGAGAAAGGGGGGGGGGGAAGATTGTGGTACATTCAGATGTGGAGGGATACATACTACATAGATACAGGAGGAGATGCATTGTTTGTATATGAGAGAGAGAGAGACAGAGACAGAGAAACAGAGGCAGAGAGACAGAGAGAGAGAGGAGGGGGTAGGGAAGGAGAGAGAGAGTCAAAGTAAAATTTGTATTTCCACATTTTGAGTTGGAGAGAGAGCTGGATCTAGATGAAAAAAGAGGCAAGAGCTAAAATCAGTTCCCCCCCCCCCCCCCCCCCCCTTACCATATGAGAGAGAGAGAGAGAGAGAGAGAGAGAGAGAGAGAGAGAGAGAGAGAGAGAGAGAGGGGGGGAGGGATGTCAAAAGTCCATCTTGTATTTCCATTCAGAGTTGGAGGGAGAACTACTAGATTAAGATTTAGATGAGAAAGGGGGTTAAAGCCAATGTCTAAGTCTTATCTTTTCCTCCCATATGGCAGAGAGAGAGAGAGAGAGAGAGAGAGAGAGGGGGGGGGGGGTCAAAGTCATTTTTTTAATTTCCACTTTCAGAGTTAGAGCTCTAGATCTAGATGAGAAGAGAGGTGAAAGCAAATATCAAAGTCTTGCCCCTCCCCTCTCCCCATGAGGGAGGGAGGGAGGGAGGGAGGAAGGAAAGAGAGAAAGAGAGAGGAGAGAGAGAGAGAGGAGAGAGAGAGAGAGAGAGAGAGAGAGAGAGAGAGAGAGAGAGAGAGAGAGATTTTCTGTTAAAGAGAGATCTAGATCTAGATGAGAAGAGGTGAAATCCAATATCAGTCTTTTTCCTCCCATGCAGTGAGAGAGAGAGAGAGAGGGGGGGGGGGAGAGGGAGGAGAGGGAGAGAGGAGAGAGAGAGAGAGAGAGGGGGGGGGGGGGTCAAAGTCATTTTCGATATCCAGCTGATATCCAGCCGATAGTCTACCCTATGCCATCATTATTGTTGCCAAGCACAGGCTACTTGTCTAGCCAGATCTGAAAAACCACCTTGAAAACTCTTAGGTCTATCAGCTTTGAACCCTGCTGGGACTCTGCCTCTTCCACTAACACCACTAACGATCTCTGTCACAATGACGTCCCTTGTTTCAGGAGTCTAGGCTCCTTTGAAAAATGACGTAATGACGTAAATGAGTAGGAAAATGACGTCAGACCAGCCGCTTTGTAGCGATTGTGATGACTGTAGGCGCTAATCAGTGCATCCTGCTGTCCCTGGGGTATCAACGCTATTTTGAAACTATACAAACGGCAGTTGCGGGGGCACACTGTTTGTTCAAATATGCGCTATCCACAGTTTTTTTGCGTCCGTTAGGGCGCACTGGTCACATTATTTTGCGGCAAAGTTGAAAAAAAATGCGGGAATCCCGCAAGGGCGCACCCTAGAATCAACACTGTATCTGTATATATATATATATATATATATATATATATATATATATATATATATATATATATATATATATATATATAATCTCTTGCATTTTCAAAACAGCTACACAGTTTGCATGTTATCATTTCAGCACTATCAAACAGACCAAGGTGTATTTTTCCTAAAGATAGATATAGATACACAACAAAGATATATATATATAATCTTAAATAAAGGAAACATTGAAACACCTATTTAACCGGCATATGTGTTTTAAGATTGGCTTTTGTCATAAAACACACACAAACACAAATATAGAAATCTGCACAAATTTCTTTGACTAAAATGAGATTGCTTTGTTTAGTCATTAAACATTCCTCTCTTTTTCTGCGCTCCTCAGCTAGAGCTCAGAGGTCCACAAATATGGGATTTTGCATATATGCCACCGTTTACTCAACATTCCAACTTTGGGGATGATGTCTAAATACAACATCAGTGTGCATGCAGTTTTGTCAATTTTGCCAACTGTTCCTGTTGGCACAAATGGCCTACTCTTTCAACAGGCAGAACAGGTTTTAACATGTGTGCATGATGCTCTGCATGTGTTTACACATGGGACATCGGTTTGTAGTCTCATATGAAGGACTTTTTGGGGCGAGTGGAGTCAGCACTGACTCCAGGGGGAAAATCCCCTGAAAGAGGTGCCTTGGCAGTGGCTTGAACCCAGGCTGCCAGATCAAGAGCACAACGCTCTAACCATAGGCATCCCGTCCCCGAAAATATTCAGATGACATCTTTCATGCACTCGAGTTTTATCTTTCTTCTGGTTTTCCATTACAGGTTTTTGATTTTCCCTCTTTTCTTTTTCCATTTCTCTTCTTCTGTATCATTTTCCTAATATAACTAATTCAGCTGTAAAAAAAAAATAAAATATAGAATAAACAAACATACCATAGACTAAAATTTGTCAAAACTGTAAAAAAAAAAAAAATAAAAAAAAGAACATTTACAAAATCAGACAACATGTGAGACATACCAAAGCCACAAACATGAAATAAAATATAACCCAAAGTGTACCCCATTCAAAATTACATGACATTTTTTGATATCGCAAGTTTTAAGAATGCATCAATTCTTTATTTTGGTTCTTTTTTTTTTTAACTTCTAATTATCTTCAAATTAAACGTGGTACCATGACTTCTTTGTGCATACTTTTCCTCAGAATAACTTCATACTATCACGAATATGAAAAGTGGTTAATTATTTTCACCAAAGTGATAACAATCAAACTAATCTTTTTGGTTACTTTATGCCAGGTAACGCATCCGCTGACATGGATTTTGTTGTTGTGGTTCCTCAGCTAGAACTCTGAGGTTCACAATGGTGAGATTTTGCGTGTGACAATTTTTGCCCACCTTCAAGGTAATCGCATTCCAACTTCACAGATAGTTGGGAATATGGGGGATTTGGATTGTTTTTGTTTTGTTTTTTCTTAAAACCAATCTGACCAAAAACCACCCCCTCAAACCAGTTGCTTAGACTACCACGCTTCCTGCTAGAGACTGCAGCAGTCACTACTCACTTGGATTTGTTGTACTCAAACTCTATGTGCAGACAGTCTCGATGCCCACTTCCATCTTGATGCTGTTGTTCATGTCGGGATACTGCGACAGCGTGTGCACGATGATGTCTTGCTCCTTCACCACGTCTGATATCCTCTTCACGATCGTCACACGTAGAAAATACCTGCAGAAAAAAAAAAAAATGTTAAGTACAGATAAAGTGTATGCTAAATAATCTTGTTATGGGCAATGGTTAGAATTGCTGCTGAGAGAGGATTTGGATGCCTATAGAGTAGATTTAAAGTCTTTTTCCATTCAAGTATTGTGTTAAGATGATTGAGATGGGGCATAGTTGCCTAAATGCTGTTGTTTACAAGTTTGATGGAAGAGATCTTGACTGTCATATCGATAGCAAAAAAAATTATGTCATGATTCTTTTTTTTTGTTGGAGTGGGGTAGGGAGGGAGTAAACAACTGCATTGATGCAAAAAATGCCTGGCCCAGTGTGCACTTTATTTATTGCAGAATGCAGGAAATAACATTTCTTGCAGTAAAAGATAAATGTATTTAATTGGGCTTTTTTATATAGTGCTTTTGACAGTTGTCAACATAAATTCTCTTAAGTTTGAAAATAAATAACTGGGTGACCTTAAGGAAATAAGGGTTAAGTGTCCACACAGACTCACCGTAAGCGTACATTAGCACCTGTGTACGATTCGTACGGTTTTTCCACCTGCTGGAATTCAAAGGCATAGCTCTGGTTGTGAGTTAGCTCCCCTGGCCGTGCCAATTCTTTGACCAAAGATGTGAATTCATGGTGGTTGCCTCGGTCATAATATAGCTCTGAAAAAGTCGGTACATTTCTGATCATACGAATGCCAGCAAGATGAGGAAGTCTAATACCTTCATATCTGCAATGAGATGATTGTGTGTGTGTGTGTGTGTGTGTGTGTGTGTGTGTGTGTGTGTGTGTGTGTGTGTGTGTGTGTGGTGTGCGTGTGCGTGTATGTGCATGTGCATGCCTGTGTGCGTGCGTGCATGCGTGCATGACAAGCTTTTAACTGTGATGGATGAAGTAAATGTATGAAAGACCAGCTCTGATTTCTAAAGCCTGAACTACCAATAAACTTAAGAAATACCTTACGAAAACAACTTAACTTCTTGCTAATAGTGTAACAATAGATTTGTACTTGGTTTGTTTTTTTGTTCACTACTCAGCTAGAGGCCAGAGGTTCACCTATGGTGAGATTTTTAGTATGAGACCATTTTTGCCCACCATGAATGTAGCCACATTCAGCTTATCAGAGATACATACAGAGAAAACTGTCAAAAAATTACCAAGGTACATAACACAAAAACCAATAAATGAAAACTGAAACATCAAAAATTACCAAGGTGTACACTAAACACACACATAACCCAAATAAATGAAAACTGAAACATCAAAAAATTACCAAGGTGTACACTAACACACACTCAACACAAAGTAAACAACACACTTCATTCACACTTGTCAATTTGATTTACTGGTATAAGTAAAAACCAGCGATTATCTGCGATAAAACTGATTTATCATTTGAAAAAATTCACCTAGATAACAATCTTTTCATTCTTTGTTTAATTACAGCAAAAATCAAATCAGCGTATCAGTGACTTACCTATCTGGCCGATGAACTCGATTTTGATCCCTTGATGCTCCAACTTGCTCCCAGCCTTCTTCAGATTTACATTCACCTGTAGCAAAACACACAAAAAAAGCATTACTACTAGCCCACAGAACATGAAGATTTTTCAAACTTCATCTACTCAGCATTCTATTTTAATGATAAAATGGGGCTTTTTTCTCAAAGAGCAGAAACAAGGGACTTTTTAGGGGCTGTTTAGAACCTAAACAACCAACAGACAAACAGATATATATGAAAGGATTCAAAACAAAACTTGCTTGTATTATATATAAATTTCACAACAGATAAATTCTATAGTGCAGTCAGTTTCTTACCTTTCAGCGGGATAGTTTCCATTTTCCAACACTGAACACATTCTTCTGTAAACAAGGCTATAAGCTATGTGCTTGTCCACCACTGTCACATCGAATCTCCTGAAAGTGATGTAATTGTGTGTTCCAACAATCACCAAGCAGACTCGATGACAACCATGTTCACCTTTCCACAGTCAATACCCCCAAAGGCAGACTCAATCACTTAACCATTTTCACTTCTTTTCACACTAGTCAAACTAACCTGTAATCAAAGCTGCTTCTCTCAAAAAACACAACCTTATGCCTTTGCTGCAAACTTAACCTGACAGTACAAGGATTTGGAAACCACAATCTTCCCATCAAAATTCATAGTTAACTCTCGTTTTTAAAATATGTAATATATACATCATTGCATAATCTCTTCCACAATCCACCCCCTCTCTCTCTCCGAGTCTCTCTCTCCAAGTCTCTCTCTCTCTGAATCTCTTGTTCCACACACAAGACTCTCTCTCTCTCCTCTCTCTCTCTCTCTCTCTCTCTCTCTCTCTCTCTCTCTCTCTCTCTCTGTAAATTTGTTATTTTGACTCACCTTTCCTGCAACAGTCTCGCCATCATAGAAGAGGTAGTGGCGTTCTTTCTTTCCATCTTCTGTCTTTATTTCTGCTGTCTTCCTGCTCTCTTGCCCTTCTAACACTATCTCCACCTCCGCACTTTGCCCAAAGCCAAAGAAACTCTGTAACACCACATGAATGCTGAGAATGTAAACGGATAAAACAAAACAAAACCAACCAAAACTGGTTAATTTCTCAAGATATTAAATAGCTTAGTTTTATATATTATATATATTGGTGGTCTAGAGGTAACACACCTGCCTAGAAAGCAAAAAGTCTGGGTCAAAGTGTGCAATGGTTCGAATCCCGTTTGGGCCCAAAACTTTTCCCCATCCATAAAACCATGGGTTATGGCCTGGGGTTAGTCTTTCAGATGAAACGATAAACTGAGGTCTCGTGTGTTACACATCATTATTTCGCACATAAAAAATCCCACATCAACAAGAGGGTTGTCCCTGGCAAAATTCTGGAGAAAAAAGACACTCTGACAGGGAAACCAATACAGTTGCAGACAGGAAAAAGAAAAAAAAAATAATGGGTGGCGCTGCACATGTTGCCACACGCTCTCCCCAGGGAGAGCAGCCCAAATTTCATGCAAAGAAATATGCTGTTACATAAACTGATATAAAATAAAATAAATAAATAATGAAAACAAATGAGACCAGATATATAATACCACTTTTTGCACTAACACTTTCGAGTCATTTAATCTTTTGTGTTCAGCATGTGTAACTTCACACATTCTGTATTCATGCTAAAAAAATTTCTAATGTATTGTATCACATTGTGCTGTATTATTCTGTTCTGAGCTGCAATGTATACACACACACACACACACACACACACACACACACACACACACACACACAGACTCTATAGTATACCCATATAAGTACACATTTGTCTGACAGATAAAATTTTGATACCAAAAAAAAAATGAGAACAAGAACCGAAATACAGTTTAATGTATTCAAAGATGACAGATACACTGTAAGGGGGGGGGGAGGGAAGGGGTATTCTGTATTCAACAACAACAAAAAATTAAATGTGACACTTCACCTGACCCTTTAAGCAGGTGGGGGCTGGCAACATCGACTTTGATTGTTTATAAAACTATGGCCATTCTTCTACCTTGTACTGAAGTATTAAGGCATAGTTTTGTTTTCTTTTGTTTCAAAAACATGGATTTAAAAACACCCAAATATCATTCTAACCACCTACTGCAATGCAAGACTTGTCAATTTCGCATTTTGTTACTTCCTGCATTCTTTATTTTAAACTTTCCATAGAAATTAGAATTGTCTGATTTTTATTCTGGATTTTTTATCATTATGAAATGGCCTTTTTATTGCACATTATTAACATGTTAGCAACTAGAAATTGACCTCAGGTGCAATGCAACTCACTATGTGATGGAGCGTCACAACTGTTCAAGTCTTGTTAAAAACCCTTAATCAACAGATTCTAAACCAAATCAAAACACCCTGCTGGGTTTGATACTAATATATAATATAATATGTTAAAGCTACAAATCTAAGCCTCTTGACAGACACTACACTGCATACAGTATACTCTACTTTTAAAAGCAGTTTATCTTTCCTGTCCTCTTCCTGACTTGTTTTTTTTACACATGAACACAAGTACAATATGAACTATGATCAAGCTCAGGGATTAACCAATGCAGACAAGTGTGAACATGTATTCTAGTTTCTGCTTCTGAACAGTAACTAAACACAATGTCTCGTGTAGGACAACAAAGATAACTGCAGTAATAACCTTAACTGGAAAAGATATATGATTTATCAAGTCTTCTACCCCAGTTCTTTCTATACTCAGATAAGATAATGCACAAAAAAAGAGGTCAAAATGAAATACTGGCCTACATAACACTTGTTTACTGTGCAAGGTCTGCAAGCCGCCAATGTTTCTTTCAAAGCTAAAGGTGACATTGTGTGAGAAATCAGTGAACAAAATTAGCATTTTAAAAAACCTTGTGTAAAGGATGGTATTCAAAGTTTGCAAGCAATGACTTTATGTTTCATATGGAAGATCAGAAAGAAGAAATTAATTTACACTTGTAAAAATTTAAAACAAACAGAAAATGAATTTATGTCATTACTGTCAACATTAATATTACACTCTAGATATGGTCTTTTTGACTTGTTGGAATATCTTCACAAGTTAGGCATTCACTTTGTGCATCACTGCACTAAGTATATTAATCAGTTCCCACAAAACTGTAAAACATACACGTATACACTACTTACTAAATCAGACTAACTAACCCAGTCAACTTTTGATCATGATTGATGAATTATCTCAAGCTCACAACTGAATCAGTGAAAACAAGGACAGGGGTACAAGAGACCAAAAGACTCAAATCCTGAAAAAGATTGGATGGGGTTTTTTTAAACAACAATTTTTTTGTAAGATATTGCTAGTTTTTTTCCAAACCAGAAGTCGCTCTATCTGGATCTCTGCAAGTACTTGTAACAATTATGGCGCTGTAAGTTCATGAAGACCCTGGATGCTTCCATACGGAGGCCTATCATGGCTTCCAATAGACTTCCACAATGATGAAAATCTCTACTGAGAAATCATTGGTGCTTTATGGCGCTTACACTTACAGTTCATGGCATGCTGTTCTTGCCAGTCTTGGTGCATTTTGATTCTTATGAAAGACGACCATAGACATGAAAAGTTTCATGTTTCCTTGTTTGTTAAGGTAACACTGAGTGTTACACTACAGCCAAGACAGGAATGGGATAGCCAGGTGATCATAGTGATGCGCTTGTGATCTGCTGACCCGGGTTCCAGTCTTGTTCAAGAGGATTTTTTCTCTGGAATTAACATCAGTGCCCACTCCACTCCCCCCCCCCCCCCCCAAAGTCCTTCAGATGAGACTACAAAACAAAGGTCCTGTGTGCGAACACACACACAACATATTGCACACATGTTTAAGCCTGTTTCGCTTTTCAGAGGAGTAGGCCACTGTGTGTAGGTGGGAATGGATGACAAAATTTATATAAACACTGGATGTAAAAAAGCACTATCTATCCATCCAAGTCTGGCAACCGTGGGGGCACTCCTGAAGACCTGACGACCAGTTCCCTCTATTCCTCTCTCTGTTCTGCCTTTCTCAAAGTTTTGTCCAGTTCTAGGCCTGTCCATTAGCTAATGTTGCCCTCCCATCTCTTCCTTGGTCTGCCTCTTTATCTTCCACCTTAGACAGTGCCTTGCAGTATTGTTTTTGCAAGTCCGTTTGATCTTGTGACATGCCCATACCATTTAAGTTTACGCTTCTTTACGATTGATAGAAGATTTTCATAGGGACCAATGGTTTGCTGGATTCTGTTATGCACTTCTTCGTTGCTTATAATATGCCTATGGTCTCTGCAGGAGATGCCAGAGTCTTTGGAAGCATCTCATCTCTACCGCCTGTACTCTTCTCTCCAAATCAGCAGTCAGGGTCCACGATTCACAGGCACACACACAAGAGTGCTTATTTCATTATCCTCAAACTAAAAAATAATAATAAAAAATATTTCAGGCTGTCATCTGCAGCAGACACAAGTCTTGTCTAAATCAAAACAAAAAAAAGCCTTGTCTAAGTTAGTTTCAACCTTGGACATTAACAAAAATTATTCCTGAATCCCTTATCTCAGTTATCTGTACAACTAATGTCTTTATCTGTTATTACAACTACAAATCTGCATAGACTACCATCAATTCTGAATTAATTCATAAATATCAATCATAATATAATCTAGTTATTTCATAATATGAATTCATACCTTTACAGTTTACAAAATGACATTAACACAGTGAACACTTAAGTAAACTGAAAAGGAATGAGTGTTTCCCCTATACTACAATGGCTAGATGATGTAGATCAGTAAATGAAACAAGCCAATACAATAAATAATAATAGTTACTATTCAAATGTTCAACCCTTGAAATAAAATCTGATTTGATCTTCATTTGGAATGATTTGAAAAAGATCTCAGCTTCCCATTAAATTCATCACACATGCCATAAAATGTTACTTTGTTACAGTTTTCATAATCTGACAGCTAAGGATCATCAAGCCACTACAGAGGCACCTGTTTTAAGAAATGTTACCCTGGAGTTAACATCAGTACTGACTCCACTGCTCAAAAAATCCTTCGAATGAGTCTACAGTCTAATTTACAGAGGCTACATATATGCAAGCACATGTAGAACATCTATGCACACTTAAAAACCTGATCAACATTTCAGAAGAGCATGCTATTTCATGCCAGTAGGAATGGATAAAAACATAATTTTAAAAACATGCACACAGGTGTGTTTAGACTCCATCTCCAAAGTTGGAATGCGGCCACCTTAATGGTGGGTTAAGACAGTTGCATATATTATGCAAAGTATCACCATTGGTGGCGCTCTAGTCTAGTCAAGGAACAAAAAGAAAAAAAAAACGAAAAGATGAACGGGCTTGTGTAACACTAACAACAACAGTCTACCAGTCCTGTGTACAAGATGTGTGTTAAAACTGTAAATTGTAATACAACTGTATGAGTGTATCGATTTGCATATATATAGAGAGAGAGATAAAATATTATTAAAAGACCTGCTACAAAATGGAATCAGAATCATTTTCCAGTAGAAAATGTGATAAACAAACAGCATGGCAGAAAAGAAACTTGAACCCACACCCTCTGACTTCAGGTCACAAGTCTGATTACAACCAGCATGGCAGAAAAGAAACTTGAACCCACACCCTCTGACTTCAGGTCACAAGTCTGATGTAAACTGTAACCATACTACCATTTTGCCAGCATGCTAAACACAAGTTTGTGGTCAGCCCCTAGCCATGATTACTAAATAAGACACTGCTATGGAAACTGAATCCTCCCAGTCCCTGAGTGAACTGACTGAACTCCCAGTAAAACGTTCCTATTGAAAAGTAATTCCACCCCCACCCCCACTACTCCTTCAGTACTGGCAGGATCTCATCATGGAGTAAACAATGAAGGGCTTTATGATTTATTGGGAATCAGGGTTATCGTTAGTATGTCGGCACAGACTACTGAGACTACACAATACACAAAACAGTACATCTTGATGAAACTACAAGAGGAAAAGTCGAAATTACCATACTTTTCATTCGATTAGGCCCTACTTTCCACTTCCCAGTTCGACAGTTGACAATTTTGACTACCATAAGACGTCCTGATCCTCGTGCAAACAGAAAAATTGTAAACCCAAAAAGCTTTAAGCTCATTAAAACTGTTTTTATAAAAACAACAATATGCAAAGAACTAAATCTAAATGTGAATTGAATCCCTAATGTTTATGTCACATGATCCGGTCATCTTGACACCCCTCAATCATTCGTCTGTTTTACTCCCTTGAGAAAAAAAAATAATAAAACAATGTCGAAAGCCATGCGGTTAAAGAAATAGGAGCGATGTGAAGATCAACAAGCCATATACATATAGTCAGTAATTGACAATCAGGTTTAGTACAAGTGGACAGATTAAATGCAACAAAATCGTAAATATGACAGACCATTTTCGCTTAGGCCGATGTCCCTCCTCCCAGAGTGCGCAAGATGTCTGCAACAAACATCGTAAATACGATATTTAGCCAGGGCCGATTATAATTCTATTTTATACATAAGATATGTATTTTTTGCATTTTGATGTTAAAATTGCTTACCCTAATATTAAAATGATATTTTTATAGTGAAAACGTTTAATATTTGTGTGTAAATATACACACAGCAACCACTCAATTTGTGCGTGTATATAAAATTAATATGATGCTCTGCTGTTTCCAAATCCAGTTGTGTTCGTTCATTCACGATTAACCAGATTAAATAGATCTAGTAGACTTTATGGAAAATCCACAAAGTGAAAAAAAAGAGTTTGAGGCAACAGCTAGACTGCATGGTAAGTCACACCTTTGAGTACAAATCTAAGATTTATATTCCAAAATGTTTTTTTGGCCACATTTTTTAAGACGATAGCTGTTGGAACATAGGGCCCTACTGTGTATTAGTATTCTTATCAGAGTCGCTTCTTTCAACAGAATGTTCCAATGGATCATTTTCCTGTTACATGGGTTATTAGCCCTATATGTGTGCTGAAGTGAGTGCAGAAACTTGCCAACTTGATAAATGCCAGGAAGATCTGAACATTATCAAAGTTGTTTTTTCTTCTTTTTTCTATTTTCTTTTTTTTTTTTTTTTTTTTTTTTGGGGGGGGGGTCATCAAATTTTCAGTTTTTCCATTGTGTAACTATGGAGTGATAAAATCACAAAAAAAACTGCAGGCCAAGGAGCACGAAAATGGGAATCTTTGATGGACATGAATTGTGCATGCATTACTCTCTCTCTCTCTCTCTCTCTCTCTCTCTCTCTCTCTCTCTCTCTCTCTCTCTCTCTCTCTCTCTTGAATTGTGCGTGCATTACTCTCTCTCTCTCTCTCTCTCTCTCTCTCTCTCTCTCTCTCTCTCTCTCTCTCTCTCTCTCTGACGGATAGCCTAGTGGTCAGAACATTGCGCTGGCAATTTGACGACCCGGGTTCGAGTCCGGTTGAGGAGATTTTTCTCCTGGAGTTAACATCAGTGCTGACTCCATCTCCTCCAAAAGTCCTTCGGTTGAAAGTTTAAACCGAGGCCCCGTGTGCGAACGCACGCAGAACATCTTGCGCACACGTTAAATCCTGTTCCGCTTTTCGTAAGAGTAGACCATTGTGTGCCGGTGGGGACAGATGACATTTACAAAAGTGCATACACACGGGGACTGGATGTAAAAAAGCACAATAGTGCTTATTCCATTATCCTCGATATAAAATAATCTCTCTCTCTCTCTCTCTCTCTCTCTCTCTCTCTCTCTCTCTCTCTCTCTCTCTCTCTCTCTCTCTCGTCAGACATATAGACTATTTAAAGCTGACTTTGGATATTAACTTTATTTGGAATACATGGATATAAAATGTTTTAGGGATTGTTTAGTCAAACTTCGTCTCGGCTTGCTACCAATTAATGGATTATCTTCCAGGAGAACTTTTCAGGAGAATACTGACTACATGTGTAAGTTGTGTAAGGCAATGGAAGCTGAAGAACATTTTATTAGAAATTGTATTCTGTATGAAAATCTATGGCATATGTACTTGGTCCCGAAAGATCGGTCATACGTAAATTTGCTGAAATATGGCTCTCTTCTTTACAGTCATGTGCTTAAAGACATCTCGAAACAACACTAGGTGTGGGTGTTGCATGACAAAGTTGCTGATTTTTTGTAATGTTTGTTTGCTGTTAGTTTCTTTTGTTATTTTTTCTCTTTTCCTCATACATTGTTTCAAAGAAAGAAAAATATGTTAAAATGTTTGATGTTTGTATTTCATTTTGGCTGGCTGGCTTTTTTTTCAGCTGTCTTCCCTCAATTTTAATCTATTGGATTCACTTACTATAATGTTCGGGCCAGTTAGGGATTATGCGATTGGTGAATATATATACCTGTCTCTTTGTTTAAACGATTGTCAATATATTTAGTATGGATCATGCGTTTGTTGAATGTATATCTATCCATTTTTTAAATCACTGGTTGAAATTTTATCATTGTTGATGGTTTTGATTTTCTTTGCTTTATTTTGTTGTTGGTTTGATTTTTTGTTGTTGTTTTTTTGTTTTTTTTTTTTTTTTTGGGGGGGGGGGCTATTCCCTAACCAAGGCAAGGGCCGGATGAAAAAAAGTATGTGAATAATTACTCTGTCACCCTTGGAAAATAAAGATTATTCATTTATTGATTTATTCATTCTCTCTCTCTTCTCTCTCTCTCTCTCTCTCTCTCTCTCTCTCTCTCTCTCTCTCTCTCTCTCTTCTCTCTCTCTCTGTTTGTTGTAAGCGTTTTTTTGTGTCTTTTCCTTGTTCACTTTCTGACTTTGTTGTTGTTGTTGTTGGTGGTGGTTCTCTCGTGTTCCACTTTCATCACATTCTATTCCTCATCTGCTGTAAACCTGTAGATGGTGTGCTGGTCTACAGGGTCGCCAGGGCTTGACCCCTTCCTATCTTTGCCTGCTCTCTGGTGGGCCTGTGCTGGTCGCATGGGACGCAGTCTGTATTAACCCTCTGCATTGGTGTCTCTGAACACAAACTGCCCCTAGATTTTGCATTCCATCACGAAATCAGGTCAGGCACACATGCTGGCTGGCCTTTTCCTCCTTCTAAGTACACACCAGGCTATAATTACTTCCAGACACTCTACAGGGTTTCTCCTTCTGGCCTGATAGAGCTTTGACATGTGGTAGCAATTAGTGATGGTCACAGCCTGATAAATATCTACTGATGTAAATCCCGGCAAATCCCGGATCAGGACTTGGGGGAGGGGGGGGGGGATAATTATTCAATCCGGCAAATCCCGGATCGGGACTAAGAGGGTTAAAGATGCCAGTTACATAACTTAACTGTTGGCATATTTCCCCCCTTTATGTAATAGTGTGACAATTCCTCTCTGCTGTGGCTGTGTCTGTGTCCTACGTCTTTCTTGAAAGGAGTAGAGATATGTGCTGTGAAGCCTTGTTTTGATCTGTAGCCAGAAAATTTTGTAAAAATTCTGTGGTGAGGCCATCACTACCAGGGGCTGAACCATTTAAAAAAATTATTTTCATTTATTGTTTTAAAACAGCATTAAAAACAAACAAACAATGCCAATGACAAGTAAAAAAGCATGCATCAACAAATAGCATTAAAAAAAAAACTGAAGTGGTAGGGTGGAGTCACTAGACCCTAAGGCCTTTCAAGGACCATCCTATCAGGGAAGCCACAGTCCAGTGGATGGAAGGAACATCATGCCTGAGGGACCACTGTCACAGACATTGTGAGTTGGGGTGCACGTGAGCACACGTGTGTGTGTGTGTGTGTGTGTGTGTGTGTGTGTGTGTGTGTGTGTGTGTGTGTGTGTGTGTGTGTCTTTTTTCTCTGGGTTGCTCTACAACCTCAGATGTATTTTCTAGCTATTGGGGGTCCTTGGCAGAAAAAAAATGGCGAACTCTGGTTGCATTATGTGGAGCTCCTACCAACCATGACAGTGATGAAGGTAAAGGTAAAAGGTCAGGGTGTCCCATAACCTGTGTGGTTGTAGGGGAGCGAGGGGTCAGAGACCTCAGCTTCTCTAGGAGCTCTTTACCTTCCCTGACCCTGAAGAGGGCAGGTACCCACTTACAGCTTGGTGAACTGGGGGAACTGTACTGTACTGTAGCCAAGGCGTGCAAACGGTCACCCATCCAACTGGCAACCACGCTCAACGCTGCTTAACTTGACTGGGGAAAGCAGCACTCTGACCGCTGAGCTATCCCGTCCCCTAGTAATGAAGACAGATGACTATACCAAGGTCAGACTCACTTCTTCCTTGGCCTCGCCCTCTCGCAGTGTGGGGAGCAAGTTGAACTGGCCGTTAGTGGCATGATAGTGGCATGTTGGATATGTTCGTGTTTTCCAAACCTCTGTTCACAAATATGTGTTTAACGCGTGTACAGCAGAGACCTATGGTACATTTTGAATGCTTTTGTACATAGACAGGACCAAGGTTTACTATCCGTCTTCCAAAAGACACAGAGGACAGGACAGAGGACAGGAGTCGAAAGCCAACCTGGGGAAAAATCACCTGACAGATATGGCAGCAAAGGCTGGAACCCACGCTATGATCAGAATAAACGGCGGTCAATTAAAAACATTGGATGACAGATGACTGTGATGACTGTATATATATATATATATATATATATATATATATATATATATATATATATATATATATGTGTGTGTGTGTGTGTGTGTGTGTGTGTGTGTGTGTGTGTGTGTGTGTGTGTGTGTGACTGTGTGTGTGTGTGTGTGTGTGTGTGTGTGTGTGTGTGTGTGTGGTGTGTGTGTAAACAAAAGTAGAAACGATTTAAGTCTATTGTGATCTGGGTATGTTAGTAGATCCAGCGATTTTGATAATGCCTTTATTTGTTGAGGGAGAAGAGCAGTGGGGTGTAGAATGAATGTCTCAATGAGTGAACGAAGGTGGATTTATAAGCACATGAAAAACTCCTTCACATAGCTCTTAAGGTTGATCACAGCACGGAAAACGGAGGTTGTTTTATTGCAGAGCGGACAGAGAAACCAGAGTGCACTGCATAGCCCATAACCTGAGACATAAATGGAGGAATGTGGTATACAGCTCTTCAGTGCAGTGCCTCAAGGACCCATAAACTATGGGTAAAGTAGAACACCAGTATGTACAAGTTTCGGCTCCAGGCTAATTAAAATGTGATAACTTCTCTAAAGGGGAAGGGATAGTTTAGAGATCAGAGCACTTGCTTTCCATAAACTAACGTTAAGCAGCATTGAGCGTGGTTACCAAGTGGATGGGTGACCGTTTGCATGCATTGGCTTCAGTACAGTCCCCCAGTTCACCCAGCTGTGAATGGGTACGTGCTCTCTTTATGGTCCGGGAAGGTAAAACAGTGAGGGAGAGAAGATGGGTGCTGCCCTTAGTATGCTGGCCACTAGAGAAGTTGAAGTCTCTGATACCTGCTCCCCTACGACTGTATAGGTTATGGGACACCTTTTACAATGCTCAACAAGTTCGGAGCTGTCAACAGTGTGGTTGGGTTGGACTGGATCAGTTTTATTGGGTTGGCACCTTTAAAAAAACAAATTTGATTCATATCTGTGAAATATTTTGACCCTCCCAATTCAAACCTATGATTTTATAGTTTATGCTCGTCACTAGTCAAACAAGTAAATAAATAGATAAATAGATTTGTTTGATAGTTTAAAAAAGAGATTTATTTGATAGTTGGTTTGTACTCAGGTCGGATGGTTTTGCCCCGTCAAACCTTTGCCAGTGGATACGGCCTTTGGACGTCAGTCACTTTCACTTAAAAAAAAACACACACACACACACAACAAAACAAATTCAGTGTGAGAGGTGTAACCCAGGCTCTTTATCCTTCCGCCGGGTACATAGGGTTCTGACTCTTTCACACAAAGAAGTAGATAAAACTGGAATGGCTGTTCCAAGGATTTATTGATTTGAAAAATTCTATTGGTTTATAAGGTAGATAGCAAATCTCAAACCATGCCCCAAATCAAACTCAACTCAAAAACACAGCTTTGTGGTAGAGTGGACCACCGGTCAGCGGTTCGTGCTCTCTGCACACAATCCGACATACACAAAAATACTCAGATTAATCGCACTAAACACCCACTGTGGATAGCACAGTGCAATAACTAAATTAGTGACGGCTTCTTGAGCCATTCCACCAAACCTCAATTTGGTAACAGGTTTTTTTTTCATAGTGGCAGAACAACTTCACTCCCCGGTGTCACCTGTTTTCCCCAACATAAAACACATAGCAATCTAATGCCTAATTCAACCACTAAAGGTGTCAAAACATTTCACCCAGGTTCCGCCTTTTGACAACACTGAATCCTGTGGAGTACACAATCAAAACGCTCTCATTCAATTTAGTCACACACATGCAACTGGTTACACATAAAATTAACATTTTACATGTCTATTGTCATACACACACACATACACACACACCAAGGTGACGGGTTGGAGGAGACATATGGGTAGGAACAGATATGAGGTACTGAGCTATGATTCAGGAAGAACCCAGATAAAAAATATGTGTACCACAACATTATATCTACCACAACCCTTCCAACCATCTTACTCAGTTTAACTAACACACTATAACATTAACACTCACCTAAAAAAGGGCACGTTGATCACCTAAGAAATAGGTGAATAGTAGCCTAAACTACTAACAAAAATATGGCTTGCTCTCTCAACGATCAATGATTCACTGTCGGAGATTTCTAGAATGTTGACAGGAAGTGCCTCGACGTTATCTTCCTTTTACTATTTATTTTTTTTCTAGATGACTCTAAATCTAAATACAACTAAAACTATTTTATAAATTGAATAAAATACCAACAAAAAATCCTAACAATTCGATTTTTTGTTGACTTAGAAAAAATAAACATGTTTCAGTTTTACAAATGTCTTATCACTGGTGACCTCCTAAATTTTGTATCCCCTTCTAGACAAAACTTTCGGTGGGTTACACATTCCCCCCTAAAAAAAATGTTTTGTAATTATCATTGTAAAAAAATGAAAAAACATTTCTGACATCAAACCAACTTTTGATTACCTTCAAAAGGAAAAGAAAAAAAAAAAATCAAGGTGTTCAAATGCTATACTTTCAGTTAGACCCCTCTGCCAGCCTCCGCATTAATCCAATGAGTGCATCAAGGAATGCCACTCGGCACGAGTCTGGGACAGCTTTTTCAAACTCCATCAACTTAATGATGAGACTGTACAAGTTATCTTCTTGTTTGGGTCTTTGCTGACACTGATGGGCTAAGTTCAATTTCTCCACTGGTCGACGTACACGCGACGACCTTCTTAGTTCTGGAACCACAGGAGGTTCCTGCACCTCTTCAGTGCGCAACCTATCCCCGCTATCTGATGATTCATCTTGAGGTGAGTTTTCCTCCTCTGCCTCCTGTGATGCCTCCTGATCAGCATCTTCATTTTCTCCCTCTGGTTCATCCTGCAATGTTTCCTCTGAGTCTGGCTGATCAGCCAGCTCCCCTGACTCTCCTCCATGCTGCATTTCTCCCTGAGGAGCAGGAATGAACTCTGGTGCAGAAACCCTCAGTGTGGAGTCTGGTCCACACTGCATATCTATACGCAAAGGCTCATCACCAAGATACTCAGGTTCTTCCTCGCCTTCTTCCACCAGTTGGTTATCTGTTGTGTCCTCTGCCTTTGACTCCTTTGCCTTCTGCTTTTGTGGTCTACATCCTCCACCTTCTGCATCGATTTCCCCAATGGGTAGCAGCAGATTTCTATGGAGCGTTCTGACTGGACCATGTCCATCTTCCCTCTGTACTGTGTACACTGGTACATCTGTTTTCTTTGCCAAAACCCTGAAGATAAATGGTTCCCATTTATCATCAATCTTGGACTTCAGCTGTGGTCCTACTTTACGGACTAGGCACCTGTCTCCTTGTTCTAGCTCTGCAGCACGAGCACCAGCATCATAACGAGACTTGTTCTTCTGACTCGTTTTCTCAGAGTTTTCCTTTGCCAGGGCATAGGCAGTGCCTAAGCTCTCCTTCAACTTCTTGATGTACTGGCTGGGGTTTGAAACTTTCTCATTGTTCAGTTTTATCCCAAAAGCCAAATCCACGGGTAGTTGTGGGTAGCGTCCAAAAAACAAGTAGTATGGTGAGAATCCGGTGGTTTCATGGACTCTGGCATTGTAGGCATGGACTATAGATTTCAACTGCTTCCTCCAGTCTTGCTTCTTCTCATCTTCCAGACTCCTTAGCATGCCGAGTAGGGTCCTGTTCCAACGTTCGACTGGATTTCCCGAAGGATGGTAAGGAGTTGTCCTACACTTGCGGATACCTGCTACAATGCATAGCTCTTTGACCAATTTGGACTCGAAGTCTCTTCCTTGATCAGAGAGAATCTTTCTCGGAAACCCATACACCATGAAAAATTCATCCCACAGGGCTTTTGCGACTGCACGGGCTGTTTGGTCTTTTGTAACCACAGCTTGCGCAAACTTTGTGAAATGATCCATTATCACCAGGATGTTCTTTTTGTGCCCCTTTTCTTCTACTGTCAAAAAGTCAATAGACAGAAGTTCAAGTGGATACGTGGTCTCGATGGTATGCATAGGCGCTTTTTGTGGTCTGGAGCCTCTAAAAATGCATCTTCCACATTTCTTGATCCTTTCCTCTATATCTCTGCTCATATAAGGCCAGAAGAATCTCATCTGAGCTTGGCGAATGGAACTTTCTAAATGGGGATGATACAAATCATCATGGATTCCCTTAATCGCCTGCCTTCTATGTGAGAGCGGTATGCACAACTGCCACTTTGGCTTGTTGTCTCCTCCTATGATCCTTCTGTACAGAACTCCACCTCGGATCTCCAGTTTTGCTTGTTCCCTGGCATAAATCCTCAGTTCTGCTGGTCTTCCCCTGAGCTTTGTGGGATCAATTTCCTGCTTCCGCTGCAACTGTTTTATCACACTTGCCAAGGTTGTGTCTGCAGCTTGATGCTTTTGCCACTCTTGTCTCGGGATAGTGGGTGAATCCATCTCAGGATCTTGGATTTTGTCGTCCAGTGTTCCAGGCTCTTTGACTAATTGATCTACTGCTGGAACAAAGTGTTGTTCTGGAGCTATTTGATCAGTCCTCTTCGATGCCACTCCTAGCTTGTTGATCACAATTCCTCTTGCTTCCATGATCGCGTTGACTGTGTCTTTGTCAACACAGGTATGCTCGCTTGCCTCTTCTTCAAACCTCTTTGCTTTTTCCAGAAAAAATTTTGTGTTTTCCAGTACCTTCCTGTATTCTTCATCTTCTTCTGGAGCCTCATGTTTCCGCCTTGACAGTGAGTCTGCATCGATGTGGCTGGACCCTTTCCGGTACTGTAATTCAAAGTCATACGCTGACAGGGCTGCCAGCCATCTGTGACTGGTGGCGTCCAACTTCGCATTCTTCAGGATGTAACAGAGTGGGTTGTTATCTGTGACAACAGTGATATGCGAGCCTAGGACATACTCATTGAACTTCTCAGTCAAAGCCCATTTGAGTGCAAGGAACTCTCTTTTGTGAGCTGGGTAATTCTGCTCAGTCTTGTTCAATGATCGGCTTGCATACGCTATCACCCTAAGCTTCCCATCCTGCTCTTGATACAGCACTGCTCCAATTCCTGTGCCACTGGCATCACAATGCAGTTTGAAGGGTTTGCCTCTATCGGCAATGGCAATCACTGGTTCTGACGTAAGCGCCTCTATCAGCTTGTCAAATGCTTCCTGCTGGTCTTTTTTCCACAGGTGCGAAATGTCAGAGTTCAAAGTAAGATTTCCCTTTTTTCCACCTGTCTTGGCTTTTTGTGGGCAGTAACCTGCAGTGAGGTCATTGAGTGGTTTTGCCAGTTTTGAGAAATTTGCTATGAACCTTCTGTAGTACCCTGCAAAACCACAGAACTGCTTCACTTCCCTGATTGTCCTTGGTGTCGGCCAGGATTTCAATGTTTCCAACTTCTCTGGGTCTGGCTTTATCCCCTCACCTGAGATGATGTACCCCAGGTGTTTTACGGTGGAAGTGCCAAAGATACACTTTTCTGGGTCCAATTTCAATTTGAACCTTCTCAACTTTTCTAAGGCTTGGATGGCTCTCTCTTCCAACTCCTCAAGTGTTTGGCCATAAATCAACAGATCATCCATGAAGATGATCAGTTCACTGAGGTTGACATCAGTGAAAACAGTCTCCATCAGTCTTTGGAATGTGTGTGGGCTGTTCTTCAATCCCATTGCCATTCGTTCAAACTGGTACAGTCCAAACGGTGTCGTAAATGCAGAGATTTGCTTGGCCCGATCCGTTAGTCTCACCTGATAGAAAGCCTTGCTCAGATCTACTTGGGAGAAGTATTTGGCACCACTAAGGGCCAGAAAAATCTCCTCAATCTTTGGGATGGCATAGCTATCACTAACTGTCCTGGCATTGACCTTCCGGTAGTCAACACACATTCTGAGCTTCCCTGACTTCTTTCGTACTAGCACGATGGGACTTGCATACGGGGAAGTTGACGGGGAGATTATCCTTGCTTCAAGCAGGTCTTTGATGTGCTGTCTTGCTTCTTCAAAATCCCTTTGAGGAATTGGCCGTGGTCTTTCTCTTATGTGAGGCCCATCTTCTAGTATGATGTCATGGAAAATATTTGGTGCTTCACCCAAATCAAATTCATGTTTAGTGAAAACATCCTCATACTGCTTCAGCCTCTCTGCAAATCTTTGTCTCCATCCTGGAGTGGTGTTCTCCCCAAACTTAACTGGAAGTGTGGGTGAACTTCCTTGACCATTTCCCTTAGTGTCTACAACATTTACACTATTCATACCTTTGACAACTTGCGCACTGCAACCACTCTCACTCGCTCCCTTACATCCATCATCTGCAGTCTCACCACACGTTCCCACTACCTGAAAAATCTTTGCCACATCATACTCATCTCCTATTAAAAACAAATCAACAACAGTTTGACCCCGTTTCAATACAACATCATCATCAGTGGGGTTCACAATCTCTATCCAAAATGCATGCAAACACTCTACAGGCACTTTGCATGCTACCACTCCTACCCCTTCTGGTAGAGAATCTCTTTCAGGCTCTTGCACCAGTACATGTGTCACATGGCGTGCCAATGACACTTTAGCAGAACACTTTACTTGAATGCTTGACCTAGCTGGGACAGTAGCATCCCTTCTGCTCATCTTTGCTGGTCCTAATCGACCTTCCATGTTGCCTTTGCATGCAATGCTGAACATCAGCGAGGAAATCCATGGAACATTTTGTGGAGTGTTCCCAGTTTTGTGATGTGCCAGTTGTCTAAATACATTCGTTCCGACTATGACAGGAACCTTTTCTGAGTAGGAGGTGTCAACTCCAACAAGAGCGAGAATTTCTACAGAGGTATCATTTCCCACTACTGATTTTGGGAGACTACATGTTATCTCCACAACACCTACATAGGGTATGTCATGTCCCCCTGCACCTGTCACTTTCAGATCAACTGGTAACACTTTGTCAATATCTTGCAACTCTACCTTATCTTTCAAACATTCATCATAAAACTTTTTTGAGATCACAGTAACCTGTGAACCACTGTCCATGAGTCCACGTGTCCTTATACCGTGTACTGTGATGTCCGTTTCCAGTGCTGGTCCGATGAGGGCTTCCATGGCTCCCGTTGGTCCGTCTAACTCCCCCAGCACTGTGGTTGAGTCCAGGGTGACAGTTCGTCTGGAACACATGTTTTGCGCCGTCAAGTGCACCTGGCGTGCCTTCACTTCTGCCCGAATGATCCGGAGACCATCAGGCAGATCACCTTCTTGTCGTGGCAGGATCCTTGTGGGCGTTGCATCATCTCCCCGGATGTAACCTGTCAGGTCGAGGACTTCTCTCGGTTGCACGGTCAGCACAGTGTTTGTTCTCAGCCTCACTGGTTGTCGTGGGAGATCCTGCTCCACGGTGTTTGGAGGAGTCCTCAGCTTTTGTTGATTGTGGGGGCAGAGGTTTTGAGGTGGAAAAGTCACAGATCGCCCCGCTGCTGTGACTCTCCCGTTTAAATGGTACCTTGCCGGTCCTGTGCTCCCACGTCTGGATGGAGGGTAGTTTGGACAATCTTTGGCAAAGTGAGAACCCACCTCACCACACCGGAAACATGGTCCCCTGGGTCGTGGCATTCTACTGGTGGCTTGTGTTGGTGCTTTCTCACTTTGGAGTTTTCTGGCCACCAGGTCAGCCAGCTTCTGCAGGTCTTCCTCAGACTGTGCCACAGGTGTGGAGGTCTGCTGCGTGTGGCACTTCGTCTCCTGACGAACTGCTGCTGTGGCTGCCAATTCCATGTCATCCAGCAACTTGACATGGTGGTACACCTCCATGGTATCTGGAGCCGCTAACCCCGGGAACCCAAATTTCGTTCGCATCTCCATGCACAACGGCTGGTTGTGCGCCCCCAGTCCTTTTAAGAAAGTCCGGTATAGCTTGACTCGGGCCTCCTCATCTGTGAATTTTGTTATTTTATTCATATCCACCCAGTTCCCCCACATCCTCAATAAAAAACTGGAGGCTGACTCTGCCCTCTTGATATGTGTGTTGTTCACAAAGTCCAGGTACAGGTCCTCGGCAGAACGAATGCAGCCAAATTCCCTTTTTATTTTGTCTGTTATCTCAGAGACAGTAGTGCAATTTTTTACCCGTTCCCAGGCCAGTCCCTTCAAACTACTCCGGACCCGGCCCAGAACATCTGGCACAGGATGATCCTCCTTCTCCAGCTGTTCCACCTGGCCAATCCACTCAGCACATGATGCCTCGTTGGAGTTGGTGGGTGGCTGACCGCTGAATGTCTTCAGTCGAATCACTTGTGGGGGATGACGGTCACATTCGTCACAGGCGGTGGAGGTGGTGCTCCCAGGTGATGTGGGTTTGCCTTCCGTAACTCATCCAGTTCTTGCTGTAGCCGTTGTTCCTCTGCTTGCGTCCTTGCCATGGCCTCTTCTAACATGCGTCGTAGGTCAGCAATTTCTTCGTTGTCTCTGTTCTTCTCGGTCCCCGTCCGTTCTGTGTGTCCAGAGGAGCTGACTGGGACAGGGTTTGTGCTATTACCACCAGTAGCCATAGTTGTTTGTTGTTTTTTTTTTTTTTTTTTTGTGTTTTTTTTCTAAAAAAATTTTTTTTTTTTTTTTCTTTTTCTTTTCTTTTAGAGACGATTACGTCCCTTATTGGGCGCCACTTTATGTAACCCAGGCTCTTTATCCTTCCGCCGGGTACATAGGGTTCTGACTCTTTCACACAAAGAAGTAGATAAAACTGGAATGGCTGTTCCAAGGATTTATTGATTTGAAAAATTCTATTGGTTTATAAGGTAGATAGCAAATCTCAAACCATGCCCCAAATCAAACTCAACTCAAAAACACAGCTTTGTGGTAGAGTGGACCACCGGTCAGCGGTTCGTGCTCTCTGCACACAATCCGACATACACAAAAATACTCAGATTAATCGCACTAAACACCCACTGTGGATAGCACAGTGCAATAACTAAATTAGTGACGGCTTCTTGAGCCATTCCACCAAACCTCAATTTGGTAACAGGTTTTTTTTTCATAGTGGCAGAACAACTTCACTCCCCGGTGTCACCTGTTTTCCCCAACATAAAACACATAGCAATCTAATGCCTAATTCAACCACTAAAGGTGTCAAAACATTTCACCCAGGTTCCGCCTTTTGACAACACTGAATCCTGTGGAGTACACAATCAAAACGCTCTCATTCAATTTAGTCACACACATGCAACTGGTTACACATAAAATTAACATTTTACATGTCTATTGTCATACACACACACATACACACACACCAAGGTGACGGGTTGGAGGAGACATATGGGTAGGAACAGATATGAGGTACTGAGCTATGATTCAGGAAGAACCCAGATAAAAAATATGTGTACCACAACATTATATCTACCACAACCCTTCCAACCATCTTACTCAGTTTAACTAACACACTATAACATTAACACTCACCTAAAAAAGGGCACGTTGATCACCTAAGAAATAGGTGAATAGTAGCCTAAACTACTAACAAAAATATGGCTTGCTCTCTCAACGATCAATGATTCACTGTCGGAGATTTCTAGAATGTTGACAGGAAGTGCCTCGACGTTATCTTCCTTTTACTATTTATTTTTTTTTCTAGATGACTCTAAATCTAAATACAACTAAAACTATTTTATAAATTGAATAAAATACCAACAAAAAATCCTAACAATTCGATTTTTTGTTGACTTAGAAAAAATAAACATGTTTCAGTTTTACAAATGTCTTATCACTGGTGACCTCCTAAATTTTGTATCCCCTTCTAGACAAAACTTTCGGTGGGTTACAGAGGTAAGCAGAGAATGGGTCTGTAGAAACTAAAATCGCAACATCAAAAACCAGTCTACAACACACACACACACACACACACACACACACACACACACAGACAAGCCCCCCCCCCCCCCCCTTACTCCCAAAAAGAGCAGACTAGGCCTAAATGGACTAGCCTTGGCTAGGCTACTGTATATATAATCGACGGGCATAGACGCCTCCCAGTAGCCTAATCCAACCGGAAGTTGTACTTGAAAAAAATAGAGCACGAGGCCGGTGTCTTCTGTGGTGCTTTGTTCTGGTGTATTGCTTCTAAAAGCTAAAAGGTAGGAATAAAAATTTAGGGATAAATCATTTGTTACATTTGAAATAAGACCCCACCCCTCCAAAGCATTTCAGTTGTAGTGATCCCCATTATGTGATGAATACTGTTCCGTGGGAAAGTTGCTAGACCTAAACGAAAACGTGAGCCCGACGATTTTGCCGGCATTCGCTGATTCGCTATTGATTCTTATTTTAAATTCCTTAATTCTTTTATATCGAGGATAATGGAATAAGCACTCATGCTTTTTGTTACACCCAGTCCCCGTGTGTATGCAGTTTTGTAAATCTTGTTCATCTGTTCCAACCGGCACTTAATGGCCTACTGTTACGAAAAGCGGAAGGGGATTTAACGTGTGCGCAAGATGTTATGCGTGCGTTCGCACTCGGGGCCTCGGTTTATAGTGTCTTCAGAAGGACTTCTGGATCAGTATGATTTATTATTTACAGGAACCAAAAGTTAGGTTTAGCACTGCAGACAATAGGGGAAGCAGCCTGATTTTAAAGAAAATTAGATAAGATACTGACAGAGGGTGAAAGTAGGGTCTTTTTTACATCCAGTCCCCATGTGTATGCAGTTTTGTACATGTCATCTGTTCCCACCGGCACACGATGGCCTGCTCTTACAAAAAGCAGAGGGTCTATGACTATGAATTTGCACGTTGCTTTGAGAGAAGAGTCCAAAACTAAAACCAAATTGAACAAAAGATCTAGATGAGTGCTAAGCATAGAAACAAGAAAGAAGAATATAAGTCACACGAATGATGTCATGCAAAACAACAGGCTGACAGTGACACAGACAGTGACACAGGCGCTAGAAAAAAAATCCTACCTATTTCCTGTGTGGCTTCGTGCCCAAGAGGCGAGTGGCAGCAGTATCATGAGCATGGCAGTCAAAGTCTCTGAGAGATCTGCATTCAATTTAGATTTAGTTTTGCTGCCGAACAATCTCCCCCTCCCCCACCCCCTCACTGAATAGTTTCGTTTTCACAGTCCGTACCAGATTTTATTTTCTGGGGACCGATTTTGGGGGAGTTGGTCAAGATATCTCTGAAATGGCAACTCGCAGTACCGGTTTTAAAAAATCCTAGCGCGAACCCTGATATCATGTGGTTGAATCACCAGAAGACTAAGTCCATCTACAACAAAACCTTGACGTGCTTGCTGTTACTGTTAGGGAGAAGAGATGGGACATGGTCTTCCAGGAAAATGTACCACACTACTAGTAACCCGCAGCAGAAAAGGTCTGCCCGCACCCCAGTACCGACTATACCGGCACACATTAGACGTAAATAATGACAAAATACCTTGGACTGTGCTTCACCTGCTGGAATGAACAAATCAACAATGTCTGATCCATAGCCAATTAAATCAGGACTTTACGGCAAGGGCCTCAGAGCTGGCCAATCTTTTAGCCTGAAGAAGGTTTGAAATAAACCGAAAATTTGCTCGCCAGACACTTGGGTGTTGTGTCTTTATTTGTCTGCTTGACTTTACTTTTTAAGGAGAAAACTGAAATTTAGCTCCCGGATAATCAAAGAGACAGCATACAACTAAACTTTTACAAGACCCTTATGTAGACCCATCATGGAATATGCTGCAACAGTATGTGATCCGTACACACAGGAGAATATTGATAGGATGGATGCTGTCCTAGTATCCAGTGCAGAGCAGCACGCTTTGTCTTAAGGCGCTATCACAACACCGCCAGTGTTTCAAACATGATTGACAAATTATGATGGCCCTTGCTCCAGGACAGAAGACAGACTGCTTGAATCGCCATGCTGTACAGAATTTGACATGAAATAGTATGCATGAAAAGTACGACTATGAGACAAAAGCTAGAGACTCCTGTAACCTGACAGAGGAGAAGCCACATCCACCAATATAAACATAGTATGTCTTTGTCTAGCTGATATCAATTGTTAGAAACAAAATCCTCCAATTACTATAGATCATTAGATTTATGTTACCATAATACAACTTGAACTTCACTCTTTCAGTCTTTGTTTCAGGTGTTGCTTGGTTTCCAGCCAACTCACAAGATGTCGATGCAGCCAAATCACACCATCTACATCAACAATTTGAATGAAAAGATCAAGAAAGATGGTGAGAGACTCAAATAATAAAGAAACTTGATGCACTTTTACTGTGGTTCCAGAAATATTTTAGATGCAAGTGTGATTGTTTGGTTATTATGTTTTCTTCTGTTATTGTATACTATGTGAATATTGACATTGTGTTTTCTTCTGTCTTAAAAAAAAACCCAAATAAACCAGGAACATTTTAGTCAAAATTGAATATGTTGAACTTTGTAATTTATCTCCCTTTTTTCTCATTTAGTTTTTTATTTTATTCTTTTATATCGAGGATAATGGGATAGGCACTCATGTGCTTTTTTTCATCCAGTCCCCATGTGTATGCAGTTGTGTGAATATTGTCATCTGTACCCACCGGTACACAATGGCCTACTCTTACGAAAAGCGGAACAGGATTTAACATGTGCATGTGTGCGTTCGCTCACGGGGGCTCGGTTTACAGTCTCATCCGAAAGACTTTTGGGGAGAGTGGAGTCAGCACTGATGTTAACTCCAGGGGAAAAATCCCCTCCAACGGGAATCGAACTCGGGTCGTCAAATTGCCAGCACAATGTTCTGTGTGTGTGTGTGTGTGTGTGTGTGTGTGTGTGTAACTGTAAGTGTGTGTGTGTAACTGTAAGTGTGTGTGTGTGTGTGTTAGACTTACAGAGACTGAGAGAGAGAGAGACCATTATAAGTATTTTAAGAATGAAAGAATGAAAGCAGTGTATTAATTATTATATAATTTTTTTTCAGAGTTGAAGAAGTCTTTGTATGCCATCTTCTCCCAGTTTGGTCAGATTTTGGATATCGTTGCCCTAAAGACGCTCAAAATGCGGGGACAGGCATTTGTCATTTTCAAGGAAATCAACTCAGCAGCCAATGCTTTGCGCTCCATGCAGGGATTTCCCTTTTATGACAAACCTATGGTAAGCTTTCAAGCCTTTGGAAAAAAAATTGGGGGGCTATAATAGCGTGTGTATGTAACTTACTATATGAAGTGTGTGGCATGACTGGGATTTTTGACATGATGGTGTGTGCATGCACACAAAAGCATGTATGACATACATGTGGACACATAGACACACAGAAAGTACACACGTTTTCTTTAAAAAAAGATTAATAGATTTTGGTGTCTTTTTACTTTTTATTGGAATTTGTTAACCCTTTGCTTGGCACAACGCCCCAAAGCGCCCGACCTGTCCTTGGGCAAAACGCCCCAAAGCGCCGACCCTGTCCTTGGGCAAAACGCCCCAAAGCGCCCGGCGACATGACCGTCACTTTAGAGCGATCATACCTTCGAAATTCCCGCCAATCTCGCTTCAAATCTGGTGAATATAGAAGCCACGAGACTGCCCGCGAGACTTCCGCATGTTTATTACAAGTGGCGGCGATTGGAGTGAGTTTGTTGGAAGTTTTGGAGGGAAAAAATCGCAAATTTTTCCAAGATGGATGCTATCTTCGAACCCGACATGTACGATCGTTTTTACAGCTTCCATGCCGAAAATATGACGCTGTGAGATGTGTATCTAGGCTCAAATATCGATGTAATCGATCCTAGTAGTGTGTGCACTTCTGAGTTTGTTGACTGAAGTGAGAGAGACGACTTTGACTACGGCGAAGTTCGAGACGAAAATCGATCGTCAAATCTAACACGGCCAATACGCGTTTTGAATTCTACTCTTAGATTTGGGGAAATTATCGCGGATTTCAAGTTCGGCAATGGTTCAGAACTTGATATATTTTGTTATTTGGTTGCTATTCGGGATTTTGATACGGTAGCGGCTCAAACTTAAACGTTAAGCTGATCGCGATCATCGGTAAACAAAAATGGCGGTCGTCGGAATGTTCGATGTGTTCGTGCACCATTTATCAAAAAAACTATAAAACCAACAGTAGGTTGAAAATATCTTTTCTATAATTGTTTCTTAATGTTTTAGTTTTTATTTAATCAAAATCCATGCACGCATTCTAAAGTTATTGCAACGCTAACTGTAACACACGCAAACCAATCAATGACTTTGTGTGTTTATGCATTATAATTCTTAAAGAAAATAAAAATACTGACAAAAATTGGGTATTAGCAATTTCTTTATTCATTTCTGCATCTTGCTGTTTTTATTTCATCAAAATCCACCTGACCATTGTAGAGTTATTGCATGTTAAATACATACACCCACTCACAAGCCATCCACCTCCATTTTCTCTGCCCGGCAGGAAGGTGACAAATGATTTTGCTGTGCCAAGCAAAGGGTTAAAAAAAATTCTTTATTCACAAGGGTCTTGTAGTCTCCATTTTATGACATTAAAGAGTTTTTATATGTGCACATCTAGAATACTGGATTCAGACCAGGGACATGAGGATGAAAAATTAAAAGACATTAAAAACAGCATGCAAAACACATTTTTGTAGAGTTCAGACAAACCTTTAATAAACAGGAAAAAAGAGAACAGCGATCACTTAAAGACTTCACAGAAAATCAGCAAAATGTAGACAAAGTGACTGGTTTGATGTGCATTACATGGTTTCCATTTGGTACTGCTTATTTAGATAAAATATCGGGTTTTATGTAAAGAATGATGCCATCAATACAGATACAACTGATGATGAACAAAGCTTTATATTGATGAAGAAACATGTCACTAAACCATCTGAACTATAAAACTCCACTAGAATATGCAATGCAAGCTACAACTGAAGCTGGAAGTGAAGACCCTATTATTTTATTGGGCGTTTCCAGTGTTGTAGATGTGCACTTTTTTTTTTTGCTGACTCGATCTCTTGTGACGTTCCAGTCCTGCCATTCCCACCCTGCTGATTTCAATCTCACCACCCCAGCCGTACTCCAGCCGTATCTTGTTACATCCTTGGAATCAGAAGTCCACAGGTAGCTTATCAATGCTAGGCTGACGAAGAGAAGAGCCTTGCACTGCTGCTGGGTCACTTTAATGGTGTTGAATTCAGTGGTGCCTGTTCTGAACTAACGAATCAAAGATACCACATACTAAGCCCCCTACTGACGACAGTAATACTAATAGCTCAGTTGCAGAGCCAGTCTAAGATGCCCACCCAGGATGGCAACCACCACACTGTCCCTCAAACACTCTTTTGCATGAATTTCCAGCTCTGAAGGCTTTGCCAAAAACTCTCCACAGGCACAGAAGTATATCATATGGGGAAATCGAAGCTGAGGTCACCATGAGACCAGAACAACAGCGGACACCAAATCAGAGGCAATTTTTTTTTAATTGCATAATGACAATGAGGATGATGTAGTGATACTGCCATGGAAGTGTACCTGCTTTGAGACAGTGCTGAACTGTATGCTTCCGATCATGCTATATCCTGGCATCAACTGGGCGTAAAAGGTTCAGACACATGCAGTAATGGTCAGGTAATTTTGGCAACACTCTCAAAATTGCATCCATAAAGTGAAGGAAGCTCGACTGAATGGTCCCAGTCATCTCAATGAGCCCATAGCATACTCACTGAGTCATCTCATGAGATTCAAACTTGCGACATACCAGTTTGTCCCAATATGCTAACCACTGTGCCTTGGCAGCTGGTAAGAGTTTTAGTTTATCTGTCCCTGCACTTGTCTATTAATGTTTATCAGATTGATTATCAGCTCTCTTTTGTTTGTTTTCTGCGAAGTTATTTGTTTAATGGTAGAGCCTTTTTTAAAAAATGTATTTAAAAAAATCAATACTTTGAAGTATCTTGATATTAGTTATTGACTGCAGAAAATATATATATATAAATATATCTGTAGTTAGGCAAAGACTGTGATTGGCTGCGAATGATTCAAAATTGAACATGCTTCTTTAAAAAGTTTTAACTGTGCTGGGTAACTGTGTGCACAGCGAATCCAATTTTCCAAGAAAGACTCTGACATCATTGCCAAGATGAAGGGAACGTATGTTGAAGGAGAACGACGCAGAAGAGACCAAGATGATGACCATGGCCGCAAGAAGAAGAAGAAGTAAGTGAAATTTGCATTTCCATGAAGTGGCTGTTAAATTTGCGCACATGTGCATCTTACAGCTATATGAGGGCTTTTTATTTATTTATTTTTTTTTTGAAAAAATATTGTATAATTCTGTATTTTTAGTCCAGCAGATTTCTTATCCAAAGGAATTTTGGGGAGGGTGAAGTCGCTCTGATTTTATTTAACTCCAGGGGGAAAATCCCCTTGAACGGGAATCAAACCCGGGTCGTCAAGTTGCAAATGCAATGCTCTGACCACTAGGGTAATGTTTATCACTTTATGCTTTATAGCCATGTTGCATAAATACTGTGGCCACTTTCATTTGGCCAGAAGTCTTTTCAACAACTGGTACCATCCCCAGCCAGTCCTTCATGCTGGTGCATCAAGCTCTTTCTAGGATAGTGTTGTATACCTAAACACAAGAAAAAAATATGTGGAAAATTCTTACTTTGAGGAAAAAGTGTTTCCATATTGTGTAGGGGATAAGTTTGGGTTGGTGTCATAATGGACTGCAAGTGTGTTCAAGTATGTGTGCATTGTTTTTGTTCAGGACTGCCCCTGCTCCAGGCCCCACCAAAACCACTGTTCCTCCTGCTGTACAGCCCATGATGACACAGCCCCCAGTGGCCAGAGGTATGTCACGCTGAACACTGAAGAACTTTTCTCTTTTTTTCAGATTTTTTAATGCACAAAAAGCACACTTTTCCCAATACAAATAACAGACAGAAAACCTTGTACATTGTGTCATCAATGCAGATTTAAAAAAACCCAAAGAAAACCCTCTGACGCTCTGTCATCAATACAGAAAAAAATCCTCTTACACTGTGGCATAAATACAAACAGGAAAATGCTTTTTACACTCTGTCAGCGGTACAAAATCATCTTATGCACTCTATCAATACAGAAAAAAAACTGAAGAACTTTTCTTATTGAGTGGGAACCTGGGGTTGTAATCAACTGTGATTAATTTAATTAACATTTTCAGTACTCTTGTGTGTTGAAGATGATACATGTCCCTTCTAGCACTTTTAATGTAAAGATCTAATCAAAATTGTATCTCTGGTTTTGTAGAAATTCTATTACTTTTGTGAAAAATGTGTACTGTTTTTTTTCTGCCCTCCATTGTTTTTTTAATTGCTCTGCCTTTTTTCATGCTTGCCTTGCACCTACTTTCTTCCCCCAGGTTTTGACATGCCATCTTACTGATTAATTCTGGCTACAAAATGATGAGTCTTGACCACTGGGATGGGCATAGGATGTCCGTTTTTGTAGTGTGCTATTCTCATAGATTTCACACATGAGAATGGTGATAATCTGCAGATCTTAGTGGATTGAAGATTTTTGACTGCAGATTTGTTTCTGTCCCTGCCATTTTATTATTATTTTTTTATCATGCGAAATGTGAAACCTAGACTGATTCCTGACTTTCCTTTTGATGGCAGACATTTTAATGACTAGAAAGTCTCTGTAGGTTTTCATCTCAGTTTCTGTCAACCCTCTGCTTTTCTTAGAGATTTTGTAAGCATAAAGTTATTTCCATAGTTCTATGAAAATACCTTGCAAAGGGAGTAAATCTCCAACACGCACACCAAATACAAACATACGTCAAAAATTTTTTTTTCACCAAATGCATACAAATACTAAAAAAAAAAAAATCCACATATACCACTTTCCCACATGTGGTTACTCATGCAGGAAGGAAACAGGATCATTGTTCATAACTGTATAGCTCATAAACTAGTCGCAGTTATGTTTGGACTCGATGCAATTCAAAATTTCTTCACGAGTTTAAACTTCCAAAAACATGTACCATCAACATTACACCTGAAAAGGATTTCTAGAAGTTGTAAAGGTCCACCATGCGCTGATGTCTCCACTAAAAAATCGGCAAAAAGTTTTTTTTTGTTGTTGAAAATTCACAGCAGCAAAATCACTCAGTGAATCTCTTGAAACAAAATTCAAAATGGTTCCACGGAGTTTCTTTCCAGAAGACTCTCCTGTCGCAGTTGCATTGTGGGATATGTGATAGTGAAAGTTGTTGACCTACTACCAGCGGTTGGTCTAGGTCGATCCGTGTTTTGAAATGAAGTTGGATCAGTCAGTTATGGTTGATGCATATAGCATGGGGTTAATTACTGTGTGTGTGTAGTTGTAAAGTTTTATTCTGAGCTTTGATTCAGAACAAGGTGGCAATCCTGATGTGGTATCTCGTCAATGGGGCTGTGTGCATCATGATAGGGTTGGATTGGTCCCCCTTCTGTCAAAGTCAGACAAAGTCAAATTTTTATTTCCAGATGGTACATTGAATAAGCATTGATTTGCATTTTTTTCATCAAGCCATCTGTCTAGGGGAAAAATAAAAATTCACCAATCTGCTGTATCACAGCTGTCAGTTTCCCCCACTTTCAGCTCCTCTCAGCTGCTAATTATCCCATCCTATCCCATCCCAGCTGGGGCCAGTTGGTGCTATTTTTAGCAGGAGCTGACCACACTTGGACTAGGTAAAAGGAAGGAGCACACTAAATTTAGCACTCTTGACTGGGCCCTACTGAGTGATGCTGGGTTTGTGCACTGTGGTATACATGTGTATGTATTTTATATGTAAGATTGTTCTGTGCGTTTTTAAGTATGTGTATTCTATTATCATTGCTGCACGTTTCAGTCAGGTGCGTGTACATGACATGTGTTGCTGTGTTGCTGCAGGCCCCCCCCCTACAGTGCCGGCACCGGCCCCCCCCATGGCTGCAGGCACGGCCCCCCCTCCTGCAGCAGCAGCAGCTGCAGCCCCCGCCTTGCCAGAACAGCCCCCCAACCAGATCCTCTTCATCACCAACCTGCCCGAAGAGACCAACGAGATGATGCTGTCCATGCTCTTCAACCAGTCAGTGCCTCTCTGTGTACTTTGTGTGTGTGAGGAGTGTGAGTGTTGGATTTGTGTGTATGGTGTATGTGTGAGGAGTGTGTGTGTGAGTTGGTGTGTGTGTGTGTGTTGGATATGTGTGTGTGTGTGCGCATGTTGGATATGTGTGTGTTGTGTATGTGTGGTGAGTGTGTGCGTTTTGTGATGTGAGGAGTGTGTGTGTATTTGGGGAGGGTTTTTTTGGGGGGGGAGGTATGCAGGTTGAGTGAGAGAGGTTATGTGTATGTGCTTGTGTGCAATTATTTAGTGTGTCAGTGGATTTGTTTGTGTTTGGTTTGAACAAACAATTTTTGTTTTCTCTGTGAATGTAGTTTTAGATGCCTGTCTGGTTTTGAGAGTGCCTTTTATTGACATGAATTGGGGAATGTGTAGGCAGATGTGTGTGCATATGTGGCAAGTGGGTATATGGTATGTAAAGGTCATAATGTCGTTAACGTTTCATTACTTTGCTGTCAATCCCCTTGCTGGTGAACAGTAAACTGATTACTGTGACGTTTTCAGGCAGACATGTATGCATTCGGGTACACATACACACATGCACAATTTGTGGAACAGATTTTTCTAAGAAGTCTGAGGATAAAGTGTTCAGTGGCCTGGATATCCAGAAGACATAGTGTCCTAAGCTTGCCGAAACAAGAAGATACCTGAAGTATGACTTTTTATGGAGCTCCAGTTTGAACACTATACCCAGGGTGTTCAGCATCCATTATCAGAAAACTGATTGTTGGCATGAAGTCTGGGGCTTCTCAGTCTTGAGTACAGGAGCTCAGTATCATTTTTTAATCTGGATGGGTATTATGCATTGCCATAAAAATGAAACGGTCCCCATTTTTTTTAAGGAAAGTTTTTAATTTGAAGCAGGTGGATTTTAATACTGAGAGTATTCTAAATGCTTGCTAGGCCTTTGCTTAAGACAGTCTTTTTTTCCCTTTTTAATATTCTTCTTTTTTGTTGAACAGTCTGACAGCAACTATTGTTGTTTGTCATATGAGTGCAAATGCGTCGTGCTGCCATTATGCATGTGACAAGACAGGCCCAACACAGCCAACTGGGGCATGGGAGAGAGTTGTTTAAAGTCTTTTTGGAAAAAAGGCAGGAGAATGTACCAAGAGGGCAGAAAATAGATGAGGAGGTGACAAAAAGAAAAGGAACAAGGCAGAAACAAAGAGAGGGATAGAAAAGAGGGAATTCATGCACAGAATTTCCAGAAGGTGGAGATGCTATTTATTTTGACAGGCCCCCGGCATTCCCACGGGGAACCCATTTTCAGTGGTTCTGGTTCAAAACTATCTCTTAAGATCTTTCTGTTTGCATGTGCCGATTTCATTTTATCCTTATGGATCATGTTTCTTGTTTCTCGCGGGGAATGTCATTTCTCTTGCAGGGAATGTCAAGACAGTAATGTCTCACTTTTGCACCCAGGTTTCTGCAAATTTTTGTTAAGTCAGATATGTACAGCTTTGCAAAAAATACTGAACCAGTGTCTGTGTGTGTGTGTAAGTCTTCAATTTTAACATCTTTCCACTTTAAATGATACCAGACGACCCTAAGATAGGAGACTGGATAGGAGAGAGAGAGTGAGAGTGAATGAGTGAGTGAGTGAGTGAGTGAGTGAGAGAGAGAGAGAGAGAGAGATCTAATTGTGTGTGTGTGTGTGTGCAGGTTCCCAGGGTTCAAGGAGGTTCGACTGGTGCCCGGGCGTCACGACATCGCCTTTGTGGAGTTTGAGACGGATGCCCAGGCGGGTGCAGCCAAGGACGCCCTGCAGGGCTTCAAGATCACACCTGCCAATGCCATGAAAATCACCTTTGCCAAGAAGTAGTCTCTGGCAGCTTCTTCTGAGTGCATGCATGTGTGTGTGTGTGTGTGAGAGAGAGAATGTTTGAGGCTTGGGGGAGAAAGGATGGGGAAAATGTTAGGGTAAATGCAGGCAGTTTTTAGTCACTTGAACAAGCTGTCTTCAGGATTTATAAAGTAGTTCATCAGTTTTACTTTGAGGTCTTTGTGGATAGGTAGTTGTCGAAGCTTCTTAGTTGACCGTTCAGTGTCAGGAAAAGAGATGGGGAATTTAGGGTTAAACTCAGGAAACATTTCTCAAGAATCTTTCTACCTCCTAACAAAAATATGATGGTTACATTTCCCTCATCTAAACTTGCCAGCAGAATCTGGCATTACCAAAGTGCTGCCATCAATTCTCTGAGAAATTTTCAAAGGAAAAAGTTGTGGACTTGAGCAGAAATTCTGGCTTCCCATGGAAGCAGCCAGCAATAAGTAGGGACCATGGTTAATTGTCAACAGCAGCAGCTATTTTCTCAGGTTTCAGATGAAAAACTTTTACTCTCACAGTGCAGGGAATCTGTCGCATAGCAGTCATGGAAGATAGAGGTGGAAGCATCATGATTTACAGGATTGATACAACTGCATGCTTTGCCACTACTCCTGCAAGTATGTGAGCAAAAGGTAAGAGGAAACAGAGGATAGCAAGGAAAGTGTAAATTGTCCTTTTTTTTTTTTTTTTAAGACGGTCAGTTAATTGGCTTTGCACGGTTGCTGAGTTGCTGGGCATTGCACAGCACAGCTGGAAGTGGGAGACAACGGGGTAAGAATTGTCTCCCCCCAGCATTGCACGCTACGCCCAGTGATCTCAGCATTGCACAACTGCCACTGCTTTCGATTCGCTGATGTGCAGTTTTTTTGTTGTTGTTTCTTTTGTGTTTATTTCATTGTTTCATTGTAATGAACTTTCATGATTTCTATGTTGTTGGGGGAAAAAAATAAATGAAAGTATGATTTAATTTTTCTGTGCTTTGTGTATTTGCCTGAGCAAGGTGTAAGTGTGGGGTGTGAAGACTGGGATTGATGTTGGTTCAAGTTTTGTCTGTCAGCGTAGAGGAAGAACCTGGGAGGTGGGGCAGCTTTGTGGTTAGAGTGTTGAGCTTGCTGTCTGAAGGCCTGGGTTTGAGCCATCTCTGAGGCACTTACCTGTCGAAGGGGATTTTTCTCCTGCAGTGTACATCCGTATCGACTCCACTCCCTGCCCCAAATTCCTTTGGATGAGACTATAAACTGAAGTCCTGTGTGCGAAAACACGCAGAGCATCTTGCACACATGTAAAAACCTGTTGTGCCTTTTGGAAGAGTAGGCCATTGCATGCCTGTAAGAACAACAAATTAACAACAAAAAGCCTCATGCACACTGGTGTTGTGTTACATCATCTCTGATGTTGGAATGTGGCTGGCTATCTATCTATCTATCTATCTATCTATCTATCTATCTATCTATCTGTCTGTCTGTGTCTGTCTGTCTGTCTGTGTCTGTCTGTCTGTCTGTGTCTGTCTGTCCCTTAGTCAGGCTACCTTAACCCCTACACTGCGCTGTTGACGAGCGGCGCTCGTCATAGAAACCGCCACCTGCAATGCTGTGTTGACGAGCGCGCTCGTCATGAACCAACGCTCTCTCTGTTTCGCTCAGCATTGCTGAAAATCCTTCTTATTATGATTTGTTTAGCTCCCTTGATGTATCTTCAACCCATGAGTCCCATTTGTTCAAGTTATTTGCATATTTTATAACGTTCAATCGGCAAGGTAAACAAGGTACTGCCAAGTTCAATTTTTGGGTTTTCGAAGCAATGGCTGTCCCTCAACTGACTTACACAGTTGCCGAAGTTATTGATGAAATTTATAGAGATCAAGATAGTGGAGATTAGGGTTTGTTTTTTGTTTTTTTTATTCAGTTGACATCGAACTTTGCGTACTCGTGGTCTGAATCGGAACATGAAGATCGTATCGTTCGAGATGCAGTTGGGCATATTTGAGGGCTTTATTCGTTTTTATAACATATTTATATTGCTTTTTTTCTCTGTTTATTCATAAACAGAACAACTAAATGTGTGTATTGTATGGTTGCACCTTTGGTCAGGGCTTGGTCAGTGAGCGAGCGAGCCATTCTCTGAGTGGCCGATGTGTTTGATCTACTTTGAAGTGGTTGCAACCTCGTGTGTCACTTGTCACCTAGGCTACTCGTTAGCTGTCAGTTATCAGTGTGTGTGTCTGTTTGTTTTGTTGATGAGCTATTATTCTTGCTGACATCTGCCCTGGCTCCCTGGCTGTGTGTTTGTGTGAAGAGCAGGTGTGTGTGTGTGCGCGCGCGCGTGCGTGCGTGCCTGCGCGCACGCGCACGTGTGTTTGTCTGTCTAATTATATATTTTTAAAATTGTCACAAATACAATCTTCATTCAATTCCCTTTCATTCAGTATATACTTTTATGTAGCTATCTTAGGAATTTCCTGAATTAAAAGCAATTGAAAATCATATGCGTGATTTTTGTCTGTTTCTGAAAATTTCTTCAGCATAGGCCTGAGCAAAATAGGTCAGCAGCGAAAAGGTTAATGGTGGGCAAAATTGGTTGTATATGCAAAAATCTTACCATTGTTGAATCTTGGAGCTATAGTCGAGGAACAACCCCCCCCTCTCCCAACCAAAAACCCCCCCAACATCGGAAGAGGTGTAATGAGCAAGCCAGCCTGTAGACCTGATCTACCAGGGTGGGGTGTTGCACTACCTCAGTGTTCAGTGTCTTCAGTCAGACTCTCTGGCTTGCTAGTCTACAAGAGATGGGTAGGAGTTTACGAAGTGCTTATACTTTGCCTGCATTCACATACAGAACCTCAGTTTTAGTCTCGTCTAAAGGACTTTGGGAAAGGAGTCGGAAGCAGTATCAAATACATTTTTTGAAAGGTTAATGTTACATATATTTTTGCTTTGTTCTTTGAAGAAATGTAATTTTGGCCCAAAAGTTCTTACATGTGTGCTGTCCCACAAAAAGAGTTAAACAGCATTCCTGGTTTCATTGTTTTTGTTGTATTTGCCATACTCATCACAATTTTAATTACACAAACCTCCATGTCCCACAAGTGCATCTTGACCTGGCTGCTGGGCCAAACCACTTCAGGAGGGGGTTGGTAAAGAAAAAAACAACCCCCAAACCTTCATTAAACAAATTTAATAGCAATAATATGGCAAACAATTTTCAACTGCAGCCAACTTAAAAGAATCTTAGCTCAAAAAGTGTGAAATCATTGTCCAAGTCCAAGATAGTTGATCTTTGTGCAAAAAAAAAAGGTAATTAAATCTGCTCTAATGACATAATATCTCCAACTAGTAATTTTTTTTTTAAAGTTACCTAGACAGCAATACAGACAGACTAGAAGTCAGGTATGCATCTACACAAGTCATCATTTATAGATTTGTAGGTCAAAATCACTGCAAGCACACCAGAAGTTAGAAACTTACACAGATGCTAAGAAATAAGTTCACCTTCTCATCTTTATAAAATGCAACAATGACAACAATCACCTTACGAACTTTAGAAACAATAAACCCTTTTCCGCTCCCATCTGTCACCCCTCGCCCTGCATTCAACCCCTTCCCCCTAAAGTCAACTTGCAAAACACATTCAACAACAACAAAAAAAGAGCAGAAAATAAATCTACATATTCAGTAGGCAGCTTTCAGTTTTGGAAGACTATGGAGTTGCGCTCTAGCTAGGTGTTTATTCTGGTACAGTGTAGGGTGTGGCTGGCCAGTCCAACATGGGAATTATAGTCCCTATGGCAGAGGGCATAGATGAAGTCTGACGCTGGTCTGTCTGCCTGGTCTGCAGCCTTTCTTCTCATTCTCTTTGCCTCGTGCTGCTGAGCAAGTGTCTCTTCAAATTTGGAGAGACCTTTCTGCACAGTTTGTCTCCAGGCTGACCATTTGAGAGCTGTTGCTTCCCTGTTGTTCTGGTCAATGTTCAGGGCTTTTCAGTCCCTCTTGCACACGTCTTTAAATCTACCTATGCAAATTATTCATAGTTATGTACGCACATTTACGTAGGCCTACATGTTATACCTAAAATTAAAGAATAAAAGAGCCCTCTCACCCGACTAAATTTTGATACGAAACTTGGAAAGGGTAAGAAAATATTTGTTTCACTTTAAAAAAGAATAATAGAAATGGAAATGAAACCCATTAACACTGATGATTGCCCTCACAATTTGGGAAACGACAAAGAAGCTTACTGACATAGAATGATGTAAATTGAATAAGGTAAGGCTCACTTTTTCCAAACTTTTTAGAGACAAAATAAAAACGCAATCGAAAGGAAAAAAAAAACATTTGAAAAGATAAAATCGCCCCATCCATAAAATAAAAAAACTCCAGAAACATTTTTCTATTCTTTTCTGAAGAGAAAAACAATTTACCTCAGAAGTTACCATCCATCATCCACACAATGAAGCAGATGATGTTCAAAGATTGCACAGGTGAATGCATGCAACTGGCCCAAGATTAGACTGACTTGCGAGACACATGGCACCATCAACCCAGTCTCACTTTTTCAAAACTTTTCAGAAACAAAATAAAAACACAAACAAAAGAAAAGAAAAACTTTGAAAGATTAAATCGTCCCCATCCATAAAATAAAAATCAACTCCAGAAACGTTTTTCTATTCCTTTCTGAAGAGAAAAACAATACCTTAAAATTACCATCCCACACATACATATGTGGCAGATAATGTAAAAGATGCACAGGCAGTAGCTACATGAGTGCATGCAACAGGCCCAAGATAAGATTGGACTTGCAGACACATGGCACCATCAACCCCAGTCTTGGAACATCGCCTAATTCAATCCAACTGAATCCAATCCACACACACCAACCCCCACCCCCTGCCTCAAAATTCAAATTTAAAAAACTTTATTATCTCTAAAAAGAGAAATTCCAGTGGGGTTACAAGCCATTTATAAAAACAATAACCACACAAAAACAACATCAATATAGCTCAAAACGGGTTCTGAACATCAGCACGCATCCATCACAGCACAAAGAGCACCCACAAGTCGGCAACACTCACTCCTGAAGTTTTTCCATGTCCCAGACCTGCTCAACAGAAGCCGGGGTCCAGACCCCTGCCATGCAGACTGGGGTCGGCCTTGGGGTGGGGCACAGCGCTCTGGGCGGGCACCATGAGGTGACGCCACCGCTGCAGCTTCTCCACCATAGACTTGGCAATGGCGGGCTCCAGGTTGAATGGTCAAATCGCTCCTCGGGTCCGCTGTCAAAGACAACAGAAATGATGTGAAATCAAATGGATGGCGCTATAGCTGATAGCTTAAGTCCATTTGACTTCAATCCTGTGGATCCATGAAGTCATGGGTTTGAACCCTTGGCAGTTGTGTCTGTTGATTGAAATGGTGGGGGACTTTTACAATCTCCCAGGCCTTCAGATGATTGCAGTCAACTAGCATGTGCCAAATATGTGCTTAGAAACAGAAAAACTGGAAACTTATTTCAGAAGAAATAGAAGTAAAATCGGACTTGAAATTTCCTAAAAGAGCAAATCTATATCTCTCTAATGCCCATAAGGATATATGTGTCTGATCTTATACAAAACTCTGAAGTCAATAAACACAACATTATGGACACACAAAAAAGCAATCTTACCATGCCCATCTTGGGAGATAATAAAGCACACTTAGAGGTTTCTAATGTAAAACAAGAATGACAATCTCAACATAATGGTTTCCGATGTCCCATCCCACATCCGTCATAAGTATTTTGACCATTTACAATTTTACACAGACGGATCACGTCAAGATATATCATAATCAAGAAACGGGTTTTGCTTTTGTTTTACCGGTGTTGAAAATTGAAAAATCATATGTTGGTAAACATCACTCAATATTTACAGCAGAACTAGTAGCAATATTGATGAGTCTTACTTATATTCTTGATTTGCCATTTGTGCATGTTTCAATCCCTTAGATATTCTAAGTCAGTATTGTATGCTATAAAATCCCCTTGTTACAAGAAAACTTCAAAATTATATTACAATTAAGCATGTAATACGTCTCTTGACCTTGAAGGGGATAGTGTCAATTTTTGTTGGATGCCTTCACACTCTGGATTCTTTCAAATGAGTGGGGGATAGAGCCGCAAAAAAGGCGCAAAACATGGACAGTATTCAACGGAACTGCATGTGCCTTTATCCTTACAAGAGGGGTAACAGCTTTCTAGAACAGAAATTGTGGAGAAACAAAAATCAGCAAATGAGAGATTTTTATATAGAACTATTAATACCAATAATTTAACATTTGTGAACCTTTCAAAGACTTGTGAATTGTTTTCACGTCAAAGAATTAATTCATTTTTTTTTTTTTACAGAATGAAAACTAAACGCAAAATTGTAAATGTCTGTGTGGTGAGAATTTCACAATACTAATATTTTTGACTGCAAGAGTGTAAAATCTTTCATGCCCCATTTTTCTGAAAACTCCCTCACCAGCATATTCAATGATTTAAAATTGGCAATTGAAATTGTATAAGGTGTCTGTCACAGTCCAAAGACATTTGTTATAGGTTGCATTAATCTTATGGTTGTTTTTATGTTTGTATTATTCCTACTGCTTTACCAAGTTTCTTTGTGGGGTGGCTTTTTTTTTTGTCATCTGATATCACCTAGAAGTAAACAGAATAAAACTGAGGACAAAACCCATACAAACACTGTACCTCTAGAGTTAAAAATCTGTATTCAGACTCTCTCCCTCAACACTCCCCCCCCCCCCCCCCGCACACACACATGAACCCTAACCTTTGATATTGAAGAGCATGTAGGTGGAATTGTGAGTAATGGTATCTTTCTCAAAGTCTGTATCGTAGACATGGTCGCCCATGACGGATACCATTTATTGAACACTCCTGCCCTTCCTGCAATCAGCTTCCAGTCTCCAAACCTGAACAACAGACAACATACAGTGAGTACAATCCTCATCTTCAAACCTGAACAACACAGAGTAGCACAATCCTCATCTTCAAACCTGAACAACACAGAGTAGCACAATCCTCATATTCAAACCTGAACAACACAGAGTAGTACAATCCTCATCTTCAAACCTAAACAACAACACGGCGTAGTGCAATCCTCATCTCCAAACTGAACAACACGAGTAGCACAATTCTCATCTTCAAACCTGAACAACACAGAGTAGCACAATCCTCATCTCCAAACCTGAACAACACAGAGTAGTACAATCTCATCTTCAACCTAAACAACACAGAGTAGTACAATCCTCATCTTCAACCCTAAACAACACAGAGTAGTACAATCCTCATCTTCAACCCTAAACAACACAGAGTAGTACAATCCTCATCTTCAACCCTAAACATCACAGAGTAGTACAATCCTCATCTTCAACCCTAAACAACACAGAGTAGTACAATCCTCATCTTCAACCCTAAACAACAACACAGCGTAGTGCAATCCTTATCTCAAAACCTGAACAACAAACAGCATGGAGTGGACACAATATTCAACCTGAACAACAGACAACACAGAGTAGGCACAATCCTCATCTCCAGACCTGAACAACAGACAACACTGCGTAGGTACGATCATTATCTCCAACCTGACAACAGACAGCACAGAGTAGGCACAATCCTCATCTCCAACCTGAACAACAGACAACACAGAGTAGGTACAATCCTCATCTCCAACTGACCAACAGACAACACAGAGTAGGTACAATCCTCATCTCCAACCTAAAATAACAGACAACACAGAGTAGGTACAATCCTCATCTCCAACCTAAACAACAGACAACACAGAGTAGGTACAATTCTTATCAGATATCTCCAAACCTGAACAACAGACAACACAGAGTAGGTACAATCATTATCCTACAGGGTTGGGCTTAAAGGGTTGCGCCATCCCTTAAGCACAGATCTGCCAGTATACGCAAACCGAAGATCAGATATACACATGAAAGATCTCACAACTCATATCAGCGTTTAGAGAGTTATGAAAACACGACCATACCCAGCAATGTACCTTGTACCCCCCTCAGGGAAGAATATTTATTTATTTATTTATTCTTTTATATCGATGATAATGGAATAAGCACTCATGTGCTTTTTTTTACATCTAGTCCCCGTGTGAATGCACTTTTGTAAATGTCATTTGTTCCTACCGGCACACGATGGCCTACTCTTACGAAAAGCGGAACCAGATTTAACGTGTGCGCAAGGTGTTCTGCAATAAGCCCCGCCAGGTTCAACCCACCACAAGAGACATCGCCTGAACAAATCCAGCACTATCCCCCAACAAGGGCTAAGGAAGCGATGGGAGGAGAGAGATCTACATAATTATACGCGCTACCTACCTGATGGCTCCGTTCCTATCTTCATCATCGATGTTGTAGACAAAGCCGGCTCTCTTGGACAGCCCTCCTCTGCTAAGCATCTCCCACTGGTTGATTCCGTCCACACCCGGAACTACAGAGCGGGGTAGGGAGGGGGGGGGGTTGTGACAGAAAAAAGGGGATGGTTGGGGTAGGGGTGGGGTTGGAGAGAAACAAAGTTGGATTAGGTGAAGAACTTGAAAGGGGATGGATGTTGTGTGTGTGTGTGTGTGTGTGTGTGTGTGTGTGTGTGTGTGTGTGTGTGTGTGTGTGTGTGTGTGTGTGTGTGTTTGTGTGTGTGAGTGTGTGTGTGTGTGTGTGTGTGTGTGTGTGTGTGTGTGTGTGTGTGTGTGTGTGTGTGTGTGTGATAGACAGACAGACAGACAGACAGACAGAAGAGAGAGAGAGAGAGAGAGAGAGAGAGAGAGAGAGAGAGAGAGAGAGAGAGAGAGAGAGAGAGAGAGAGAGAGAGAGAGAGAGAGGAGAGAGTCAAATCTTTATTTCCAAGGGTTGTTAGTAATACACGTGTTGTTTTTTTTACCAGGCTCTTACCCTGTAGGAATGCTACAAATGACTAGTAGGCCTACGTTAATTTAAGCCCTGGAAACTTTGGTTTAAGTCACACAACTTTCTATGTACTTGTTTGTGGATTAGGACAGAACTTCCAATATTTTTCAAACCCAAGAGAAGCAAACCACTCGTAAGAATGAGATGCTACAACCCCATAAAAGATTTCACACACACACACACACACACACACACACACACACACACACACACACACACACACACACACACACACACACACACACACATTCTCTCTCTCTGTCTCTGTCTCTTTCTTTCTTTCTCTCGGTCTGTCTGTCTCTATATATTTATAACATATTCACTCCAAAAACACGCATGCATACATACATGCTTACATACAAAGAGAGACTCACATTTTCTTGTTGAAGCCCCAGCAACATGTGCAAACGTAGGTAACCAGTCTACAGCGTGAAACAATCTTGAAAAAAAGAAAAACAGAGTAAAAACAATATCGGTTATGTCTTGCAAAACGCCGTGCACACACATCAATTTTATTACATAAACAAGGGTTTTTTCACACCAAGCCCCGCCGACCACAAAGGCTATATTGGGGTTCACACACACACACACACACACACACACACACACACACACACACACACACACACACACACACACACACAACACACACACACCAAACCCTGCTGACACAAAGGCCTTATCGGGGCTCATATCACACACACACACTAACTACCACCACTCTACTACTACCATTACTCCTACTACTTACTATTCTTCTACTATAACTACTACAATTAACTACTTCTCTACTGCTGCAGGTGCTACTACTTGCCCTGTTACTACTACAATATTACATGCTAACGTTACTGCAACAGCTATCGTTGCTGTTCTATTCTGTCGTTTGGTATAGCATTTAGGCCTACTGCACTGCACTGACTGGAACTGTAATGATTTGGTAAAACACAACTCTTTTCAAAGAAAGAAACACTGGCTTTTGCTAACAGAGATAAAAGAAAAAACTGTACACACAGGAAGAGTTCTCAGTCAAATGTATGGTCGTACCCATCATGCGTATAACCCCGTTTCTTTAGTAAAGTGGGGCTAAAGACGAAGGCAGGTACACGGTACCCCCCTCCCACAAGGTTGTCTTCGCTCCTCTGAGGGGTAGATTGTTCCCACCCGTATACACCGCACCTCCGTTCTTGAAACAAGAAATTGAAAGGAAAAAGAAAGGTTGAAATCTCTCTCTCTCTCTCTCTCTCTCTCTCTCTCTCTCTCTCTCTCTCTCTCTCGCCATCTACAAAACTGCATACACACGGGGACTGGATGTAAAAAAGCACAAGAGTGCTTATCCCATTATCCTCGATATAAAAGAATAAATCAAATCAAAACAAATCTCTCTCTCTCTCTCTCTCTCCTCTCTCTCTCTCTCTCTCTCCTCTCTCTCTCTCTCTCTCTCTCTCTCTCTCTCTCTCTCCCCCGCCCGCAAAAAAGAAGAAGAAACACAATAGAATTGAAACAACACCAAACAAAAAGAAACCCACCATCGTATGTTCTCCCCTCCCCTCCTTCTCTATTCTCAACGTTCCCTTATTGGGGGGTGGGGTGGGGATGTGCAGTGCCTGGTCTTCTGTGCTTGCAACTCTGTAGATCTATTCAATAGGGTCAAACAACACACTCTGACTTCAGAGCAGCTCATTTTTCTGGGTACAGGATGCATGCTGGGTATGTCCGTGTTTCCCAAAACCCATTAGACGCTGACAAGCATTACAGGGTTTTTAACATGCATGCTTGAACTTCTGCATAAGTAGGACCTATATATACACGAAGGGAATTAGGGCACTGGCAGGTATGCTCTTTGAGTTGACCTGGGAGATCGTAAAAAATTCCATATTTTATTCACCAAACGCTCTGCCGAGATTTGAACCACGGTTTCATGAAATCACGAGATTGAAGTCAAACGGACATAGTCGCATAGCCACTCAGTGTCTGTGTGTGTGTGTGTGTGTGTGTGTGTGTGTGTGTGTGTGTGTGTGTGTGTGTGTGTGTGTGTGTGTGTGTGGTGTGTGTGTGTGAGTGTGTGTGTGTGTGTGTGTGTATGTGTGTGTGTCTGTGTGTGTGTGTGTGACAGAGACAGTGACAGAGAGAGAGAGAGAGAGAGAGAGAGAGAGAGAGAGAGAGAGAGAGAGAGAGAGAGAGAGAGAGAGAAGAGAGAGAGAGAGAGAGGGTATACAGGTAGACACAGACAGACAATTACCCAGACAGACACAGACAGAGAGAGTCACAGGGATGAAAATTATAATTATCCGCAAAGCACTCACATCAGAGGTAAACACCAGAAGCAAATTGTTCATCATTCGCGCTCTGCGAAGAGCCTTGGTCACATTTCCAACAGCTTGATCCAGTGCTGCCACCATTCCTGTCGATGTAATAACATGTATACATGTAGTCTGATAGTGATGACAATGATGATAACGGTTGTGACGGTGACAATGATGGTGACGGTGATAGAGATGATGGTGACGGTGAATTTGTGTTGATGCCTACGGGTAGGAGATTCACGAAAAAGGTCGTCGGGGATATGCTGTGGTGGTTACTATCCCGGGTAGGCGTCTCATTCAACCTGGCTATGTGACTAATAATAATAATAATACATGGAATTTCTATAGCGCTATATCTTGTAAAAACAAATCAAAGCGCTTGCATTCGACCTATACAACGCACAAGCAATCAATAACAATTTATAGTTTTAGCAAATTCGAATGTACGCACACACGCACACACGCACGCACGCGCACACACACACACACACACACACACACACACACACACACACACACGCGCGCGCGCGCGCGCGCGCGCGCGCGCACACACACTTATAAAGGTTATACACTTTGGCAGGTAGATGTTGAAGGCAGGGATAGATAAAGAGATGGAAACAGAAGGAGAAAATCTTAGGTTTGAAATAAGTGTGTTTTGAGGTTGACTAAGCTATTCCTGTCGTCAGTAGGTGGTGTTCTGCGTATGTTAGCTCAGAACAGGCATTACTGAACACCACCAGAGCGCCCTGACAGTAGTTCAGGGCCCCTCTGGCTGGTAGGCTAGCCCCACCCCGGCCTGACATTGATGGGTTCTTTTTGGACTTCTGACCCTGAGGATGCAACATGTTTGTTTGTCCATCGTGTTCGACGATGACCTCGAAAACAGCAGAGGAGGCAGCTGCTGTTTCAGAAACCGGGCAGAAATTTGATTATAGTGGAGATGCCTTGCCCACAGTACATCCCCACTCTCTCGGCCTAGAGGGCATAAGGACAGTCAGTGTTGGAGATGTTCTCCAAAGGCCAACTAGCCCCCTGGGCTGCAGCACATAAGGACTGTGCAAGTCAAGCCTCCTAGTCAGAGAACCATAGTCCATCACTAAAGACTAAGCTGTAAAGGGGAATTCCATGAGTGAGAAAACCACTGATCATACAGCTTCTCGTTTTGTTGTTGCCACCAACATCAATGGTTTAATCAAGAACTGTGATAAAGCCTAGGCGCTGAAGGTACAACCTGACGAATCTAGGCAAAGCTAGGAGTGGATAGATCGAGTTGAGCGGCGTGGGAACAGCAGTTCAGAAATGTCACAGAAGATGAGGCAGCGAAACTATAAACCAGCAACAAAAGATGGTGACCATACTGAATGATAATGGCAGTGGTGGCTGTGATCATGATTATGGAATGGGAACTTTGCAAAGATCTACAAAGAGCTTTGGTCACATTGCACACGGTTTCGTCGATTGCCGTCATTGTATCTGATAGTGTCACATATCTGTAGTCTGACAACGATACTGATGAGAATAATGATTAGCATAACGATGATTGTGACGACGATGATAATGATGACTGTGATCATAATGGAGGAGAAGAAGAAGAAGAAGAAGAAGAAGAAGAAGAAGAAGAAGAAGAAGAAGAAGAAGAAGAAGAAGAAGAAGAAGAAGAAAATGGGTGGTGCTGCTCTTGTGGCGACACGCTCTCCTTGGGGGGAACAGCCCAAATTTCACGCAGATAAATCTGCTGTGACTTAAAGTGGTATAAAAATTTAAGAAGAAGAATGTGAGGAAGAAGAATGCGAAGAAGAAGAATGCGAAGAATACGTAGAGGAATGCGGAGAAGAGTGCGAAAGAAGAAGAAGAAGAAGAAGAAGAAGAAGAAGAAGAAGAAGAAGAAGAAGAAGAAGAACAACAACAACAACAACAACAACAACAACAACAACAACAACAACAACAAGACAACACTGGTAATGATGACGATATTAATAACAGAAAAAAAAGAAAGTTTTGTTGTATGTACCCACCGCAGTAAATCCTTCTTGCTTTAGACTGCATGTTCCTGCAACCTCTTTGATAATGTTTCGGAGCCTAGAATGTAAAAACAATTTGTAAAAACATTTTTAAAAATCTCAACGCACGCACACACACACGCACGAAAAGGAAACTGACAGATTAATCAACAAACAAGCAAAATACAAGAAAGAAAAAAAACAAACAAATCAACCAAACACCCTCCCAACAACCAGTTGATGATTCAGCCATTTAATGAAGTGACAAACCAAGCGACCAAAGCAATCATACTCGTGTTCTTTAAAAATAAAATAAAAAGAATCTTAGATACGATTATAAACTGAGGTCTCGTGTGCGAACGCAGGCAGAACATCTCGCCCACACGTTAAAATCCCCTTCTTCTGTTTGAAAGAGTAGGTCATTGCGTGCTGGTTTGAATAGATGACAAATAATAATAATAAAAAGAAACACGTATGCACATTAATGACGTGTTTCAACATCCTCCCCGGATTCGAAATGTGGCCATCTTAATGGTGGACAACAACAGTCGCATTCGCAAAAACTCATCATTGGTGAACCTTGGAGGTAGGAAGAAAGAAAACAAGTCATTCAGTGTTGATCCTAAACGGTTAACCCCCCCCCCCCCCCACACACACATATAGATCAGAAACAGCTTTGACGTAACCACTCAATCACTCACTCACTCTGTGTCTATGTGTGTCTGTCTGTCTGTCTATGCCTGTCTGTCTGTCTGTCTCTCTTTCTATGTAAGCGCAAAAAAGCTAAGACAACAACAGACTCCATTGAAGTACTTTATACAGCCCTTTTAATCAAATCGATCATGCTAAAGACAACATCTAATGAAAGTATTGCCCTCCCCCCTCCCCTTAAATATCACTTATACAATTATACAAAGCACTTTAAAATTCATTACAAATAGTTTTGTCAAGACAAAGTCGTCTTCAGTGAAAACCTACCCAGAAAGTGTTTCTATATTGTATGTATGCCATTCCGGGAGGATAAAGCCATTAGGAAGAAACCTTCCAGATCAATACCATCTCTCCTCCCCCCCCTCTCTCTCTCCCTTCTCTCTCCTGCCCCCCCCCCCCCCCCCCCCCCCTCTCTTTCTGTGCGCTGTCTACCACCACCCTTTTCAGCACCACAACCAATTCTGCCATCGTCACTAACGTCATCAACTATCATCTCACCACCTCCACTTCAGCTAATACTACCACCACCATCACCACCAATCAGTACCACCATAATCACCACCACCACCACTACCATCACCACCACTACCATCACCACCACTACCATCACCACCAAAACCACCACCACTACCGCCTCTGCCAACACAACCATTACCACCACCACTATTGGATTGTTGGTCTAGAGGTAATGCGCCTGCCCAGAAAGTGGAAAGTCCGGGTTCGATCCGGATCCGATCCCCGTTTATGCCCGAAACTTTCCCCCATATACTACTAGACCGTGAGTGGTAGTCTGGGTGCTAGTCTTTCGGATGAGATGATAAACCAAGTTCCCGTGTGCAACATGCACTTAGCGTACCATTAAGAGAGTTGTCATTGGCAAACGTCTGTAGAAAAAAAGCTACTCTGATAGGGAAATAAATACACACGTAGACAGGAAAAGAAAAAAAAAAGGTGGCGCTGCTCTTGTGGCGACGCGCTTTCCCCGGGGAGAGCAGCCCGAATTTTACGCTTAGAAATCTGCAGCGACTTAGAGTGGTGTACCATCACCAATACAACTGGCACTAAGCTCGTTTACAAGACAATTTCCTGTTGCCCGGGCATCCTTCCGACCAATTTTTACACACACACACACACACACACACACACACACACACACACACACACACACACACACACACACACACACACACACCTGTAGGGTCCATGAGGACTTTTAAACGCCAAGTACAAAAACAAGGGCTTTCTTCTGTCATGTCTCTCGATGATGTTCACTGCTCTCGCCGACAGTAACTCCTGAAACACACATGCCAAACGCATGGACACATGCACTGCACGCAAGCACGGACATATGCACATACACCACGCCCCGCACACACACACACACTACACATCACACACAACACGCACGCACCACACACACACGCACGACACCACACACCAAAGACAAACATGTCCACAAACATAACTCATACACACGACATAAAAAACAACACATTCAAAGAGCCAAAGTCTTGTTGCCTTATCGGAAATAAGTAACAAAATTTAAAACTACAATACACACACATATACATACATGTGCGTCATACCAAATAAACAAAAATGAATAATATCCAAAATAAACACTACACACGCACGCACGCACGCACGCACGCACGCCACAGCACGCACGCACCACACACACACACTATTTATTCCCCATACCGTATTGTAATGTCCTATGGCTTCCTGATACACGGTTTGGTTGAAGCGGAAGTCGATGCCCTTTCGGTACAGTTTGCTGGACACACGCAGAGAGGAACTGACCAGGGACAGCGGGCCTGACGTCAGCCAGGAATTGACCTTGAACTCAGGATGAAACTCCGCCGCTGTAGTGCACCAACAAAGAGAAACCCTCGTTTAGTATATTATTTCAAATCCCACCAGTCCCAAAAGTATTCCATGTCCATCAACAAAAGAGAAATCCTCGCTTTATAGGCCTATATTTCAAATCCCACCAGTCCCCAAAGTATTTCATGTCCATCAACAAATTAATGACCAGATCACTTTTTTTGTTCTCCAATTACAGTTGCTAAACTGGTCTAGAGGTAATGCACTTGCCTAGAAAGCGAATAGTCCGGTTCGATCCCCTAATGATATACAATAAAATAAATGGAATGTATATAGGGCTACATCTTGTAAAAATAAACCCAAGTGCTTACATTCAGCCTTTTAAAAAAAATTGTGTGCTGACATTCAACCTATTCTTATACATGCACGAAAAGCACTAACAATTAACAGGTTTAACAAATTTATCAACCAGTTGGTGGTAAAGAGGAGGCCATCAATTTGATGAGATGGGCATATCTTGAGAAGCTAGCCACTCATTGCAAGAGGGTGTCTGGATACATTTATCTCATAAAATACTGATGTCCTTCAACCAACTGGAGTATTTGCTCCTCGGCTAGAGCTTTGAGTTATGATGGGAAATGAGAGAGAGGAGAGAGAGAGGAGAGTGGAGAGAGAGAAGAGAGAGAGAGAGAGAGAGATGCTCAAAACGGAGTATTAGTCAAGGCAAGAGTCAGAGAGTCACGATGAGAGAGGAGAGAGAGAGAGGAGAGGAGGAGGAGAGAGAGAGAGAGAGAGAGAGAGAGAGAGAGAGATGCTCCGACAAACAGACAGTCAGTCAGTCAAACAGACAGACAGATCTCAGATATATGAATGTCAGCTTACTGGCTGAAGGCATATAGTAATCTGAAGATCCGAAGAGACTGCCGAAGAAGCTGTCAAAACCTCTGCCAGTGGGTGTGTGCTTCCAGTTACAGAACCCTAGATGCCATACCAGTCACACACACAAACACAACACACACACACACACACACACACACACACACACACACACACACACACACACACACAGATACACAGACACAAACACACAAAACAAACACACAGACACAAACACAGACACAACCACAACACACACACACACACACACACACACACACACACACACACACACACACACACACACACACACGTTACAATGATTGTGCAGCCCTACTGTGCCTTCTGGGGTCAGTACGGTGGGGCTATCAACACTACGATTAAAACATAATGTACGTGTATGTGGGTTTTTTCTTTTCGCTCCTCGGCTAGAGCTCTGAGAGTTCACCAAAGTGAGATTTTGCGATTGCCCCCGTTTTTGTCCATCATTGTGGTACCCACAGAAGACTCCTCAAAATATCATACAAAGAACACAAGACCAATAACTATGTGAAAGAAGAAATCAAAAAGCGTGTGGGCCCCCAAGAGCCTTTGCTCTCCACATAAAGAGGAGAAAGCTGATGTGGTTTGGTCACACAAACACACACTAGCAAAAACCATCTTGCAAGGAACAGTCGAGGGCAAGAGAAGAAGAGGCCGCCAAAAGAAATCATGGGTTGACAACATCAAAGACTGGACTGCCCAACCCCTGCAACGCCTCCTACTAGCCACACAGGATCGTGAAGCATGGAAAAAGATCTCCGTTGCGTCTTCTCTCATGTCCCCCCTACGTCCTTTGGGACATGGGACTGAGTGATGAGTGAGTGTGTGGTACCCGCATTCCGACTTCGGAAATGATGTTTAAACAAAGACACCAATCTCTATGCGTTTTCTATTTTTCTTTTATTTGTCAGCCGTTACTATCGGTAGCCTATGGCCGGCCTACTCTTCCGAAAGGGTTTTAATGAGTGCAGCAAGACGTTCTGCGTGCATTCGTACACGGGACCTCGGTTAAGTCTCATCCGAAGGACTTCAGGGGGGAGTGGAGTCAGTGCTGATGTTAACTCCAGAGGAAAGATTCTCGAAAAGGCGTCTCGGCGGTGGCTCGAACCCATGTCCGACAAGTGGCGACCAATACTCTAACCACAAGGCCACACCGCCACCCAAAGTAATTAATGTGTGTATGACCGATTTTCAACTGTCTGTACGCCTTAACATTGAATAACCACTGATGAATGAAAGGTGAGGACATCTTTAAAAAATTACCCACATAGTAGCCGATTTATCAAAGTAATTCAGTTCTGTCAGTGTACGTGGTGTGTGTGTGTGTGTGTGTGTGGGGTGTGTGTGTGTGTGTGTGTGTGTGTGTGTGTGTGTGTGTGTGTGTGTGGCGTGCGTGCGGCGCGTGTGTGTGTGTACATGGTGTGTGTGTGTGTGCGCCGCGGCGTGCGTGCGTGTATGTGTATGTGCGCGCACGCGCACCTACGTGTGTGTGTTTATGTGTGTATATTTCTTGTGTGTGTGAGAGATGTGTGTTGTTTAAAGAGAATTATAACGACTGTTTTGCTTGTTTTGAACAAATAGTGGATAGATACTGGATTTAAGAGCCAAAATTTAACTGGTAGATATTTTAAAGAAGATTGTTTTATCAGTTTACAAAACAACAAACGATTTTTACAAAATTACAAAGTGTACGGTGTGCACTCCTTTCAATTGATGATAACTGCATACCATTTCTGCTACTACTACTGTTGCTGCTGCTGCTACTACTACTAATACTGCTGCTGCTGCTGCTGCTGCTGCTACTACTACTACTGCTGCTGCTGCTGCTGCTGCTGCTGCTGCTGCTGCTGCTGCTGCTAATTGAAATGATCATATTCTTCATCATCATCATACGTATCATCATCATCATCACCATAATAACAAGAACAGTGATAATGATGATAATAATAAGAATAATGATAAGATAATAAAAAAAATAATATTACTGATAATAATGATAATGATGTTACTACTACTGCTGCTACTACTACTGCTACTACTACTACTACTACTACTACTACTACTACTACTACTACTACTACTACTACTAACTACTATTACCACCACCACTACTACTACTGCTATTACTACTACTTCTTCTGCACGAACAACAGCAAACCAACAAACCCCCCTATAACAAGCAAAAAAAAACCCAAATCACAAACAAAGAACACAGCATAATTCTTACTTGCCGACCATATGAGTCTGATAGCCTCTGGTCTTCAACACTTCGGGCAGAGTGGAGATGTTGGAAGGGATGTGTTTAGTGGATGGCGGCCGGATGGACTTACGCTGAGGAAAAAACATGGAGAGAAACCACCTCGTCATTATCACCACCTTATCATCATCGTCGTCATCGGTAAGACTTATGCACAAGACACTCTCATCTTCAAACTCTCTCCCGTCCTGTGACTTTGTTTAACTGACAACAGTGGTCTGGATTTGGTTCCCAGACGCACATTGCGCATCAAACAAAGTCTGTTTTCAGTTATATTAACAAACTGTATAGCGTTTACGGTCAAACAGACGAATGCTAAGGAAAACGCACACCATACGCAGTCATACTCTTTATTACTTTTAAGAGATAATAACGTTATATTGAATCTTGAATATCAACGTAACCCGTTTTAGCTGTATTCCGTGTAATCATTATTTAAAACGCTTCCAGTTCCACTTCATAATAAACAAATACATAATTTGTTTTAAAAAATGAAAAGAAAGGAAGGTGGCAGGATGGTTTAGATGTTCGCCTACCTAAGAAATAAACCATGAGGTTCTGGGTTTGACTTTCAGCCCTGCACTTTCTTCCAAGTTTGACGGAAAAATCGAACTGAATGTCATGTCTTTTGGAGAAGAGTCATCTAGTAGGACCCGTGTGGTTACAGACTTGTGCACGTCAAAAGAACCCACGGTAGAAAATTTGAGAAAGCAGGGAGGTACATTCAGACTGTCTCGGCAAATTTGAGAGTCGGAAAGCAGCTATCTTAATGGTAGTGGTGTTTGGGGGGGGGGGGGGGGGGGGGGGAGAGGGAGGGGAGGTCGCATACGCAAAAAATCTCCCCATTGATGAATTTTCGAGACTTTGGCGAGGAGCCGAATTAAAAATTAAAAAAAAACAACAGCAAAAACGGATTAATGAAAAAAGACGGCGTGAGAAACTGGATAAGGGAGGAATTGAAGTTGAAGGGAATCGGGGGAAGGGACTTCAGACAAGACTGTTAATGGTATGTATGTCTGGCTGACGTACGTACGTGCTCACAATGTGTGTTGTGTGTGTGTGTGTGTGTGTGTGTGTGTGTGTGTGTGTGTGTGTGTGTGTATGTGTGTGTGTGTGTGTGTGTGTGTGTGTGTGTGTGTAGTGTGTGTGTGTGTGTTGTGTGTGTGTGTGTGTGTGGTGTGTGTGTGTGTGTGTGTGTGTGTGTGTGGTGTGTGGTGTGCTGAGGCCAGCGGGCAGACCTTCTGAAGAGACACACGCACAAGAGAAGCACATCTCACCCAGTAAGGGAGACAGAAGAAGAAGAAAAAAAAAAACAAACTTACCTGCAGACCAAGACGAATGGGAAAATACCCCGTCATAAAACTGGCTCTTGACCTATAAAAAAAAAGAAAAGAAGAACAGAAAAGAGAAAAGGTACATATATTAAATCAAAGAGAAATGTTCAGACGTTCTTGACAGAGAGAGAGGAGAGAGAGAGAGAGAGAGAGAGAGAGAGAGAGAGAGAGAGAGAGAGAGAGAGAGAGAGAGAGACAGACAGACAGACAGCAGACAGACGACAGACAGACAGACAGACAGACGAGACAGAGAGTTTTAATGTATTCTTTTACTTCGAGGATAGGGGAATGAGCTCTCATGTACCTTTTTACTTCAAGTCCCCGGGTGTATGCATTTCCTGTAAATGTCATCCGTTCCCACCGGCACACAATGGCCTACTCTTCCCAAAAGCAGAACAGGTTTTAACGTGTGCGCAAGACGTTCTGCCTGCGTTCGCACAAGGGACCTCAGGTTATAATCTCATCCGAAGGACTTTTTGGAGGAGTGGAGTCGGCACCGATGTTAACTCCAGCGGAAAATGTCCCTTTAAACGGGGTTGGAACCCGGGTCAGCAGATCATGAGCACAATGCGCAACGCTCTAACCAGCTAGGCTATCCCGTCCCCCCAGAAAAAAAAATGACACAGTAAGAACATTTTTTTTCTTCGGCTAGAGCTCCGAGGTTCGCCAATCGTAAAATTGAGTGTTTGCGACCGTTTGTTGACCATTAATTAAGGTTGCCATATTTCGACGTCGGGGAAGAAGAACAAGATAGGAGTAGCTTACGGGGTACAGATGGACTGGGTGTAGGCGGACTCTAGGATGACACCCTGTCTGGCAAGTCGGTTGAGGTGTGGGGTAACCATCTGAGGGTTGCGCCAGCTGACGTCATTCCAGCCTGTAGGAAACAAGCATTAACAACAACATCAACAACAACAAATAAACACCCCCCCCCCTCCACCACCGAAACTAAAACGCCACCCCATTCCACGTACATGGAAAATAAAGTACGAATCAAAATGTCCCACCACGAATCGCGGTAAGCGCGGAACCATCAGCATTATCACTGAGGGTTGTGCAAACCGATGTCATTCCTGCCTGTTATGAAACAAAAAACAACAAATAAGCAACCCGCCACCCAACCAACCAACACACACACACGTTCAGGGGAAAAAATCGTTCGAACGGAAATGTCCCACCAAGGCTGTAAGGAACAGATGACAAGATTTACAAAACTGCATACACACGGGACTGTATGTAAAAAAAACAACCCACGAATACTTATTCCATTATTCTCGATATAACAGACTAAATAAAATAAATAAATAAAATAAGGAAGGGAAAATCATGGTCACGGATGGACTCACTAGGCATTGTCATTCCTAGATCCTCATTCCTACTCTTTTTTTTTGCAGTATAAACAGCATAGGTTCCTCCTGTCCTCTTGAACATCTATGCCAATCTTGGAAATCAATTATTATGAACAACAAAGATGTTTTCCTTGTCAAATTTGTTGATAACTTTTTTGAAGCTGTGTGTAGAATTCCTCAACATGGTCATCCCCATTGTCTGGCGCAGGAGCCTTTAATTTGTAGCAGGGGAGTGATTTAGCACGTATATGGATAAAGCTCGGGCTGCTATATCTAGGGAGAGCACGACATGAGAGCAGCCCCACCTTTACAAAAATCTATGATATCGGCAGCTGTATTTGTTTACCGTTGAGAGTTTTTTTTTTCCAACAGAATTTTGCCAGGGACAACTTTCTTGTGTTGGGTTCGTTTATGAGCGCTTAAGGTGTGTTGCACACGGGACCTCAGTTTATTGTCTCGTCCAAAAGACTAGTACCCAGACCACCACTCAAGGTCTAGATAAGGGGTAAAAGTTTGAACATAAACGGGGATCGAACCCGCAATTACCGCTTTCTGGGCAGGTGTATTGCCTATTGGCCATCGATCTATCAGCAGCATAAGTCTAAACCCTGACCAGCTTAATATACGTGTCAAAAGTTGTAGCTGGCAAAGCTGATATCAACAGTAGACATGGAGGCCAAAACGTACAATCCGAATGTGTTAACTGTGTAACGGGCGGCAATGGGTTATCAGAAGAACAACTAAAAGCCTTGATCGGACAAAAGGGGAAGGGACCGCCTGGTGGTTAGAGCGTTGCGCTCGTGATCTGATTGATCAGTGGTCAGAACATTGCGCTGGCAATTTGAAGACCCGGGTTCGAGTCCGGTCGAGGAAATTTTCTTCCTGGAGTTAACATCAGTGCTGACTCCACTCTCCCCAAAAGTCCATCGGATGAGACTTTAAACCGAGGCCCCGTGTGCGAACGCACGCAGAACATCTTGCGCACACGTTAAATCCTGTTCCGCTTTTCGTAAGAGTAGGCCATCGTGTGCCGGTGGGAACAGATGACATGATTTACAAAACTGCATACACACGGGGACCGGATAAAAAAAAGCATATGATTGTTTATTCTGTTATCCTCGATATAAAAGAATAAATAAAATAAAAAATAAATAAAATAAATAAATTGATAGTCCAGGTTCAAGCCACCACCGAAAAGCCTATTTAAGGTGATTCTTCCCCCCCTAGAATAAACACTCCACTCCCCCAAAAGTCCTTCGGACGAGATCATAAACCGATGTCCCATGTGTGAACACACAAAGAACTTCTTGCGCACACGTTAAACTCGTTCCACCTTTCGGAAGAGCAGGCCATGTGTGCCGGTGGGAACGGATGTCTGAGCTTAGGAAACGGGGACTGGATATAAAAAAATCACTCGAATGCTGATTACATTATCATTTAAATAAATTAAATTGAATAAATAAAATATTAATCACACGCACGGAAACAACAACAACAACAACACCAACACCAACACACACACCACACACACACACACACACACACACACACACACACACACACACACACAGAACTTATCAAGCTGTCTCCAAGTTTGAAAAAAAATCGGTTCAAAACACTCTCACCCATGTCATCTGCGACGATGAAGATGATGTGAGGAGGTCTGCCACATACTGTAGGAAGAACACTGACGACAACGACGACGACAACCACTCGAAGGAACCAAGACACCATCTTCCCCTGAATCAAACTGACACTGTCTACCTAAAAGAAATGGGTGTCAGATTCACCGTCTGTAGCTTGGTGTCCTCGTTGATGTGAAACGCTGTTATCAGTGAACAACCGTGTCCGTTATGAACTGTAGCGGCGCTTTGTTTTCACAATGATGTGTACAGTTTGCTGTGGCTTTTTCACAATGGGCTATGGGTTTTCTCGAAGATAACCGAATATTTGGAGGTTTGAATTATTTGAACAATATTGTTCCCGTGGTTTAAAAGCCAAGTTTGCTTTTATTACTTAAAATATTAAAATCACTCTCCAATCGGATTGATTAATGTAGGGTACTTTTCTGCAGACAAGAAGAAAGCCTAGCACTGCATGCAGTATAACTTCAAAACAAATTTATGCTATTTGCTATTATTTTTTTAAAATCAGCAGGTTTAAAATTTTCATGAAACTTGATGTGTTAATCTTAAGTTTATTACACTGACTGTTCTCTTTGTTTTAGAGCCACTCTGAGGATTTTCAACGACAAAATATTTGATGAACACTTTGCTCTCTTTCAAAATAAAACCACTGCTGTCTCCATATTTCAATACGAGGACATGGTCTAACACTGTCTTTGCCAGTTCTGTTAAGGACATCATTTTCAAAAATGATCTAAAGCAAATTACCACGCAAACTATAAACAGCTTACTTTCTTAATGGTAAATGTTTTGGTTATGGGTAAGGCTGTTATTACATGCAAAATCAATGTAAAACGAACTTACAAGAAAGGATGCGTTCGAATCTTTCACACTGATACCGATGTTTACTAGCATCGAAGTTTCAGTGATAAAACGCTGAGTACACGTAGGTAAGTGTAAAATGGTAAACCATCATTGTCAGAAATGTATGTTCTTTCTTAAAAATAATAATAAGGAAGCATAAACATGTGCACACGTTGTGTGGTGTGTGTGTGTGTGGTGTGTGGTGTGGTGTGTGTGTGTGTGTGTGTGTGTGAAGAGGAGAGAAGATGAGAGGGGTGGTGTGTGTGTGTGTGTGTGTGTGTGTGTGTGTGTGTGTGTGTTGTGTGTGTTGACTGAGTGCACGTGAATACTCTGGCGCGAAATTTCTGTTAATTGGATAAAGGCATACATTTTAAAGGATTTTTTTCAAACATAAAGGAAACATCAACCAAATGCAGTTTATTGAACAAGTAAACAGACCAAAATTCCCCAAACTGTACTATTCGATTTTTGTTTTTGCCTGTAATACTGAAGAATTCATCCATTTAAAATGAAAACAAGGCATAAGAAAATAAAGTATTAGTTGGCCCGTATGATTGCAGGTGACTACTAAAAGAAAGTTTCCCGAGTGTGATGTTTTCACGTAATAGGTAAGACTTTTTGTGAGAAGGAAATTGCTATGAGCATATGAACTTTTGACAGATACCAAATGGGATCGAATCATTTGCTACCTCATGGACATTATGCATCTTATTTCAAAATTAACTAGAAAGAAAACAAAAACTCTCCACCCCGTCCCCAAGTACATTTTGTTTTCTTTGTACTGCATGCACACCACACACACACACACACACACACACAACACACCACACACACACACCCAGCACGCATGCACACACACACACACACACCCCACACACACCCCTCACACCACACACACACACACACAAACACAGAAAGGATGGCCGTCTGATATCACTATTTAGTGGAAGGACGTTTAACTGAAGAACTACTGCTAAGGGATGGTTTAAGGGAGGGGAAAGAGGCAAATATACTAACAGAAGCACTCAAGACACTCTCAAGCAGTAAAATGAAAAAAAAAACCCAAAACTGAATGGTGATTACACCAGTATATAGCCATCATTCAACCATCAACCAGTCCGTGTATCAACAGCTAGCCAGTCGACCAATCAATCAACCAACCAGCCAATCAACCAGTTAACCAATTAAGCAATCATCCGATCATCCCAGTACCATTAAAATATAATTGAAATGGCTTGAGGACCCTGTAACAACTTTGCTATATTAAAAAAAGAAAAGAAATCATAGCTTTTGACCCTGTCAGTACATCATAAGAACGATTTCAGAATCGAATGTTCAATGAATGTTGATCCAGATAATATCTGGATAACTTGATTTCTAGGTTATCAGCACATTGTTCTCATATCGCGTCGTGTTCGTCAGCTGTGGTGTGCGTTGTGTGTTGTGTTGTGTTGCGTTTTGTTGGTGGTGGTGGTGGTGGTGCGTGTGGTGGTGTGTGTGTGTGTGTGTGTGTGTGTGTGTGTGTGTGTGTGTGTGTGTGTGTGTGTGTGTGTGTGTGTGTACTGTGTGTGTGCGCGCACACACACATGTGCATACACATGTGCGCGCGCACGTGCATGTTGTGAGTGAGTGAGTGAGTGTGTGAGTGAGTGGTGTGTGTGAGTGGGAGAGAGAGAGAGAGAGAGAGAGAGAGAGAGAGAGAGAGAGAGAGAGAGAGAGAGAGAGAGAGAGAGAGAGACAGAGACAGAGACAGAGACAGAGACAGAGAAGACAGAGAGAGACAGAGACAGAGAGACAGAGAGAGACAGAGCAGACAAACAGACATACAGGCGGCAGGCAGGCAGACAGACAAATAGACAGACAGCGGAGATATAGAGTGAGACAGAAACAGACAGATAGCAAGGCAAACAATAGACAGATAGACAGATAGACAAGGCAGATAGCAGGCAGACAGACAAATAGACTAACAGCAGAAACAATGTGGTGTGTGTGTGTGTGTGTGTGTGTGTGTTGTGTGTGTGCGCGCGCCGCCGCACGCACGCGCGTATGTGGTGTGTGTGTGCGCGCGCGCGCGCTGGTGTGTGTGAGCACGCACGCGCGCCTGCACGCATGTGGGCATATCAAACAAGAAACAAATCAATAAGATGATATAAAACAGACAGGATACATACACTAGCCTTCTTACGAAACCATCAGCAATGTTTATCGAGTCAACAGAAGCCTGTGAACATTGGATTCAACAGATTTTTAATCTAACACAACAATTTTAAACAAACAACTGTAAGCTGAAAATGAATATACAGGCCTGGCATGGCTTCAGTCATAAAATAAAGCACAAAAAATTCTGAAACATGTTCAGTCAGTCACTGAAAACCAAAATCAGTCTGCTTTCCTACGACCAGTTATGCAATGTCTGTCATACACGTTTGAACTAGGAAACATCAGAAGAATATCAAAGAATAAACAATCACTTACACATTTCATCCTCAAAAATAAAAAGATTTAGTTTTGTCTATCATCCGACACATATACTGTGTGTTTACAACGAAACCTAGTATCTATGCAAACAAAAAAAATCCACAGACGATTATCTTCTTGCTGTTTGTGAAAGATCTTGGAATGTAGGTTCTTTAACGTGCTAATGTCGATGCAGTGAAATCGTTATACTCATCTCTTTCATGAATGCATCGATTAGTTAATCCATCAAATCGTTGTACTCATCTCTTTCATGAATGCATCGGTTGACTACCATACCATACATATTTTTATAGCCATTGTTGTTGGTCAATCCATCAAATCGTTGTACTTATCTCTTTCATGAATGCATCCGTTAGTTAATCGACCAAATCGTTGTTCTCTGTGTTTTTTTATGACAGATTTCTGAAGCAGGGTCACGGGGAAGGAGCCTTGATGTGCATGGAATTGCTGCAGCAAAATAACCAAGTACCTTCGTTACGCATAGAATTAGGCTTTCTACAGTGTAATAAAACATTCAAAAGAAATGAATCATACTTGTTTGAAAAAGCAGACTTTTTACCAACCATACTGATGTCAAATTCTGGATGTCACCACTAATTTCAAGCCCTAACACACACACAAATATTGTCTAAAATCTACACAGTTAAGGGAAGTGAACATCAACGCTAAAAATTTAAACATAACTTCAATGTGCTGATCATG
>CM060337.1:10039021-10046521 GCA_030674155.1 Stramonita haemastoma | reverse complement strand
ATTGCATTGTTATCAGTCTACAGCTACAACAGCAACAACCATTGATTGCACTGTTTTCAGGCTATAAGCAACGGATGCCGTATTCAGGCCGAGCAACACACGTTTGGGCTTTTGCGATCTTGCACCACGTTAGAACTGACATTTTTTTTTTTGTTGGCAGTAGGATGTTTTGGGGCACTCGATTTATGGATGGACAAAATTGAACGAACACGTGAATGAATGAATCAATGAAAAGAATGTATGGATACTTTATACAGAACATAAACATGTAACTAACAGCACACGTAGATGCCCTGGTCCTTCAAAATGACCGGTTGTCAGTTAGATTCCCATTAAATGAAGATTCTCATTCGGTCTCAGCCAAAGCAGACAGAAGACTACATCTACTCTTTTCTCCATCCACTTACATGTGCCCAAGTTTTCAAGTACATATACAATCATATGTACTCGTGAGTGTGCGAGCACGCGCACACACGCGCGCGCACACACACGCGCGCGCGCGCGCATGTACAGACACTTACACACACACACACACACACACACACACACACACACACACACACACACACACACACATGCATGCACACCCATTCATATGCGCGTTCATATTCGCACGGTATAAGGAGAAAAGTTGTAGATACCCCCCTCCCCCAAAAAAACCCAACAACAAAACACATAAAACACCCCAACAACCACAACAAAAATCCCCGAACAAAACAAAGTAACGATGCTTCTTGGTACAAATAGATAGGCATCAATACCACTGTTCACTCTGCCCCCAAAACAAAACAATGACAACAACAACAATTTATTTATTTATTTATTTTATTTATTTATTCTTTTATATCGAGGATAACAGAATAAGCAATCATGTGCTTTTTTTCATCCGGTCCCCGTGTGTATGCAGTTTTTGTAAATATTGTCATCTGTTCCCACCGGCACACGATGGCCTACTCTTACGAAAAGCGGAACAGGATTTAACGTGTGCGCAAGATGTTCTGCGTGCGTTCGCACACGGGGCCTCGGTTTAAAGTCTCATCCGAAGGACTTTTGGGGAGAGTGGAGTCAGCACTGATGTTAACTCCAGGAAGAAAATTTCCTCGACCGGACTCGAACCCGGGTCTTTCAAATTGCCAGCGCAATGTTCTGACCACTAGGCTGCAGCCAGACATATCAAAAGTTGCACTGGGTTCAGACTATTTTACTACAGTAAACATGACAACAGGAAATGTGAAAAAAAAAATCACTGGGATCCTCACCGTAGCTACATCGCCCAGTTTGATGTTGACAGGTTCGTCTTCAAACTGAAAGCTGTCACAGTTGGAAGCCTTGAAACCTGGCGGCTCGTAATCTACCGGAGTCACTGCACACACAAAACACTGTTAATATGACTGAATTTGCCATCGTTTCTTCAAACAGGTTAACTACATACTACTATTATGTATAGGTAAAAAAAACAAAAAACACCCCAAAACAACACTACCTTTCCACCCAAGACTGTGGGCTATTTCTAAATCATTGTTATGTATGCAAAGTTGTGCTGCTATTGTGATCAGTTCATATCTACGCGTCATGTGTTCTTGGAAAGAAGGCAATCACGATTTGTATACACGCGCACGCGCGAACACACACACACACACACACACACACACACACACACACACACACACACACACACACACACACACACACACACACGGATAGCCTAGTGGTCAGAACATTGCGCTGGCAATTTGAAGACCCGGGTTCGAGTCCGGTCGAGGAAATTTTCTTCCTGGAGTTAACATCAGTGCTGACTCCACTCTCCCCAAAAGTCCTTCGGATGAGACTTTAAACCGAGGCCCCGTGTGCGAACGCACGCAGAACATCTTGCGCACACGTTAAATCCTGTTCCGCTTTTCGTAAGAGTAGGCCATCGTGTGCCGGTGGGAACAGATGACAATATTTACAAAACTGCATGCACACGGGGACCGGATGAAAAAAAGCACATGATTGCTTATTCTGTTATCCTCGATATAAAAGAATAAATAAATAAATAAATAAATAAATAAATAAACACACACACACACACACACACACACACACACCCCCTATGCGCTAGTCTTGATACCTCCAAACAAAGACAAAGGAGAGCTCATGCACTAGCCTTCATCATAATAGAGAATCTTCATGGTCATCAGGACGTTGTCTGGGAGAGGCTGCAGACTCTGGGTGAGTACAATGATGGTGCGCAGCAGCTGAATGGTTTCTTTCTTGGTCTGATCCGTGCTGTGAGCGCTGGTGATCTTCTTTCCGTTTCTGTACATGCCAGTAAACACACACTGAAACAGCTTTTAACAGGTTCATGTCATAGCACACACACATTCACACACACACACACACACACACACACACACACACACACACACACACACACACACACACACACACACACACACACACATGATTTTGCACATGCACGCTCACACATACTTGCTCATATCCACATGCAGGCATGTGCACTGACATACATACTCACACACTTGCACATACACACTCAAGCACACAAGTGACACAATTAATTTTATTCTACTTTTGTTTCTCGTCTAATATCACTATGAGTGAAGAGACGTTAAATTGAAGAAAGCAACACACACATCTATAAAGTTTAAACTTGGAACAGTTCAAAATTAACAAGAACTCTTTTTTTTCAGCCACTCTGCGACTGATTGATTAAAAATTCAGTGCACATAAAAGAACCCACGGGAACAAAAGAGTTGTTCCTGGCAAAATTCTTTAGAAAAAAATATACTTGTAGACAGGGAAGTTATGAACAAAAGTGGGTGGCATTGCTCTTGCGGCAACGCTCTTTCCCAAAGAAGAGTATCCCAAATTTCAAGCAGAGAAATCTGCCGTGATTGAAAGTACAAATCAATATAATACAATACAACATAAGAAGATACGATATGATACGATATAACACAAACTAACTGTGATGTTTTATAGCTTTTTTTTCCTTTAATGTTGTTGACCACTTTCACGCCATCAGTCTGCTATCATGTACTGCGGAGATCACTTCAAAGCATCCATCCAGGTTCAGATTGGGAAACAGATAAAAACACAGAAGGTGAGGGCATTTACCTGTATATTTCGACTCCACACTGGGTTGAGTATGAGAACTTGAACGTGTACGACTCGATCACAGTCTGTTAGAAAGGAGCCTCAATAAGTCAGTTGACTACCAATGCGCGCAGGCGCACAGGCGCACACACACACACACACACACGCACGCACGCACCCCCCCCCCCCCCCCCCCCCCCCCCCCACACACACACCTCACTGTAATAAAACGTTAGTTGATATCTCGTCATATATATTCTAATGCATATGATATCCTTCAAAGCTGCATCCGCAAGGTCTTCTTATATTGCATTATATTACATATTTAATTTGGGAATACCGCATTGGTCTGCATATTTAGTATCAAATTAGGCCCAGGTTGTGCGTGATACCAGGCTACTGTGTTTACTACGTAATATCATCAACCCAGATTTTTATTTCAAAAAGCAAGAAAAAAACCCAAAGGGTTCTGGAAATTTAAGTCTACATTACTTAAAGATGAAAAATCTGTAGTTTGTTAATGATACAATTAAAAGAGTAAAAACACAGTATGCATTTTTACCATACAATCGTGAACTGATTGACGAGATACCAAAACTTAGATGGAAATATGTCAATTATTTATAAGTTTTTAAGACGAATAGAGTCAGAAAAAAGCACAACAGATGTCACGTGCTACTAAAACAGTGTTGATGATAGATGTCAGTAAGATTTACCTGTGGGTCATCAGGGTCCACATAAATCTGAAATAGAGAAATGATTTACAGCTGCAATACATTTTGTAACATTACAAAATATGAACACATATAAAAGTGTAACTTAGTAAACTACATTCTAAATTTTAGTAAAACCAGGCGAGAAATATTCCTTTTAATTGATGATAGTATTTACTTTCTTCTATAAATAACCACTTACTGTCACAAAATGTGTTTCACACTTTAATCACAATTAATTCAATCACAGACTTACACATATCAGATCCTCTTCCCAGCCTTAAACACTGTTTAGAATTACCTTCTTTACTTTGACACTATTTCAAGAACACATACATGTGTCAGCAATGCATAACATCTCAACAAGCTATGACAACATTAAAACCACACTCATGCATCCAGAATATTTCAAAATCGTTTTCTCGCAAGCCATCATGGTTCTATGAATTACTAGAAAAACAACCACCTCGCACCAGATCACTTGGCCTAGTTTTTATCACACAGTGAACGATATTCCTGTCAACAACAGAACATTTTCAGAACCCATATTCATAATAAACTAAATCTTTCTCATATTGTCGTCTCCTAGTAGAGCACTTCCATAACACAGCTACCAAGGTCGTGTTTGAACTTAGAGCTATCAATACAAAGGCTCTTGTTAACATTCTGTTATTACTTTTTAATCGGTCAGGTCACATTATTTACCGCTAACTAAAAGTAACATGACGATTCTGCTACCACTATTGACTGATAACACGACAAAAAGTTTTTTGCTTTTTACAAAGGCAGCTGAATTGCCATGAATTATCACAAGACTTTCTATGAGACGGGGACGTTTCCCCATGACAACTCTTAACACCAGGCCAAAAAAGTCGTAACAGAGAAAGACCAGGCATGGTCCCATCTTTCAATCTCTGCCTCTTCCTGCGTTCATTTAGCCTAACTATGGCACACTTGCTATTTAAGCTGTGCCTAGCTAGAGCAAATTCACCCCCCCCCCCTCTCTCTGTCTCTCTTGGGAGTACCTATTTACTACATCACAAATTCTGAAGGTCATACTATGCTAATTATTTTCCTTTTCCGACTTTTTAAAGAGGACTCATGCATTCATTTGATCAACCTGTGCTCACATAACACTGACATAAACACTTCATACATGTGTATTCATTTTTGTTCTGAATCTGTCTTAAAAATTTGTTTCATTCAGCTGATAGGCTCAAGCTCTAGTGACACTTGAAACAAGTTGTTGTTGACACCAATGATTGCAATATACTATTTTTCTCATCATCAATTGCGAGAAGGGAACAATTACAATATTTTGAAGCCTACGAAGAACAGCACCCCCCAAAAAACAACAACAAACAAACAAACAAAAAATCACACACACACAGAAACTAAATTAAACATACCCCAATTAGCAGCATCCGTAGCTGAAAACAAATAAACATAAAATATTTTGAACACACACACACACACACACACACACACACACACACACACACACACACACACACACACACACACACACACTTTTAATTATGTCTTCTTTAATTGTAATTTCACCACTGTCCCTTGCACTTTGGTGATGCAAACTTTCTTCTATTATTCACTGTCAATAAGAAGATAAAAAAAAATTTCCTTTTCTTACCACTCCCTTCTCTCTACCTTTTTTCTGTATAATATTACAGTTTATAAATGCATGTTGAATGAAACTGAACACCACACACACACACACACACACACACACACACACACACACACACACACACACACACACACACACACACTTTGTCATTTCAAAATTTCATGCAACTTTAAAAGCTTTATTTTGATTTTGTTCTTGCTTTGTCTTCGAGTTGACGCCAGATAAAACTGCTTTGCTGCGTCATCCACTGTAATTGTGGATTTGTTCAGCAAGTTGTCAGTTTACCATTTGCTGTCTTCGTTCTCTGGCTTTTTGTTTGTTTATTCAATTTCACTTAAACAGGAATTTTGCATAATGGATCTCCAGTTACCCTTCTGAAATGAAGCTAGTATGCGTTTTGCATTGAAAATGTTCTACTCATCTAACGTAAGTAATAGCTTTCTACTCAGAATTCACGAAGGGTCTACAATAGCACTTCTGATCGATGATATGAATGTATGAATGAAAGTGAATAAACAAATTGTGGAGTGCGTTAAACTCTCAATACGAATGACTGATTCAGACAACAGCTAAATCGAGCAGATACAGGTTATGCAATGCACGATGCCGTTGCTACTTTTCTTCTTTTTCTTTTTTTTTTTGGGGGGGGGGGGGTAGCTTTTTCCTCTGACAATAGCAACAAGAACATTTTATTCTAAAAAAAAAGCAACGTACAAAAGCAAAAGCAAAACAGTAAAACAAGAGATATACATGAAAATGACACACTCAAATGCATTCATCCCAAATGGCAATATGCAATCAAAATGCCTAAAGGGAAAATATCCATATTCAACATGTGTAGTTGTACAACATCCAACCAGCACTGCTCTCCCCATACAGCCCATCCCAATCTGACCATTTACAGCTACGGCAATAATCACTCATAAATCAGGCTCTGTTCATTATCAACTCCTCCGCTGCATACACTGACTTTCCTAGTTGATTTTGTTTGACGCTTTCTATTCTTTTCCTACACCAGCATTCTCTAAAGGCTGGTGCCCAGAAGCTTGAAAATCATAAAATATAACAACGCAACATGCTACTGGCTACAACCCTAATGATTGTAGTCTTGCAGGGTACAAGAACATGAATGTATGCTAAGATGTACTCGCGTGCCTACTGTTTCTTTTTTTTTTACAGGGGGGGAGGAGGGGCTCATTCACAAAAATATTTATTTTGTTACACAATGTAAGGGGGTCGCATATGAAGTAGACTGCATCAAAAACCCTTAAAATAAGTTTTTTATCGTTTAGTTGTTGTCTATGTGTTCCAAAATTTCTTTCCAAACGTCGAAGCATCCCCTTTTAAACCCCTTGATAACCTGAGGGTCTGGAAGGAGCTGTCGCTCTCGGGTCTTCAGGTTTAAATCTGAAAAAAGAAAAAGGGGTTTTCGCAGTTTCAATACGTGTTTTTGTGGGTTCCCCATTTAACTTTTTGGGGGGGCACCCGAAGTGCACTCTGATCACTCATCCCCCTGGGTATATGTGGGGATTGAAATAGCACACTGAATGAGAAGTTTGCTGTATAAAAGGCTTTCAAATATCTGCCTAAGGTAGCAATGTTCCCCTTCAGAGGAAGTATGTAGGCCTAATGTGAATATGTAATCTTCCCTTTTTCATTATTTTCACTGGAAGGTTATGTGTGGGTAAGGTGTGTGTGTGTGTGTTTTTGGGGTGTGTGTGTGTGTGTGTTGTGTTTGTTGGTTTTTGTGTGTGTGTGTGTGTGTGGGCGCGGCGCCGCGAGCGTACTGGTGCCCCGTGTGTGTGTGTGTGTGTGTGTGTGTTGTGGTGTGTGTGTGTTGTTGTGTGGTTGTGTTTTTTGCTTATTCCCCTCGGTTTTTCGATGCTCATAAAAATGTATACAGAAGGAAGGAAAGGCAACTCCCAAGCGCCGTCTCCATAAGCCCGTTCGGAAATTGGCCCTCAGTAGGTGATTTGGAAATGGCCCTTTCCAGCAGCTTCTTGGCAAAAAGTGCAGATTGTTGTTCGTTCTTTCTTTCCCCTG
>CM060337.1:10037392-10038921 GCA_030674155.1 Stramonita haemastoma | reverse complement strand
GGTCATCAGGGTCCACATAAATCTGAAATAGAGAAGTAATTTACAGCTTTAATATATTTTGCAACATTACAAATTATGAACACATATATAAAACATGTAACTTAGTAAGCAATATCATGTTAGTAAAAACCAGGCGATGAATATTGCTTTTAATTGCTAATAGTATTTACTTTCTTCCATAATTATATAAACACTTGCTGTCACAAAATGTGTTTCACACTTCAATCACAATAATTCAATCACAGGCTTACACATTCAGATCCCCTTTCCAGCCTTAAGTACTGCTTAGAATTCCCTCCTTTACTTTGACACTATTTCATGGACAGATACAAAGTATCAGCAATGCATAACATTTCAACAAATTATGACAACATTACAATCACACTCACGCATCCGGAATATTTCAAAATAATTTTCTCACATACCATCACAAACCATTTGCTACTATAAGAAAAAACAACAACTTCACACCAGATCACTTAGCCTAGTTTTATCATACAGAGAAGGATGTTTTGGTGAACAACAGACCCATTTTCAGATCCCATGTTCATAATAAACTAAATCTTTCTCATATTGTCACCTCCTAGCAGAGCACTTCCATAACACAGCTACGAATGTCCTGTTTTAACTTAATGCTATCAATACAAAGGCTTTTTATTAACATTTTAACCGTGCTTCCTTTTTAAAGATTACTTTATTAATCGGTCAGGTTACATTATTTACCGCTAATTACAAGTAGCAAGACGATCCTTCTATCACTACAGACCTGTAACACCACAAAAAGTTTATTATGATTTTTTTTAAAGGTAGCTGGACTGCCATGAGTTATCATTAGACTTTCTATGAAGTGGGGACAGGTTTTCCTGTTACACCTCTTACACCAGGCAAAAAAAGTCCCAACAGAGAAAGACCAGGTATGGTCTCATCTTTCACGTCTTAGCCTCTTCCTGCGTTCATTCAGCCAAACTATGACACACTTGCTATTAAATTTTATGCTTTGGCCAGTTAATGCAAATTCTCTCTCTCTCTCTCTCTCTCTCTCTCTCTCTCTCTCTCCTCTCTCTCTCTCTCTCTCTCTCTCTCTCCTCTCCTGGGGAGACCCTATTCACTTCATCACAAAGTCTGACGGTCAGGCTATTTTTTGACTTTTCAAAGAGGAATCATCATTCATTTGATCAACCTGTGCTCACATAACACTGACATAAACACTTCATACATGTGTATTCATTTTTGTTCTGAATCTGTCTTAAAAATTTGTTTCATTCAGCTGATAGGCTCAAGCTCTAGTGACACTTGAAACAAGTTGTAGTTGACACCAATGATTGCGATATACTATCGTTGACACCAATGATTGCAATATACTATTTTTCTCATCATCAATTGCGAGAAGGGAACAATAACAATATTTTGAAGCCTACGAAGAACAGCAACCCCCCCCCCAAAAAAAAACAACAAACAAAAAACAAACAAAAAAAAACAAAAAAAACCCACACACATAGAAACTAAATTAAACATACCCCAATTAGCAG
>CM060337.1:9999892-10032392 GCA_030674155.1 Stramonita haemastoma | reverse complement strand
TTACACAATTAGCATTTTTATCATGTCTTCTCACAAATGAAAATTCAGAAATTTATGATCCTGTGTGTGTGTGTGTGTGTGTGTGTGTGTGTGTGTGTGTGTGTGTGTGTGTGTGTGTGTGTGTGTGTGCGCGCGCGCGCGCGCGCGCGTGAGTGTGTGCGCGCGCACGCGTTTGTGTACGCATGCAAATGCGAAACTTGTACAGACATACATGTAATTGTATAGAAGACGAAATGCGTTAATCTTGTATGGCGCTGTAAACTTTTTGATGTCATGTTTAATATTTATTCCTTTATTCATTAATGTTTAATCCTTTGCTCGTAGCACTGTAAATTTATCTGTTTTTGAGATTTAAAAAAGAATTTGAATTTGAATTAGAAGAGTATTTTTCTGTTAGTTTTGAAAACAATGCAGTAAACAAGAAATAATATTTGTACTGATGAAATATTTAATGTTGACCTAGTTTTCATGTCCTTTTCTTTTGTTTTTTCATTGTTAAAGTGTTTTTTTGTGTGTTTTTGTTGTTGTTTGTTTGTTTGTTTGTTTGTTTGTTTGTTGTTGTTGTTGTTGTTTTTTTTGTTTGTTTTTTTTTTGGGGGGGGGGGGTGCTATTACCTAATCAGGGCAAGGGCCAGATGAAACAAGTATGTGAATGCTTACTCTGTTACCCTTGGAAAATAAATGAAAGAGAATTCTCTCTCTCTCTCTCTCTCTCTCTCTCCCTCTCTCTCTCTCTCTCTCTCTCTCTCTCTCTCTCTCTCTCTCTCTCTCTCCTCTCTCTCTCTCTCTCTCTCTCTCTCTCTCTCTCTCTTCTTTTCTCCTTCTGCTCTCTCTCTGCTGTAAGCGTCTTTTTGTGATGACATGTTTGCTATTTATTCTATTGACGGATAGTTTGTTGATGAATTATTCATATTCACTTATTTTACCTCATTTTAATTAGTTTTGATGACATTTTGACATAAACGTGTTTTAACGTATTAGTGTGATATTTTTGTTTCGTTTTGTGCTACGTGTGTGTGTGTGTGTGTGTGGTGTGTTTGCTGTGTGTGTGTGTGTGTGTGTGTTGTGCGTGCGTGCGTGCGTGCGCGTGGTGTCGTGCGTGCTGTGCGTGTCGTGCTGTGCGTGGTGCGTGTGTGTGGTCTGTCTGTCTGTCTGTCTGTCTCTGTCTCTGTCTCTGTCTGTCTGTCTGTCTGTCTGTCTGTCTGTCTGTCTCTCTCTCTCTCTCTCCTCCTCTCTCTCTCTCTCCTCTCTCTCTCTCTCTCTCTCTCTCTCTTCTCTCTCTCTCTCTCCTCTTAGTTCTTTTGGACTTACTTATCCATATTCTTGAACATGATTTGAATTTTTTTTACTGAGTATTTTATGGGGTGTCCTATCTTAATGTCGATTTCTTCTAAATAATTGGTTAAAATTGTTGATTTTCTAGCTTAGTTTTCTTTTTATAATATCTTAAAGAAAGAAAGGTTTTGTAAAAGTGATCTGATATATATCTTTTTTAAATTTAAAAAAAAGGGAGTGGGGGGTTGCTCCCTTCTCTGCTGTCTCCTGTCTATTTTTTAAAATTGTTATATATTTATGATTTCTCTTATTTTTCGTTTTTTTTCTCTCTCTCTTTGGCTTTTTCTTGTGTGTTTTAATATATTTTTTTAATTTCTTTTTTTTCTCTATCTCTCTACTTTCGATTTTAATCTACTTGATTTACGTAATTATACTCAGTGCATCTGTCTTGACATTGATGTTCGGGTCAGCTGTGGACTGTGTGTTGTGAATACATATCTATCTCCTCTGTTTGAATAATTATCAATGTATCCAGTTTGAGATAATGCGTTTTGTTGAATGTATCCTATTCTCATTTACAAAAAAAAGAAGAAAAAAAAGGTTAAATTGTTGTTGTTGGTGATGATGGTTTGTGGGCTAGGGGCGTGCTACTACCTTTTCTTTTAGTTTAAGTTTTTATAATAGGGCCTAGCTATATCCCTAATCAGGGCAAGGGTCGTATGAAAAAAAGTATGTAATACTTTACTCTGTAACCCTTGACAAATAAAGATTATTCATTCATTCATTCATTCATTCATTCATTCATTCTCTCTCATCTACTGTAGTGTTTTTTTTGTTTACTTGTTTGTGCCCCCACCCACTCCTGTATTACTCATTATATTCTATGCGTGGGTGTATCAAAGATTAGAGATAATTGAGGAAGGCTGAGTTATTTTTTTCTGCAATGGAAAATATGTTTCTCCAGGGGTTCCCCAAGATTTAAATTATAAAAAGGGAGAAAGCCAGTGAGTCAATTTGTCATAATAAATCAAGCGACGAGAATGTCTAGATACAAAGATCTGGTGCGACGAGGCAAAAAAAAAGAAAGAAAAGAAAGAAAATGTCACAGGAAAAACAAAATTTATTCATTGACAACATTGCCCTTTATTAGCCTTAAGCAGTAACAATGGGGATTTCCGATGTTCTATTTTTGTTAGCCAATGAAATATCGCCCAGTAGAATTGAGAGATGTCGTAGAAACCAGTTTTTGAACATTTCGGTTATTTTTGTTGATGAATTACTCATTCGTTCACTTAAGTTTACCTCATTTTAATAAATTTTATGAGTGAGGCAACATCGAACCAAAATGTGTTTTGGAAAGACTGCGAATATACTTTTATTTTTGTTTTGTGCATACGTGTTTCATCACCCTCAGGTAGGAACTTCCGTCGAATGACAACATGGCGGATTGTTTAACGTCAGGTTCGACCCAACAGCTGAAAAACAAAATATTGTGGCTGTTTCTTTCTTCTAACAGTCTCAGTATGAATAAGACGCTGTTGTTATTGTTCCTGTCTACGGGTATTTGCTTGGCATGTCTCGTGACATACATGCCGAAGCTGTTGCTTGTCATGTTTCCAGTCTCGAATCGATGGCTTGTTACCAGTGACGGAAACGCTCACCACGAAACGTCTGTTGTTTTGCGTGTTCGACCAAAAATACCCATCAATCCTGGTAAGGCGTGTTAATTATTGCCGATATAATGATCTTGAAGTGGATGTTTAGAATAATTTCTCTATAACTGATTGTCGATTGAAGCCCTTGGTAAAACTTACGCATCATCCGAGTAGGAGTAGTGCTGAGTAAGAGACTCTCTAAGAGAAACTCAGAAAGACCAGCTGGTTGACAAAGTATGCAGTCAGACCAGAGATCTGTCTTGGGGCAGGATTTCCGATCTTCTGCATGAACAACCTTGTGTCCGGAATGGTCTCCATTCTTTCATTTTATTTAACATTATAATAATAGGTAAAGCAATAAAGAAAGCTACTTATCAAACTATTATCAACCACAAATTTTCTGACATTATATATAATAAGAAATAGAGGAGCAAATGTCTCTGCCTTAGAAAGGCAGTCTGAGACTGTAACTCTGTTGAATGACACCACATACATAAGACTAGTATCAACAGGACACTGCTTCAATGCACTTTTTTCCCCACAAACTTTGACAAAGCAATATTATATTATACATAATATTGTTAGTGTGAGTGAGAGACTGAGACTCTGTGTGTGTGTGTGTGTGTGTGTGTGTGTGTGTGTGTGTGTGTGGTGTGTGCATGTGTCATTGTGTGTGTGTGTGTGTGTGTGTGTGTTGATTTTGATTTGATTTGATTTATTCTTTTATATCGAGGATAATGGAATAAGCACTATTGTGCTTTTTTACATCCAGTCCCTGTTTGTTTGCAGTTTTGTAAAAGTCATGTTCCCACCGGCACACAATGGCTTACTCTTACAAAAAGCGGAACAGGATTTAACATGTGCGCAAGATGTTCTGCATGTGTTCGCACACTGGGCCTTGGTTTAAAGTGTCACCCGAAGGACTTGTGGGGAGAGTGGAGTCAGCACTGATGTTAACTCCAGGAGAAAAATCTCCTCAACCGGAATCGAACCCAGGTTGTCAGATTGCCAGCGCAATGTTCTGACCACTAGGCTATCCGTCCCCCATGTGTGTGTGTGTGTGTGGTGTGTGTGTGTGTGTGTGTGTGTGTGTGTGTGTGTCACTCTGTGTGTGTGTGTGTGTGTGTGTGTGTGTGTGGTGTGTGTGTTGTTGTGTATGTACATATACATGTATACATATAATATATTTGTCTATGTGTGTGTGTTTGTGTGTATTGTGTGTGTGTGTTTGTGTGTTTGTGTGTAGTGTGTGTGTGTATGTGTGTGTGTTGTATATGTGTGTGTGTGTGTGTGTGTGTGTGTGTGTGTGTGTGTGTGTTGATGCTCTAGATGTCAATAGTTATTGCCTTGTGTTGAATTTCAGGTATATTATATATGTTAACTTTGAGAGTAGATTCATGTTAAAACAAGAACTGACGAGAGTTCACGATGAAGCTGATTGCATTCTTTCACTCTTTGCTCCCTACTAGTTGAAGCAGTTCAGTAGTTGTTGACGTGAAGATGTTCCATGCTTCCAGACGTGAAAAAAGAGGCTGTGGCGGCGATGAACATAGCCCTGGACTTCCAAGAACAGGGCAAGAAAGACCGCGCCCAGAAGATATTCCAGCACGCCTCTGGCCCTTGACCCTTCCCACGCGGACATCCTGACGGCCTTTGGGGAGTTTCTGGAGCTGCACATGAACGACGTGATGCGGGCGGACCACTACTACAAGATCGCTCTGGAGATCAGCCCCCAGCACCAGAAGGCGCTGACCAACAGACAGCGCACCAGTCCCATCGTGGAGGAGATCGACCAGAAACGCTTCAACGCATCGACCAGAAACGCACGCTGTTTTACACCGTCCCCGACAGTCACCCGGCTCTGCGCCGCGCGAAGAAGGAAGCCTACTTTGCCCACATTTACCACAGCAACGCCATTGAGGGCAACACCTTGACGCTGATGCAGACCCGGGCCATCATTGAGACCAGGTTGGCGGTGGGCGGCAAGAGTCTGCAGGAGCAGAATGAGGTCTTGGGACTGGACGCTGCGCTGAGTTACCTCAACAGTACACTGGTCGGCAGGGTGAGAAATCAGTTTTTTGTTTTTGTTTGTGTGATTTTTTTGTTTTGTTTTGTTTTATCATGTTTTTGTTCTGGGTTTTGTATTCAGTCATGTAGTGTGTGCATTTGTAAGATAAATTACATGTATAATTTGTTTATCGTATTCATAGTCATAAGAAACTCTTTTACTGAAGATGTATTGGATTTTATTTTTTTGTTTTACTTTTATTCATGGTTGTAATTTTTTTTCTTGTCCATTGAACTCTTATTTTTCTAAATAATAATAAATATTTATTTATATGATTTTCTGTTTAGTTAATTAAGTTTATAATATCATTTATTGATTTATGTTACACATCATGTTTTCAGAGATCCAAGAATGGCTCCCATCCATCTACTAAGGCAAGCTGTCAGAGAGAGAGAGAGAGAGAGAGAGAGAGAGAGAGAGAGAGAGAGAGAGAGAATGCTTGCATGTGGGTGTGATTGTTTGTTCCTCTGTCAATGAATTTTTTTTTTTCCATTTGTAGAACATTTTACAAAAATACAGTGACAAAAAATAACACCAGTATGTCCTCAGTGTATGAATGATCCTACTTTCTCACCCAGTGGAACGATCAAAAGAAATATCAAATTATTACAGTAACAAAACAACAAAGCCAACATAACATTCTGTATTTTACTTCATTAGTTCATATTTCTGGTCTTGTATAGATCCCCAAACATACTGTCCTCTACACCTAACAAAAATATGTTAAGGTATCACACATTATATATTGCATTATGATTTAGGATCAATCCTTTCCCCACTAACATGACCCCACCTATCCCATGACTTTATCCCAAGTACAGAAAGAGCATAGCCCAACTCATGAGAGTAAAGTCAAAAGTTGTGTAATTTATGTAACATATTTAAATATATTTATTTATGCATTAAGATAATGATTTTTTCTATTTAAAAAAATAATTCACTGATCATGAAGTATTTATGAATGACTTGATTGATTGACTGATTTATTTTTATTTTTATTTATTTATATCGAGGATAACAGAATAAGCAATCATATGCTTTTTTTCATCCGGTCCCCCGTGTGTATGCAGTTTTGTAAATATTATCATCTGTTCCCACCGATTGTGTGTGTGTGTGTGTGTGTGTGTGTGTGTGTGTGGTGCGTGTTCATATCTGTGTATATAACTCCACTAGAAAGGATAATAAAATAAGTGTGTTTGTGTGCAGAGAGAGAGAGAGAGAGAGAGAGAGAGAGAGAGAGAGAGAGAGACTCTGTGTGTGTGTGTGTGTGTGTGTGCGTGTGTGTGTGTGTGTGTGTGTGTGTGTGTGTGTGTGTGTGTGTGTGAACATGTGTGGTTGAATCAGTGAATGTGTGTGTGGGTGAAACTTATACATGTATTGGAGCAGAAGCCCATCTTCAATGATAAAATAGGGAATACTTCATTTTTGCACTCACTTTCATGTGTATACATCATGTTCACAATCAGTAACTTTGTCTGGAGTGAAAAAAACCAAAACAAACCATTTGCCAGTTGAGCTGGTTGGCTAGGATTGACTAGCATACCATTTTTTCTTGTGTGGAAAGGAAATTTACCTGGCGAGTTTCAAAACTTCATAATCTTTTTTCTCTATTCTTGAAGGTTAATATGTAATAAACTCCTTTGGTATTTTTTTGTGTAATAAATAATTTGTTTTATTTACAAGATTTTAGGGACATCTTATCACAAGTGTGTGAGCATATTAAAAGTTTTGTGAAACAGAACTTGATCAAGATTTCATTTGACTGTCATGAAGGTTTTGACCTGATTCATTGATAAACATTTTAACTGAAAGCAAACTCGAGTGTAAGAGGACACACATAATTTTAAGAAAAGCAGTTCATTCCATTTTAGCCATTAAGTTAAAGTCTGTCCCGAGCCATAAGGCTCATCAGGCCGGTGCTTATCCCGGTTTCTGTGGCGTTAAGCGACTGAGAGTCATAGACTCCCCCCTGGATAGGACGCCAGTCTATCGCAGGGTTAACCCCCAACACAAGGTTGGTACCCCTTTTACACCTGGGTGGGGTGAGAAAATAGCCGTAAAGTGCCTTTTCCAAGGGCACAACGCCATAGCGGAATAGCTGGGATCAAACCCGCAACCTTTAGATTACGAGTACAATGCCTTAACCACTAGCCACAGCGGCGGCAATAAGCGTAGATCTTTTCCTATTGCCACTGCATGAACTGTACAAATCTTCTGCAGAGTCTGTTATAACCCACCAGCAATAAGTTCTGTCAAGATGATTGCAGCTAAAGATTACATTGTAATTGAAGGAATGAGAGTTAGTACAGAGTACTACAGGCAAATATTTAAAAAAATGTTAGTGATGAGTACAACAGTAGTATATAGGCTACAGAGTATCAAAGTCAAAATATTTAAGTGTTAGTGATTATATGACAGGAAAATCTTCCAAAGAATTAATGATCAACTATATACATGTAAAAGACTGTTTTGAAGAGTATCGATATTTTAGGGATGTTGAAGATAGAGGGGTTGGATACAGAACTAATGGTCAAAGTCAAAAGCTATTCTGCAGTGTGTGACAGTGTTGACTCTGACTTTTGACCCTCCCATGTATGATGTGTTTGCAGGTGGGTCGCCTTTCCCTGCAAGACTTGCTGGACATACATCTGCGTGTCCTGGGTTTTGTGGACCCTTCCCAGGCCGGCCGCTACCGCTCCACGCAGGTGTATGTCGGGAGTTTACCCCCCCACCCCCTGTAGATGTTCCGCTGCTGATGGACGAATTCGTCACCTGGCTGAATTCAGAGGAAGCTTTTGCCATGCACCCCATTGAGTTTGCGGCCATAGCCCATTACAAACTGGTGGTGATTCACCCCTTCTATGATGGAAACGGAAGAACTTCACGGCTGCTGATGAATCTTATCCTCATGCAGGCTGGCTACCCTCCAGTTGCCATAAAAGTGGAGGACCGTCTACGTTACTATGAGACCTGGAGCTGGCCAACAATGGAGATCATCAGGCCTTTCATCCGTTTTATCGCAGAGTGCACAGAGAGGACGTTAGACGAGTACCTGGCTGCCACGATGGAGGATGGTCACTCTTTGCAGCAAGACTCTGATAAGAAGAACGCCTCTGAACGGCAGCGGATTATCTATATCGACAATGAAGACTGAGGCTCTGCTCTTGCTTGTTTGGAGGTTTCTGACTTGGATGAAGCAGCACAAAGGGTTATGTTTTCTGTGTGAAAGTGTAGATTTTTGTTTTGTTTTTTGTTTTTTGCTTTTTATTTGTTCCTGATCTGAAAGTTCTGTGATTCTTCGCCTCAAGTATCTGTGAAAAAGTAAATCACTTGGCTTAAAAAAAAATGTCTATTGTAAAAAATTATCACAAGAATATTTTTAAAGCCCCGAATTTTTAGTAGAGCATGAGGCCAAATACGTTGTGCATCCACATTCAAGCAAATTCACACAATCATATATTTGCGACTCTTTGGTTTCAGATAGGATCTGCCTAGTTCAACTTATCCAAGATACACTGCACGAAAGGTTGTGTGCAGTGCTGCATTGTCTCATCAGGGAGCGAAGGGGAGAGAGAGAGAGAGAGAGAGAGAGGGGGGGGGGGGGGAATGAAGGGGGGAGAGAAAGAGAGAGAGATAGAGAGAGAGAGCTATCAGGTACAAACATTTTTGTTTATTAGTCCAGTGACCTTTAATGGGTGTGCATGAAAATGTCAGATTTGATGGATCTGTGCAGAGTCCCCCCCTGTGCACACCTCACTTGTAGAGCTGAATGTGTTTGAGATAAGAGGGAGATAAAAGATAAACATTTCATAGCAAAGCTTGCCAATATTGATAGACATGTTGACTTGGGTGTGTCTTTTCATAGCAAAGCTTTCAAATATTGACAGACATATTGACTTGGGTGTGTCTTTTCATGGCAAAGCTTGCCAATATTGACAGGCATGTGGACTTGGGTGTGTCTTTTCATGGCAAAGGTTGCCAATATTGACAGGCATGTGGACTTGGGTGTGTCTTTTCATGGCAAAGGTTGCCAATATTGATGGGCATGTTGAGTTGGGTGTATCATAGGTCATGACCCACACCAGTGAATGACCAAAGCTTACTGGAGTTTGGCGGAGGCCTAAAAATGAGTACTGCCAGTATTGCTTTAGTGCTGGATGGACTTGCAGTTAGGGCAGTCTTGTCCATCAGGGGATTTTTGTTTAAGATTTTTAACTTCCTGAGAGAATCGGGTTTTTTTCCGTCTGATATGAGTGAAAGTGGTATGGTTGTTCTCTAAGGACAAGGTTGTTTTAAGGAATCTGGTTTTGGTTTTTCTGTTTTAAGTGTGATCGATGTGGGTTTTCCCACGACAGCGATGGCTGTCCTGCGCTGACCCTTATGGTTGGCCAGGCATCGATACAAGCAAGGACAGTTGAATTGGTTTTATACCCGTTTTAAACAGTACATAGTCGCACCTTTTAATTCGAGTTTTAAATGTAACGAGGTGATAGCCCTGATATGGCTGGCCTATGTGGTGGCGGGGCTGTAAGCAACATAATTGGATTGGATTGGATTGTTGTAAGATATGTCAATATTTGTGCAAAGAATTACTGAATTGCAGCTCAAAAAAAAAAAATTATTCTTCTATATTAAAGAAAATTCTTACCACCACAGCTGTGATGGTGAAACAAAATTCATTAGGCAGTATACATAGAATCCAAGGCTAACATCAATATTTTCAAAGAAAAAATTACATAATCTGATTGCGAAAATGATGAAAAGATTGAAATAGCTAAATCTCCACAAACATTTAATTAAGGAATAGATAATCTCTTTTCAATGTTTAGTAAAACCCTGATTTGTTTTATCGTAAAATATTGCCAGGTTTTTTTCAGTGATTGGAGGGGGGGAGGGGAGGTTGTGAAATTTGTCAGATTTGGTATTTCGATTTAGTATTTTTCTGGCAGTGAAATTGTTTTTCTTCACAATTTTTCTCAAGAATCACATTAGACGACGTAATCATATCTAGGTTTAGCTTGTTAAATGCCATGGAGTTGTTTCCCTTTTGTTTTCCCCATGCCAGAGCAAAACCATGATTTTTCAAGAATTGTTTGCTGGGAATATCACTCCTAACAATAGTTAAAACATCTTTTTTTACCTGTTTAAGGAGTTGCATAAAAAAATCTGCCTGAATTTGACTCATTCTTCACAAAGACCAGAGGTGATTCATATAATATTTGTTGAGCACCGCCATGCAAAGATGTACGGGGTGACAACTATAGTCCACCACTGTCCCATCTTTGAAGAGAAACACCCAGAAATCATATCAGTCTACTGTCAGTGGATTTGGCTCAACCCACAAATTAATGTCCTAGACCTGCCCACAAGGCGTGTGCGATATATAGATGAGTAAAGGGAGAGCTGACAACTTTTGGGTTGAACCAGCAATCATTGGAGAGACGAGGATTATTTGCTCTTTAGAGACCTTACCTATCAGTATTTCCGAGTTTCGTGTTGGCCACTGCGCCCAGTGATAGTGTTATGATCCTCCTCCTCCATGTGCTCTGGTCTTCACTGGCCCTGCTAACTCAGTAGATTCTTATGTCACAGGATTCGGTGATGTTGTCAATTAGAGAAACTGATAGCTTGCCTTTTTTTTTCTTTTTTTCTCTGTCTTGCCTTGAAAGACAGTTTTCATGAGGTTCATATCTTGGTTTTGTAGCACATGGCCTACATATCTAATTAGTTTCTTGTTCATTTATAAAAGTAAGAAGTTTTCTTGTTGTTCCCAGTTTGTGCAATATACTTTCATTATTTTGTTCTTTTATCTGCTAACTGACTGAGCAGCTTTCTGAAAAACCACATCTCAGCTGCTTTGGTTTTTCTTTTTGTCTTTTTTGTGTCCAGGAGGCAGACCTGTTTAAAGTGTATTATTCAGTGTAGTTTTTTTTCCCCCCAGTTTCACAGACAAAATGATGTAGGAGTTATAATGTACCTGTACATTTTGAATCAGAAGTGGTCATGATCACGGCAAAATCGACAGTTTAAGTGTTGAAAGGTTATGGGTAAAGTGTTAGGAAATCTACAAGTCATGTTTTTTTACCTGAAGTTTATGGAATATGGATGAGTCTTTTTTTTTCTCCTTCCTCATCTAGAGTTGAAGATTAACCAATGGTGAGATTTTGCATATGAGTCTGAACCATTTTACCATGAAGGTATCCACATTCTGACTTAGGGGATAGGGATCAGTCTATGTCTTGTTATCACCAGGATGTAGGTTTATAAACAGAGTTTGGCTTCAGTATTGCTGAGCATAGGGCAGTGCTTTGTGAGTCATTACAGTCATACTGAAGTTATGGACAGTTAGAATTTTGGTTGTCAGGTTCAAAACAAATTGTCCTTTATTTTTTTCTTTTATAAGGATTTACATTCTCATGCTTTGATGAGTTAATCTTTAATGTCCTACTGAAGTTCAATGGAACATTAATTTTGGTTGTCGGTTCCAAAAACATAATTGCTGCTTCTATTTTTTTTCTTTTATATAGATTTACTCTCATGACTTTTTAATTGAGTATAATCTTTTTCTTAAAACAAATATAAAAATGTTGTATACCTTACTTTTTTGTGGTCATAGTTCAACTTGGGAACATTATTTTAGTGTGCGGTTGTGTGGATTCTAAAAAGAACAATTAAATGCATGCATTGTGCTGCAGACAGTTTATTTATTGATCTGTGCCTTCAGAGACCATATATGTTGACTGCTAAACAAGTGAAATGTTGTGGCGCCAATTTGTATTTATTGACTTTTGGATTTTGTTTTTAGTGGATTTTATGGGGGGGAAAATTCTGCTCTTTTTTGCCTCCCCCCCTTCCTCTTTCTTTTTATTTCATTCTGCATATATTTTCATGAACATTTTGCTGTCAAGCAGTGGTGTCTTAAGTGCTAACAGTGCAAGGGGTTTCTCATAAAATTTCTGCTTGCTTTTTCTGATCCTTGAAATCCAATTGTAGTGGTCAAATTGAAATCACAAGTCCCTCAATGCCTTTGACTCGATCTCTTGCATCAGTCAGAGAGCATCGTTTCCTGTCAGTCAAAACGAACATCCTTTTTTTTGTGACAGAATCATGTATTAGTTTCAGAGTGTATTGAAGAGCTACATGTCTGTATTCTGTGGGATGAATCCATGCTGATGAGACTGTCCCAGAACTGAACATATCATAGAATTTAAACTCAGGTGGTGAATCTCAAATTTTCTTGAATTTTATGCTGTTCAGATTTGGAGAAATGTGCATTTCATGTGAGGCAGTTTGTAACAGACTTTTTTTTTTTTTCCTCCACACAATTCTGAAACCACATAGCTGAAGACTCAGTCTGTCTTCCACCAGATCTATAATCCTTACAGCAGAATGGACTGGGTACTTTCTCTTCAAGGAAATCTGATTACCAGGCTACTCTGGTTTGTATATATAATACTCTAAAACAAGTCTTTCATGTACATACAATAATGTGAACCAACCTGGTACCATGTATGCAGTGAAATGTTAATTTGTCTTTAGACTGTCAGATTTGTGATGTCAGTGACATCAGTGACATGAAAACCTTTTGATGTATGGCATTGAGGTAGTCTGTTAACATTTTTTTTGTTCCTCAGCTAGAGCTCCAAGGTTCACCTATGGTGAGATTTTGCATATGCACCATTTTTGCCCTCCATGGAGGTAGCCACCATATGACTTCGGGTATAGGTGAAAATAAAAGCACGGAATTTCCTGTGTTGGAGACATCTGATAGAAATGTTAGGATCTGCTGTGGACTGTAGTTGGATGTTGCATGCATTAACTTTTAATGTCAAGCATGCTTTTCTGTTGCCAGTAACATGATGCTGTTTTGACTGCTTGAGATTGTGATGTTCAATAAAATCAAGTGCACAGAATTTCCTCTGCAAACTTGTAAATAATTTCTTTCATTCATTCTTTTCCTCTTCTTTTTTTTTTTTTTTTTTAATCATGGGAGTGAAAGGGTTTTATTGGTTCATACGGGTCAGTTTAATTTCATTTGTTGAACTTCAGCTGGTAGACTGAAGTATATCAACCAAACAAAACACTTAATGGGAAATGTGTGCACTCTTTTATATAAGTTTTGCTTTGCATAGGAAGGGAAAAAATATATAAAATAATGAATTGATTTTTTGTTTTGTTTTTTTGTTTTAGTTTTGTTTCTAATGGGTTGTCATTAATAGCAGTATTTTCAATTACTAATAGTTAAATTTGGGCTTCAAATGCAAATTTGGACCTTTTTCTTTGAGTTCAAATCAATTGTTTATAGCTTTGAAGGCTTTGGAGTTGTTCTTTTTCCTAATATCTAAACAAAAGAAAAATTGTTGCATGGTTTCTGCTTATGTCATAGAGAACAGGGTTTGTAAAATCCATGTTAGAGTTATTGTGGACAGGTTAGTGGCTGTATGTCTCTGATGCAGCTCTGTGTGTGTAGTGTGCTTGTGTAGAGGGAAATGTTTGCAAGTGTTTTCATTTAAATTAAGTTGATTGTCTATGTCATGATGATTATGTGAAAAGAACAGAGAGAGAAAGAGATAGACACAGAAAGAGAAAGAGAGAGAGAGAGAGAGAGAGAGAGAGAGAGAGAGAGAGAGAGAGAGAGAGAGAGAGAGAGAGAGAGAGAGAGTATAATAAATGTGCAGTGAATAGTGGTTCTTTTTCTTTCCTTTGGTTGGTTGTAAGTATTTTGTGGGGTTTTTTTTGGTGTTACATTCAATAGTTTCAAGTTAGTTTATTTAATAATTTTTTTTTTGTTATTCCTCAGGTGACTACATCACTGTTTACCAACCTTCGAGTAGTTGCTATCTGACTTTGGGAATGTATGGGAAATAATTGTGACTAGCAGTTTGTAGCAGGCTTGATAGTGTTGCTACTCTGCATTATGGCATTCGCTCTTTTGTGCAGTGATAGTCAGTTTGAAATAATTTTTCTTTTTCAGGGGGTGGGTTGGAGGGGGGTGGGGTGGGGGATAGCCTAACGGTCAGATGTTGGGCTTGTGATTTGATGGCCTGGGCTCAAGCCCAGGGTTCAAGCCACCATAGAGGCACCCCTTCAAGGGTCTTTTTTTCCCCCTGGAGTTAACATCAAAACTTACCACTCCCCTGAAAATCTTTCATTGAAATGAAACTATCTACAAACCCAGACCATTATGTGCCAATGCAAGCAGAACATCTTGTGTGCATGTTAACATCCATTCTGCCTTTTGGAAGAGTAGGTTATTCATGCCGGGAAGAACAGATGATAAGAATACAAACACATGCACACTGGTGCAGTGTTTAGACATCATCATCCCATAAGTGGGATATGCGACTGCCGTACTGATGGGTTAAAAACAGTTGCGTATATTAATGAATCTTGGAGTCTATAGTTGAGAATGAAAGAAAGAGTATCTTATTCAGTGGAAGCACTTGCCTTATCAAGAAAAGCATTACATGCAAGCATATGGAAAAGAATGAAGATACTGGGAATTAACAGTGACTGAAACCAATCAATTGTATTTGTCACTCATCTGGGTGAACTCATAAGTTTAGTTTTTGTGAAAAAAATAGTGACTCCTGTTAATTAACAACAGTGTGTAGTTGTGTGTGTGTGTGTGTGGTGTGTGGTGTTGTGTGTGTGTGTGTGTTGTGCACACTTTCCAGGCCAACTACATGTTTGTGTGCATGTATGTGTTTGTATTTGTGTGCATGGTTCTGAAGTTGGCTTTCAAAAACAGAAGAAATAAACAAATTGATGTATAAAGTGACTTTATTGTCATTGCGATCAAGTGTATGCATGTCTCATTCCATTGCAGCATACGAATGCCTTGTGTGATGATTGTTTATGTGTTGGTATGGCATTTGTGACTGAAATAATTCTGAACTTACCTTCAAATGAAATGAAGCGTGATTTTATCATTGTGACAATACTGATCAGTGATGGAATTTGAGCTTGCAGATGTATGGGTGTTTTTAAACTCTGATTTTACTGGCATGATAGTGGTTTTAGCACGATTCTGAATCTGCTGTTGATTGTACTGATTTTAGGTTTTATCACTGTGAGTGTATTGAATGTATCACTGTGATGAGTGTATTTGAATGTCTCGATGCAAATGTAATTGGTCCTGTACAGTACTTGAGTGTTCTGATGCCTTCTGTTTGCAAAGTGTGCCTGTCATTTATTCTCCTGTGGTGTCACTTTGAATGATATTACCTGAAAAAAAAAAAGTGTGGTTGGTGTGTGTGTGTGTGTGTGTGTGTGTGTTGTGTGTGTGAGTTGTGGTGAGTGAGTGAGTGAGTGAGTGTGTGTGTGTCTGTGGTGTGGTGTGTCTGTTTGTGTGTGTTGTGTGTGTACGTTGCATGCACACATGTGTACTTACATGCACACACATAGTTTATAACTGAAACAGATGTGATTTCTGTCTTGGTGCAATACTAATGGGTGAACTGACTGAATTTCCAAAAATGTTGCAATCACATTTTGATCCCAAAGAATTTGAGACCCTTTCCCTACAAAATGAATTGGATGTTGCCCTAAGTAATTTTCAATTCTTTACATTTATTTCCTTATGGTGTTCTCAGGCCTATTTCCAGAACAGGACATTGTCTACAAACTAGGCAAGTTATGCCACAGTTAATTGCATTCACCTAAAAAAGTACCTTTCTCATGCTGTTTTGAGAAAGCTGAAACATTTCCCATTAACAATTTTGAAAGAAATGTTAAGAGTAACAATATTCAAGGAAATGTATAGAATTGTTTTTTTTTTTAATGTCAAGGATATTTTCTATAAGTGAAATGGAAACCAAATCTGTCCAAATTGTACAGTTTGGCAGGTTATGTTTTAAAATTTTTTTACATGAAGTGACAGCCCTGATGTGGCTTTCGTGGTTGGTAGGGCTATAAACAATATGGTATGGTTTGGATTTTGGCTGAAAAAAAATTGATTTGGCTTTTCATTCAATTTTGTTGTTTTGCTTTTATCCATCTGAAGCAAAACAATCAAGCATGGCTTTGGATTCATTTTGATTTTCCATGCATTCATTTTGATTTTCCATGGAGAGAAGAGGATCATGTATATCCATGAGTGTCATAGTCTGTGATTATTCGTACAAAATGTGTATCATTGCTAATATTTATTTGTTACCAACCTGTTGGAATACGTTGACGATTGTTGGGCATGTTCAGTTGTAAACCGGAACAAATCACTGTCTCTATAACTTTCCACTCACCAGGTCACAGTCTTCAGTCATATCAAGCTACAACAAATCCATTGCAAAATATACAAACACTTTATTATTAAAAGAAAAACAACAACCACCAAGCTTCCCTGTGGGATGCTGGGGGCTTGTTGGTATTGATAGCATCCCTGCCTTCTGGAAATTCTGTGCTAGGAATTCCCTCTTTTCTATCCCTCTCTGATTCTGCCGTGTTCCGTTTTGTTATGTGGTCAGATGTAAAGAGGTCAAGCTGAATATCATTAATGATTCAAATGGTTATCTTTAGTCTTGCATGAATGATTTGCACAGAGGGAGGAAGAGTTTCTGGTCTATTTTTTCTTTGACAGTGTGTGCAAGAAACAAAATCACTATGGCAATAAAAAAAAACAACAACAACCTAGAAAAATAAAACAAGAAGTTCTTGAAAATCATTGCCTGTGTTGTCTGTTGTAGCAGAGAGAGAGAGGAGAGAGAGAGAGAGAGAGAGAGAGAGAGAGAGAGAGAGAGATTCTTTTATACCGAGGATAATGGAATAAGCACGCTTGCGCTTTTTTGCATCTAGTCCCCGTGTGTATGCAGTTTTGTAAATGTCATCTGTTCCCACCGGCACACGATGGCCTACTCTTACGAAAAGCAGAACAGGATTTAATGTGTGCGCAAGATGTTCTGCGTGCGTTTGCACATGGGGCCTTTGTTTAAAGTCTCATCCAAAGGACCTTTGGGGAGAGTGGAGTCAGCACTGATGTTAACTCCAGGAGAAAAATCTCCTCAACCGGACTCAAACCTGGGACGTCAAATTGCGAGCGCAATATTCTGACCACTAGGCTATCTGTCAGTAGTAGCAGCAGTAGTACAGTGGGACCCGCTAGTAAGAAAGTTGTTGGGACCCAATTTTAGGTTTTCTTATAAGTGGGCTTTGTTTTAAGCGGGCTTTCTTGTATCCGAGCACCTGAACACTATTCTGAATGTGCTTTCTTATAAGCGAGCAAAAGTGTAAATGAGTAAAATAATAGCTAATTGGACATTTTATAATGGTAAAAACATAAAACACACCCTATCTACAATTACTCATCAAGTTTGTTGTTGTTGCTGTTGGTGGTGGTGGTGGTGGTGTTGTTGTTGTTGTTGTTGTTGTTGTTGGTGGTGGTGGTGGTGGTGCTGCTGCTGCTGCTGCTGCTGCTGCTGCTGCTGTGGTTCTTAAATTGGTTCGTTCTGGTCACGTTCTGTCTATATACAAATGAGATTTTTAACTGTAGCCTTCTCCATGTTTTAGTTGAAATTCAGTGACAATGGTATAATGTTCAAAATCAAAAGCAACTTAAAACACACACACACACACACACACACACACACACACACACACACACACACACACACACAGAGGAATTCTGTGGATTCAACAACATTTATTTTTGTAATTATAAACGAAAAACCATGACTAAAATAAAGCAGGAACTTTTTTCGGAAAGAGAATATAAAGTGATCAATGCCTGACTGTCCGCTCAAGATCTTCTGTGTATCACTTATCACATGAATAAAAATTGTTTAAAAAATTGCAAAGAAACCTTGAAAAGATTGAACAGACGCCTGACTGGTACTGAGAGAATACTTAACAGCCTCGCTGGTGGAATCTGCTGTTCATCTGCTATAGCCTTTTTCAGCATGTGAGGGTAAGCTTCATTTTCCTTTTGAGTGAAATTGACAGTCTCAGCTTTGAGTCAGCCATTTTGACAGGCGTTTGACAAAGATCTGAAGCTGGCTTCGCCTTTCCGATTCCAGCAATCAAAAAGGGGAAAGAAGGGGCCTACAGGCACCTGCCCAAGCTGTTGCAAAAAATACACGCTGTGCGTGACAGTCCATGTAATGCGAATGAATGAAAAAGAAACAATGTTGTTGGAGAAATTTTGCTTTTATGTGCCTGTCGTTCAAAACTTGCCAGCCACATCTGGTGTGACGTCAGAATGTCCTGAAAGAATCAAGTTGGGTTTTTTGTGGAAATACCTTCGGTTTGGTGATGAGCTCCTTACAGGAAACTGGATGAGACTTCGGATGAGACTTTAAACCGAGGCCCCGTGTGCGAACGCACGCAGAACATCTTGCGCACACGTTAAATCCTGTTCCGCTTTTCGTAAGAGTAGGCCATCGTGTGCCGGTGGGAACAGATGACAATATTTACAAAACTGCATACACACGGGGACCGGATGAAAAAAAGCACATGATTGCTTATTCTGTTATCCTCGATATAAAAGAATAAATAAAAACAAACAAACAAAAAATAAATAAAAATAATAATAATAAACTGACTGAAGGTCTCGCTATTGCAAAGTAAAATTCTCAAAACCGACTAGACTTTCTGATATCCGAGCTAACATCCATGGTGGGACCAGAAATTGACGTTCTTATAAGAGGGGTTTCTTATAAGCAAGATTCTTATATCCGAGCTTTCGTAAGTCATAATACAGAACACCTTGGATAGAACCAAATTTTTTGCTTCCTTATAAGGGGGAATCACTGTAAGCGAGCTTCTTATAAGCCGGTCGACTATTATACAGTTACGCTATTAATCTTAAATCTGACATAGGCCTACAATAAATCCAATGACAATAATGCCCATTTCATGGTCTGTTAGTCATTTGTGATAGAGATTAAGATGGTTTCTCAACTTGTACCTGGTTGTGAAAATGGTACAATCACTGTTGATTAAAAAAAAAATATGACAGTGATGTCAATGCTGACCCCCCCCCCCCCCCCTGCCACACCACTACCACCCACCCCCTTTTATTTGTTTGTTGTTGGCGGTGGTGGTTGTGGGTGGTTTTTTTTGTGTGCATTACCACAACCTGGAATATTGAATTGATAAATGTAGGCACCAAAACAAAAACAACAAAAAAAGAAATTTAAATTCAATACCATAATTTTTTCGGAAGCTCGCCAGTAGAGAAGCGCTGTGCACAGAAAGACTAAAAACAGAACCTGTGTTTAATGTTCACAGGTTCAGACAAAACAAAAAACAAACAAAACAATCCAGTTTCAAAGCAGCACTACCCAGTGTGGTGATGGTGGGTTGATAGTATAGTCCCCAAGTGGGATAGCACCGCTGGGACTTTAATGTAACCAAACCAGTTGTACTCTCCAGCATTAGGCTACCATGGAAGTCACAGGTATGTATAGCTGTAGACTAAAGAAATAATCAAGGACAACCGAGGCTGATCTAAATCAGATTTTTTTTAATATAATTTACTTGAGCACTACAAATATAAGACAGGGCATGACTGTCAACCATCACTGACTTTAAGCTACAGATAGTACACCACACACACACACACACACACACACACACACACACACACACACACACACACACACACACATGCGCACCCCCCTCACACACAAACGCACGCGCGCGCGCGCACGCACACACACCACACACACACACACACACACACACACACACACACACACACACAACACACAATGGTAGATGGATGGCTTGATGAAAAAAAGCAATTGCACTGCTTACTCAATGTAGCCTACCATCTGGAAATAAAAGTTTGACTTTGACTTTGACTTTGATTTGACTTTGACTTCACACACACACACACACACACACACACACACACACACACACACACACACACACACACACACACACACACACACACACACACACACACACACACACACACACACGTGCGCCAGCATGCATGCACGCACCCACACACACAATCCCCTTAACATATATTAGACATACAAAAATATTCTCTTTATTTCAAACAATTTCTTCAGCTGGAAATTAGCCAGAACACAATTGCTACGCACCACAAATTGAGAATAAGTTTATAAACACCATGCAAACGCCTTCAAAATCTTTAAAGCCAAGTATTCCCTTTTGTTTTAGTAGAATGCGCTTATGTTGAAATTGTTCCGGTATTTCAGACTCCAAGCCATGTGGTAATATTGCGCGACACTCATGGTGGTGGTAGTGAGTAGCTACTCGGTAAAGCTACATAACGGTAAATACTGATGCACTGTTTTGTTAAACGCAGTGGTCTGTTGACTTTATAATTATTAGCAATCGTATCAGTGTATCGCCTTGTTGCTTGCGTATTTTAGGGGCAAGTAGCGCTATCAAATAGCGAAAAGGGTTGGTTACTGTGTGTTGCTGGTTACTGTTGGTAATGTACGATCCATACGATCCAGATCCAGTCATCGGGCCCTTTTGATAATAATGGGCTGGGTGCGCGGGAGCGATAAACATCGGTCTGTTGGCAAGATTGAGAGGATGATCGTGGTATTGTATGAAGAGGTCACAAGGTAACAGATTTGGAAGTTTTGGAGAAGCTGTTATACAGGCACATTGCTATTTTTCAAGGAAAATGAGGGGGGGGGGGGGGGGGGGGGGGGCTGGCTTTGATATGCCCTGCAGTGGCACCAATGTGTTTACACGATTCGTGACAGGTATGACTGCACAGTGCAGTTCACAGATTGTGATATATATGCCATTTTCCTGTGACTTTGTGACTTCCATACTTGCTCAAGCCACAGGATGCCACTGAATGATGAATCTTACTGTTTTACTTTCAGTTTCAGGCAATGACATGGACAAACTTGACTTTTGGATATTTCAAATATAAATTGCTGAACACAATGATTGTATGAATGGGTTTTGGCCAGGTATGTTATCACATTGGAGGCACTCGTACATGGTTTAGAATCAAACATGAAGTTCAATAAATAAAGCCAAAGATTTTTTTTTGTTTTTAGTTAATGCATGTAAAATCAATCCTATACAATGGTAATACAACTTCTTTTTGAATGAAAGGAAATCATTTCATTGTACAAGAATTTTATTAACCTTTCTCAGTTTCTGAATATTTTGGGAGATGCATGCAGCCTTGTTCACCTTCAAGGCATCTCATTCTAGCCATCTGAAAAGATTTGACAATAATGCTGAAAACAAGTGAGAACAACAATGATGTGCTTTTTTCTGATGATTATACCAGAAGACTTAGGTAACCTACAGTAGACACTTGTGCTAATGAGTAAATGATGCTTTTTTCTGTTCTACAGGCTCATGACAGAGGAGACCCAGAACTAATGCAGAGGAGCAGAAAAGAGAGAGGACCTGTGACAGTGGCTTTATGAGCAACAATGGAGAGGTAGGTGTTTGACAGATGTTTGACAGGTATCTTTTTTTTTTTTTTGCTGCCTCGTCTTCTGTGACATCCCCTACTGTTGCTCCCATTGCTCCCATGCCAGCTCATTTCAGTCTTCCCCCACAGCCATACCCTGATTCGCTGTGTCTCATCCTTGGGATTGACAGTCCACAGGGAGCCCATCTAGTTTAGGCCGCCGTAGAGCCATCAGCCAGAGGGGCCATGCACTGCTGCTGGGTCACTTTGGTGGTGTTCAGTGGTGCTTGTTCTGAGCTAACATACGCTGGACACCACCTACTAAGTCCCCTACTAATGACGGTAAAGGCTCAGTCGCAGATCAGAGTGAGTGAGTCACCTACCTGAGGTGGTGACCACCACAATTTCCCTCAAATGACCATACCTCCCAAGCCTCCAAACCCCAAAGGCTTTGACACGAACTCACCACAGGCACAGAAGTGAATGGGGAAACGAGGCAAGAGTAGGCCTGGTTTATTTAAATTAAAGCATGGATGATTTTTTTCTGTTTTAAACAGAATTCCATTTAGGCAATTTTCAGATTTTTTTCATGAAAAAAGAGGAATATTAGATTCAAAACCATGAATCTTTTGAAAATGACCAAAATGACAACCTGTGACACCTTTAAAACCCTTGAAAGTCAAAGGCTCGTCTATTGAAAGTATTCTCATTAAGGATGGTGATGAAATAAGATCACACTTTTGTATGGAAAAACAATTAAAGGTTTGATTACAGGTGAGAGTGTGTGGCGCTTCACAGGTGGGCGGCTGTATGGTTATGTGAATGGGTGCGAGCTTATGTTTGGATACTAGGCTATGTTGTGGTATTTTCCGTGATATTATATTTACATGTTGACTGTTTTTATAGGTGGCTTGTTACCCGCGTGAATTACTCGGTGAGATGAAGTATTTGGATTGAATTGAACTGAATTGAGTGCATGGATGAAGCAAACTAGGACTTGCAGGACGACAAAGTCTCCAAGGAGGTAAAAATTGATTTGACACATGCACAGTAAGTTTCTGGAAGTCATCTCCCTATCGCTCAGTTGGATGGATTTTTGTCATTCAGAGTTCAATATGCCAAAGCAAAGTGAAAACTGTGCATTGAAACTTATGTAATAGACAAAAGTATTGGAGGCTATATTAACGAAGTAGCAACAAACAAAACAAGTGTTTTCACTGCATATGTGATAAAACATATCGGTATGTGTGCACGGTGGAATGTGTGGTGTGTGTGTGTGTGTGTGTGTGTGTGTGTGTGTGTGTGTGTGTGTGTGTGTGTGTGTGTGTGTGTGTTTGAGCATATGTTTATGTAAACAAGTTTTGGGAAGGCAAGAGGGAATCATCGTTGATTTTGTAGAAGAGATACTAAAAGGAAACTGATAATTAGGAGAGGCTTTTTCCTTAGATTAAACTGCTAGGTTCATTTGTCAATTGTGAGAAAGGGGTAGGATATGTATGGCTAGGTAACTGGGAATAGAAAATAGGCTAGCACATAAAAGAACAAGTTTTTCTCCTGTGGTTTTATTTACGGCTGATAACTATCTTCGGCCATTAATACAACTTTGGTTCCTTTGGAAACAGACACAATTTTTCAAAAGTACAGTAAGCTGGAAATTGCTGATTTCAGAGCTGAAAAATTGTAATTTAATAGTGGGGAAATTCAAGAAATAAGCAAGAAATAACCGTATCTTTTGGCTTGATCCTTCGTTTAATTAATTTTGGTTCTTTTACAAAACACCCACAGTGTATTTGTATGCAAAGGTACCTTCTGGAAACCACTGAGCTGATTTCAAAACTGGAACATGGTAATAAAAAATCCAACCATGGATGGTTGAAAGGACAGACAATTTCTGACTCAAAATTTCCAAAACCAGTGTCAAAACCTGGGTACCATTGTGTCTATATGACCATTGTGTCCACATGGCTTACATTTATACAAGCAGACACGCCAGCTGACCAACAGCATTTTCCCAGTTACTAATGTTATGTGCTAACACTAACACTAACCTTTACAGTAACCTTTGTTATCTTAACCTGGCCCACATGTGGACACAAAAGGTAGATGGATATGATGATACAAGGCGTGACAGAAACTTTTTTTCAGTTTTTTTTTTCCTTTTTAATGTGTAGAAGATTGGGGGAACATATGTGAGAAGGGGCAGGATGGATAGCTAGCTGTATGTGGGAGAGGCATGAGAATGGTTATGGCACAGTCATGGGTGTGAGTGAGTGTGAGAGCAAGAATAGGGAATGGGAAAACATAGTGGTTTTTTTCTATGTTAGAGAGGAGGGGGAATGTTTTAGCAAAACAGATACTTGTTTACTTGTTTAAATAGAAAAAGTGAGGTTAAGTAGGAAATGCAGTTACCAAGATAATTATTTTTTGTGCATGTGTGTGTGTGTGTGTGTGTGTGTGTGTGTGTGTGTGTGTGTGTGTGTGTGTGTGTGTTGTGTTGTGTGCGTTGCGTGCATGCTAGAGAGAGAGGGGATAGTGTGTATACTGACATACATGCATGGATTCATGAAAAGAGGGAAGAGTATGTATACATAGACCTTCATTTTGTTGTAATTGTTTTTTGTCTGCTCCCCAGATTAGCATTGGGGAGGGGGGGGGGGGATCACCCGGTCACCCAGAATGTGCACTCAGACTCGTTCATCCTATCTAGGAATCACTGTGAGATTGAAATTCCACACTAAATAGAAGTTTGCGTGTATGACTGTTCAAGTACCTTGCCATATTATAGGCAGCTATACTTCAGAAGATTTTTTCCTTTAAAGGAGAGTGCAAGTTGTTATGTTAAGAGCTTGTCATAGCTGAAGGCAATCTCAACAAAACATTTTACAACCCTAACATTTTAGTGTAGGCCTTGGTAATTTGATGACATCCACAGCTTTTGGCTTGGGCCAAGTCCTGTCATTTTTAATGTTTGCATTTTGTTTAGATCAGATTAACTGTAAGTTGAAAAAAAAAAAAGAAGCATCAGACTAAGCAAAAGAACTAAATGAGGTCAAAGAAACAGAAGAAGAAGTACAAGATAAAAGAACTCGTAAGGAAAAGCACAATAGAAACAAAGAAGGAAGCGTATGGAAAAAGAAGAAAACCCAAAGAAGACAGAAGCAGGTTAATAACAAAGTAAAGGGTAGAACCACAAGAACAACCAACAAAAGGATCACCAAACAGAAAGGGCAAAATCAAGAAATGGGCATCAAACCAAAAACAGCAACAACAGCGAAAAAATTAGAGGCTGGGGAAAAAATGGAAAGAACAGAATATAAAAAAAAGGGGGGGGGGTAACAGAACATGGGTAAGAAACAAAAAAGAAGAAAGAAAAGAAAAGAAAAGGATACAGAAGAAGGGGACAAACACATGGGTGATGTTCCTTCCAGTTTAAACAGAATTCTTTAATGGCAATTTTCGGACTAAGAATACTAATTTAAAAAGAAAAACCGGATTAAAAAATATTAAAAAAAAACAGATTGAAAACTGAATCTTTGAAAATGACCAAAATTGACAACCTGTGACAAACTCCCCATTGAAAATCTTTGAAAGTCAAGGCTTGACTATCAAAAGTATTCTAATCAACAATGACAATAAAGATAAATTTTTTGTGTGAGAAAAATTAAAGTTCCAGACAGACACAGAATAACGGATGACAAATGTTTTAGTGGTGACTTTAAATTCTTTATATCATTCTTGGTTTTAGATAATGGGGGTTTTCTTAATGAAATTCTTTGCCTTAGTAGTGACTTTCTGAATTGCATTCTTGGCTTATGTCACATGATCACAGTCTTGGCTTTATTCTTGGCTTTAGTGGTGATATGATCACATTCTTGGCTTTATTCATGGCTTTAGTGGTGATATGATCACATTCTTGCCTTAATGGTGAGTTTCTTTATTACACCCTTGCCTTTTACGGGTGACTTTATGGCATTTTTGGCTTTAGGCTAGTGGTGACTTTCTTTATGACTGTCTTGGCTTTAGTGGTGACTTTATCACATTTTTGGCTTTAGTGGTGACTTGATCACATTTTTGGCTTTAGTGGTGACTAATCACATTTTTGGCTTTAGTGGTGACTTTATCACATTTTGGCTTTAGTGGTGACATCACATCTTTGGCTTTAGTGGTGACTTTTTAAATCACATTTTTGGCTTTAGTGGTGACTTTGTTTATCACACTTTTGAGTTTAGTGGTGACTTATCACATTTTTGGCTTAAATGAAGAATCCACTTCAGCAATAGAATATTCCATTCTATATTGTGCTGAAAAACTGTTACTATCCAAAGAAGCCTAAGGAAGATTTAAACAGGGAAAAAATGTGGCACTGTACTGTGGTTATATGCTGTCTTGGGCAGGGCAGCTTGATTTTCAGGAAGAGAAACTTACTGTGTAGTGTAGTGGTATGGCACTACTCTCCTGTGTTCTGCACTATACTACATTATACTTCCATACCATGCACATTGTTGTGTATCATACTGTGCCATCCTATCCCATCCCATCCTGTCCTGTCCCATCCTTTACCATCCCAGATTTTCAAATTTATTTATTTTTGTGCTGTGAGTTGTATTGCAGATTGTGTTGAATAGAAAATCAGTTGTGATATTCATGGAAAGGTTAACTTATTCATGTATGTGACATATTGGTTGGAAAGTAATAACCAAAGCCATGTTGGATGATGGATGAAAATATGTATTGGGGTTTAGTTGGTTTTGAGGGGTCTTTAAAAAAGAAAATTTGGTGTGTGTGTGTGTGTGTGTTTTGTTTTTTTTTGGGGGGGGGGGGGGGGGGTAATGTAATGGCATCATAGTTTGATATAGATTTCATGAAATTGACAACAAGTGAATTTCATGAAAAGGAGAATTTCTGCTTTACTTTAATCTTTTTTTCCCCTTTTTTTGGGGGTGGGGAGTGTTTTTGAGAGGGGTTGTGGGAGTATGTGTGAAATGAATTAAATAAAAAGAGATCTGATTAGTATCTTAGATCAAAGAAAAGTGTATGTGCTTTCCATAAGTGGGAGAGGGGAGGGTTGTAGGTGGAGGGGTATGAGGTGAAAGACTTGATTTAATGCCTCCTTTTGTGTGTGTGTGTGTGTGTGTGTGGTGTGTGTGTGTGTGTGTGTGTGTGTGTGTGTGTGTGTGTGTGTGTGTGTCTGCGTGCGCGCATGTGCGCTATGCATACACATATTTGTGAATCTACAAGCAAATGTGTGCAGGGTTTTATTTGTTTGATTTTTTCAATTTTTTTTTTTGGTTTGTTTATTCCAGTGCTCTGAGTTAATTGTACTACAAATTATGTTGAATAGAAAATAAGTTGTGATATCTATGGAGATGTGAACATGTTAAGGTATGTGACATCTTTGTCAGAAGGACCAAAACCATGTTGAATGATGGAAAGAAATGTGCATTTGGGGGCGGGGAAGGTTTTTTTTTTTTTTTTTTTTTTGCATCTATGTGATTTCTTTTTTTTTTTGGGGGGGGGGGGAATGGTTGTACTGGTATCATAGTTTTGTATAGATTCAGTGAAAAAGAGCATTTTTGCTTTGTTTTTTTTTTGTACTTTTGTTGGCTTTTTGAGGAGAGAGTGTGTCACTGTGTGTGGTGGTGGTGGGGGTGGGTATGTATGTACAACATTTATGAAATGACAGATCTGATTATTATCTTAGATTGAAAAAAAAGCGTGTGTGTGTGCAAGTTGGATCGGGGCGGGGGGCGGGGCGGAGGAGGAGTGATTATGAGGTTGTACTGTGTATGATGGGCCACCTGGAAAAGTGATGCAAGTCAAACTGATGTCAGTGTGTGTGATTGAATCTAGATGAAATGTGTGTGTTGGGCTTATTAGGTTTTTTATTTTCATTTTTCAAATTGATCTATTTATGTGCTGAATTAGTTGTAATTCAGACTTGTGTTGAACAGAGAATAAGCTGTGATATCCATGACAATGTTAACAGTAAAAAAACATGTGTCATCTTTGTCAGAGAGTGATGAACAAAACTATGTTGAATGAAGGAAAGAAATATTCACTTAAAGATTTTTTTGTTTTTGGTATGTGTGTGGGTTGTATTACTTTTTTATGTTTTGGCATCATAGTTTAATATAGTTTCTGTGAAAACAACCTTTTTTTTTTTAGAAAGAGATAGAGGGGTGTATGTTGGAAATTTTATGAAATGAAAGACATCAGATTAGTACCTTAGATTAAAGAACAGTTTGTGAGTGTGCATGTTGGATGAGGGGGCAGGGATTATGAGGTTGTAATGTGTGTGATGGGTCACCTGGAAAAGTGATGCAAGTCAAACTGATGTCATATGATCAGAGAGAGAGAGAGTGTAAGGTGTGTGTATGTGTTGGGGTGGGGGGGGGGGGGGGGGGTGGCCGTATGTGTGAGAGAAGTGATTGTGTGTGTGTATGTGTGTTTATGTTTGGGGTGAGTAGGGGGATGGAGAACATGGTGAGAGATGTGAAACATGTGCAGTGTGTGTGGTGTGTGTGTGTGTGTGTTGTGTGTGTGTGTGTGTGATGTGTGTGTGTGTGTGTGTGTGTGTGTGTGTGGTGTGTGTGTGCGTGCGCGCGTGTGTGTTGTGCGCGCGGTGTGTGTGTGGTGGGGGAAGGGGTGAGTCAATTCCACTTTGTGTGTGAGTGAATGTGTCTGTGTGTGTGCTTGGTGAGGGGGGGGGGGGGGAGTCAGGGGAGAGGAGATGTGTCTTAATTCCTCCTTGTGCGTGTGTGTGTGTGGTGGGGGGGGTCAGAGGGGGGAGATAAGGTGTGTGTGCGGGGTGGGGTGTGGGGGTGGTTGTGTGTGTGTGTGTGTGAAAGGAGATGTGACTTTATTCTCTCGCATGTGTGTGTGTGTGTTTGGTGTGTGTGTGTGTGTGTGTTTGTGTGTGTTTGTGTATGTGTGTGTGTTTGTGTGTGGTGTTTGTAAATTGTATCATGGGCAACCTGGGAAAATTATGAAGTCAGACTGATATCAGTACCCAAAAGGTGTTAAGTAGTTAAAGATTACTGAAAACCTTAGGCAGTTTTTGCAGATAATCAGCGGTCGACTTGCGTAATTTTTTCAAGTTGCCAATTATCTTTTATGTGACTAACATGGAGAGAGATAGTCCTTGTGCATATATACGATTATATGCTATCTGAATAGGTTGTGTGTGTGCGTGTGAGTAAATTGAGTAAATACTATGTGTGCATATACTTGTAAAGTTACATGAAATGTGTGTGTATGATAGGATTTTTTTTTCTCTTCAGATCAATCTATTTACTTGCTGAGTTAGTTTAAAGATAGTGTTGAACACAAAATAAGCTGTGGTATCCATAGAAATGTTTGCATTTTTACATATGTGACATCTTTGTCAGAAAGTAATGAACAAAACGTGTTGAATGATGGAAAGATATATTCATTTCGGGTTTTCTTTTTGTGTGTATGTGTGAGTTCTTTGCCTTTCTTTTTGTTCTGTTTTTTGAAAGATGTTTTGGCATCACAATTTGATACAGATTCATTGAAAAAAGTTTGCTTTGTTTTTTTTAAATCTTTTTTTTTAACGTTTGTTTTCTTTATTTTTGAGAGAGATAAATATATATTTATATATAAATTTTTTTGCTTGTATATTTTTTTCTTTGTGTGTGTGAATTAAAGAAAAATTGGGCTGTGAGTTAGGTTATATTACGGGTGTTGAATTCCAAATGTTTTGATATTCATATTGGGAATATTTACATATAATGCGATATGTTTATCAGGGAGTAATGCCAAAATCTTGAATTTGACAATGGAAATGAATATGTATTTTGACTGTTTTTTTTTTGTTCTTCTTTTTATTGTGATTTCATGACAGAAATGAATATGCATTTCAACTGGGGTTTTCTTTCCTTTTTTTTTTTAAATGATGTTTTTTGGTTGTTTTTCTTCCTTGTGTTGTATCAACATCACAGTTTGAAAGAAATTGTTTCAAAACAATTTGTTTTGAATCTACCTATAATCTATACTTGATAGGGGGGGGGGGGGGGGGGGGGGGGAGAAAGAGAAGGGTAGAGAGAGAGAGTATTCTGGGAATAATAATGATATGAGATGTGATTTAATGCCAGTGTGTGTGTGTGGGGGGGGAGGGGGGGAGGAGGGTGCACTAAGAGAGAGGAGACTTGATGCCTCTGTGTGTGTGTGTGTGTGTGTTATGTTGGAGGGGGAGGGGAGTAGAGTAGGTTAGAGGAGATGTGACTCAATTCCTCCGCGTGTTGTGTGTGTGTGTGTGTTGTGTGTGTGTGTGTGTGTGTGTGTGTGTGTGTGTTGTGGTGCTGTGTGTGTGTGTGTGTGTGTCTGTGTGTGTGTGTGTGTGTGTGTGTGTGTGTCTGTGTGTGTGTGTGTGTGTGTGTGTGTGTGTTGGGAGGGGGGCTAGACTAGGTCAGAGGAGATGTGACTCAATTCCTCCTTTTGTGTGTGTGTGTGTGTGTGTGTGTGTGTGTGTGTGTGTGTGTGTGTGTGTGTGTGTGTGTGTGTATGTGTGTGTTTGTTGGAGAGGGGGGGGGGGGGTAGACTAGGTCAGAGGAGATGTGACTCAATTCCTCCTTGTGTGTGTATGTGTGTTTTGGGGGGGGAGGGGTTAGACTAGGTGAGAGGAGATGTGACTAAGTTCCTCCTCATTTGTGTGTGTGTGTGTGCGTGCGCGCGCGAGTGTGTGCATGCATGCATGTATTCACTATTGTGTATGATGGGTAACATGGACAATTTTTGCAAGTCTGACTGATATCAGTGACCCAAAACCTGTCAAGTCCCAGAACATTACTCAAAGCTCAGTTTTTGCAGACAACCATCAGTCAGCTTTCATAACTTTTCCAAGTTATCAGTTACGCAGTATATGACATTGTAATTTTATGTGTGTATAAGTTGGCTGTCGGTTTTTTGTTTTTAAATTTTTTTTTGTTAGTGCATTTTCTTTTTTTGTGTGTGAACTTTAAAAAAAAATTATCAATTGGCTGTGAGTTAGTTATACGGCTTGTGTTTATATCAAAATGTTTTGATATTTATGGAAATTCTTGACATGTGACACGTTTGTCAGAATGTGATACCCAAAAGTCTTTGATTTGATGATGGAAATGAAAATATGCATTTTCACTGTTTTTTTTTTCTCTCTTCTTTTGATATGTCTGTTGTTTGCTTTTCTTCTTTGTGCTGTATCATCGTCATAGTTTTAAAGAGATGGTTTGAAAACTTGTTAAAAAATATTTTGATATACTTTTGGTTTTTTGGCTATAAAGAGGAAGGTATTCTAGGATTTTATGAAAGGAAGGCTATCTGAAAGGTATCTTAGATTGAACAAAGGTGTGTGTGTGTGTTGGGTGGTGGGTGGTGGGTGGGTAATAATGTGATATGAGATGTGATTTAATGCCTCGTGTGTGTCACTTTGTGTGTGTGTGTGTGTGTGTGTGTGTGTGTGTGTGTGTGTGTGTGTGTGTGTGAGTGTGTGTGTGTGTGTGTGTGTGTGTGTGTGTGTGTGTGTGTGTGTGTGTGTGTGTTTGTGTGTTTGTGTTTGTGTGTGTTTGTGTTTTGGGGGGTTGTTTGTTTCTTTTTCAGGGGGAAGGGGGGGGGGTGTAGACTAGGAGAGAGGAGATGTGACTAAATGCCTCCTTGTGTGTGTGTGTGTTCGCGCGTGCGGCGAGCGCATGCATGCGTGCGTGCGGGTGTGTTTGCTTTGTTGGGGGGAGGGGGGTTAGACTAGGCGAGAGGAGATGTGACTAAATCCCTTCTCATTTGTGTGTGTGTGTGTGTGGTGTGTGGTGTGTGTGTGTGTGTGTGTGTGTGTGTGTGTGTGTGTGTGTGTGTGGTTTGTTGGGGGAGGGGGGTTAGACTAGGCAAGAGGAGATGTGACTAAATTCCTCCTCATGTGTGTGTGTGTGTGTGTGTGGTGTGTGTGTGTGTGTGTGTGTGTGTGTGTGTATGTGTGTGTGTGTGTGTGTGGTTTGTCTGTTTTAGGGGGATTGTTTGCTTCTTCTTTTTTTCAGGGGGGGGGGGGGGGGTAGACTAGGTGAGAGGAGATGTGACTAAATTCCTCCTTGTGTGTTGTGTGTGTGTGTGTGTGTGCATGCGCGTGTGTGTGTTTTGTTTGTGAGGGGGGGTTAGACTAGGCAAGAGGAGATGTGACTAAATGCCTCCTCATTTGTGTGTGTGTGTATGTGTGTGTGTGTGTGTGTGTGTGTGTGTGTGTGTGTGTGTGTGTGTGTGTGTGTGTGTGTGTGCATGTATTGTGTATGATGGGCAACATGGAAAATTTTTGCAAGTCGACAGATATCAGTGACAAAAACCGGGTCAAGTCCATGAATATTACTAAAAACTTGATTTTGCAAACAACTATCAGTCAGCTCGCAAAACTTTCATGAGTTGTCAGTTACGTAGTAAATAACATTGTAATTTTATGTGTGTAGGAGTTGGCTGTTTGTTTTTAATCATTTAGCTATGAATTTTGTGTTTTAGTTTGTGCTTTTTCTTTTTGTGTGTGTGTGAACTTTTAAAAGATATTTATTGGCTGTGAGGTTGTTACAGGACCGATCCTGTTGATACGAAAATGCTTTGATATTTATGAAAATTCTGGACATTTGTGACATAATTGTCAGAATGTGATGCCCAAAACCATCTTTGATTTAATGGTGGAAATGATTGTGCATTTTGAGTGGATTTTGTTTTTTTTGGATGATGCCTGTTGTTTGCTTTTCTTCTTTATGCTGTATCAGCATCATAGTTTAAAAGAGATTGTTTGAAAACTTAAAAAAAAAATCTTTCAAATACTTTCTTTGTGGGAGAGAAAGAGGAGAGAGAGAGTATTCTGGGAAATTATGAAAGGAACTCTATATGCTTAGTATCTTAGAATAGATTGAACAAAAGTGTGTGGGGGGGAGGGGGATAATGGTGTGATATGAGATGGGATTTAATACCTTGTGTGTGTGTGTGTGTGTGTGTGTGTGTGTGTGTGTGTGTGTGTGTGTGTGTGTGTGTGTGTTTGTTTGTTTGTTTTGTTTTGTTTAATGTCCTTCACTACTTGGTGATATAGACACACCCGCATTCTCTCTCTCTCTCTCTCTGAGTGTGTGTGTGTGTATGTGTGTGCGTGTGTGTGTGTGGT
>CM060337.1:9974892-9997392 GCA_030674155.1 Stramonita haemastoma | reverse complement strand
CAAGGCAAACTGATATCGGTGACAAAAAGTTGTGAAAATTGCACAAAACTTTAGGCAGATTTTGTAGACAATCAGCAGTGGGCTTGCATAAATTTTCCAAGTTGCCAATTATGATTTATATGATCAGAGAGAGAGAGAGGCGGGGGGGGGGGGGGGGGGGGGGGAGAAAGAGTGTGTGGGTTGTGTTTGGGTGAGGGAGAGAGAGAGGTAAGGGTGGAGAGTATGCTATTGTGTGTTTGTGTGTGTATGTATATGTGTAATTTTGTGTATGTACACAAAAGATATGCTGGGAATATCCATAGTTGTTCTGTCCATGGAAAAAGTACAATATGTAAACACTGCATTTTTATCCAGTAGTTCTTTATTTTTTCCCCATTGATGGTGATGAGGAATGTGCTTACTATTAAATTTTCTGTGTTTTGTTTTTCATCTCAGTGTGATTGTAGAATACTTTGAGTGCTTGCAAGGTATGTGCTCCATCAGTTAAAGTAGGATATTGTTTTTATTGTTGGGAATGGAAGTGGCATTAAAATGACAGAAATGGGGCAAACCACTCACCAATTTAATGGATGGTGTTTTTTTTCTCACCCCCCCCCCCTTTTTTTTTTTAAATTATCCGGTGAGTTGCCTAACCATCCTTTTTGTTTTTAAAGTTTGGGGTTTTTGAATCTGAAATGGAAATACAAGTGATAGAAATGACATTCTGTGTGAGTCATATGAAAGAACAGACAGCTGATTTGGTTGTTTTTTGTTTGTTATGTTTTAATCTGTCAAACGGACAGTCCTATTTTTATGATACAGCTGACTTGGTTGATTTTTGTTCTTTGGGTGTTTTTTTTTTTTAATTTGTCATATGGACAGTCCTGTTTTGTTTTTGTTTTTTTTTATTATCTGTGTGATGTGGTTTGAATTGTTGTTTTGGAACATGGTAGTGTTGATAGAAGTGTTTTCTGGGGAAACAAATGTTTGGCAAAGAAGAGGAAAGAAAAAGGATGATGTATGTGTGGAATTTATTGTTCTGTAATGTCTTCCTCCTCAAAAAGAAATGAAAGAAAAAACAGAAAAAAAGAAAAAAGAAAATGAAAAAAATACTTAGAAAAAAACAAATAAAACCAAAACAAAAAAACAAAGAAGAAAAAAATACAGAAAAGAGAGGAGAAAAAAAAGGAAGAAAAAATGAAAGAAAAGAAGAAAAAAAAGAAAGGGAAAAAATAACTCTTTCTTGAAAAATTGTGTATTGAAAGCAATGTATGAAATGTGTGTTTTGTGCCTACCTACCACCAGGTGCCTGTGAAATAGCATCATTGACGTATGTTTACAGATATGGAATATTGTGGTAATTGTAATGGTGTTACTGTTGTTGTTTTTAATTCAGAAATGCTGTGGGATATTGTGTTACTGTGTTAATGGTTATTATTATTGGCATAATTTTCAGCTCTAAGATATTGTAGAACACTGTGTCATTGTGTTGACACTTGGTGTATGGCTTGGTTTTGTTTTGTTTTTTTAATTAAGCAAGTGTTTTGCGTATTGTTTATCTTGTTACATGGTTTAACCATGTGGAGAGATTTTTTATAATTCTTTGAAACACATATTTTTTGTACTATATAAGTACACAGTGTTCTGTTTTTTTTTTTTTTTTTTTTAAGGTACTGGTATCAAATTAATTATTTAAGGTGGTTTTTTTTTTTTAATTGTTTGTTAGGTGTGTTTGTTGTTGCTGTTTTGTTGTTTTTGTTTTTGGTAGTTTTGTTTGGGGGTTGCTTTTTTTTTTGTTCTTTTTTTCTTTGGGGAGGGGGGGGGGGATGCACCAAAGAGGAAAGATGAAAAGGTACCTACTAAATCAAGGAAAAGTTGACTTCTTTTGTGTGTTTAGTTCATGACAATAGATGGCCATGGCATTAAAGAGGATAATGTTATGAAGAATAATTGTAATATTAATGCTTCTGCTACAGTTATGATAATCACCATCATGATATTAATAATGTTTTCTGAATTATTATTATCTTCATTATTAATTGCAGTAGTAGTAGTAGTAGTAGTAGTAGTAGTAGTAGTTAGTAGTAGTAGTAGTAGTAGTAGTTAATGATAATAATGATAACTATTGCAATCCTTATGATTATTACTGTTATTATGGTTGTCAGTGCTTTGTTGTAGCATCACACCTCAGTATTATAGATTTCTCTTTTTGAAAATAAGGTTCCTATGTATCCAAGGGAGAGCATCATTGCCACAGAAGAGTGCACTATTTTCCCTTAAATGTGCATTGTTTGCCCTTGATAGTGTGTCTTCACAACAGTTCAGTCATGCAGGAAACATTGCATTACACACTGATTGCTTATGCCAACACATTTTTAAAAACTAAACTTTGTTGAGGAAAAAAAAGCATCATGTGTATTTCTTGATGCAGCCACAGTAGACAAATCCAACATCACTCAGTCAAGAGTGCAAAATTTTCATTTTCCATGGGAAAATTGGCCATTAACCCATTTGGTGCTGAACACATCATAGAGCTCTACGTTGCATTTGCCTTTGAACTAAGGAAAAAGCAACTCTCTCCACAACGTCTTAATCGCATCTGTTGTTCTATGTTGCTCTTTGTTTTGGATATTCGATACAATGCACTCCATGTATGAATACATTTGTTAATCTTCACTGCTGTTCTTGTTTTTGATTGGGGGAAAGGCCCTATCAATTAAATTTCTGAGTTCTGAGAGTGCAAAATTTAGTGTTCCCTTTCCTTTTGCCTAGTCGCAAGTGTGGTCAGTTCCTGTTATAATTAGCACCAGCTGGGCAGGGATGGAATGAAGTAGACAGCAACTGAGAGCAGCTGAAAGGGGGGGAAAACTGACAGCTGTGCAGCCGGAAAATATCAAGCAGAAGGAAGATAATAAACAGAGAAAACCCCCATAACATCCATTTTTTGATGCAGTAGAAGTATTAAAAACAAAGCAAAAATACAAAGAGAAAAAATCAAGTGTCTGCTTTCTGCAATAGAGATATTAACATTAAAAAAAAAACCACCTACAAAAAACAAAAGAAAGGAACAATTCATAGTGTCCTTGTAGGGGTATTAAAAACAAAGCAAAAGCGAAAACAAAAAGAGAAAAATCCTGTGTCTGCTTTCTGCAATGTGGTATTAAAAACAAAACAAACAAAAGAAAGCAGTTCATGGTGTCCACTTCTTGATGCAATGGGGGTATTAAAGTCCAGTCTAAAAAAAAAAAAAAGAGAACAAAACCCATACTTCCCATTAATATTTTGTTGTTGTTGTCGTAGTTGTCGTTGTTGTTGATACAATGCAGCATTAGAAGAAAGAGAAAAATCATATGCACCAGTTTCTTGGTGCAAAGGATATTTAAAACAAAATAAGTTGAAGAAAACAAAATGAGAAAAATCCATACTGTTAATTTCTTGGTGCAATGGGACTATAAAAAAAAACCAAAAAACAAAAGTAGAGAAAAAAAATCAGAGTGACTACTTCTCTACACAATAAGGATGCTGTGTGTGGTGTGTGTGTGTGTGTGTGTGTGTGTGTGTGTGGTGTGTGTGTGTGTGTGTGTGGTAGTTGTTCAGTTTAATTAATGTCCTTCCAGACAGGAGGGGATGGGGGGAAGACAGGAGGGGATGTGGACAGCTGATGGGGCATAAATTAGTGGCTACTGATGTTGGTGACAGGTGAACAGGTGAGATGTTTAGCAATATGCACAGTGTAGGATTAGCCTACAGCGGGATATAGCCTAGTGGTCAGAACATTGTGCTCGCAGTTTGATGACTCGGGTTCGATTCCCGGTCTAGGGGATTTTTCCTCTGGAGTTAACATCAGTGCTGACTCCACTCTCCCCTAAAGTCTTTCAGATGAGACTTTAAGACTATAAACTGAGGCCCCGTATGCGAACGCACGCAGAAAATCTTGTGCACACTGTTAAATCTTGTTCCGCTTTTCGTAAGAGTAGGCCATCGTGGGCCGGTGGGAACAGATGACATTTACAAAACTGCATACACATGGGGACTGGATGTAAAAAAGCATATGAATGCTTATTTCATTATCCTCGATATAAAAGAATAAATAAAATTAAAAAAAAATAAAAATAAGATAGGAGAGAAGGGTGTGTGGTGTGATTATAAACTGATTATATTTGTGTTAAGCTTCATTTTAACATGAACTGTGTTGTCTTGTTTCAGATATGGCGGTGACCAGATGCAGACGACATGAATCAAAGCATCACAAGAACACTTTTTTTTCAAGGGGGGGGGGGGGGGGGGGGGGGGGGGGGGGGGGACATGTTATCTTTTTATTATTATTTTTTTTTTACGTCATTTCTTCTGTGACTGTCCCAGGCCAGAGCTTGCATTGTGGCCAGACTTTCCCAGATGCATCCTTTGTCATTTACAGCCAGCCATCTGTTTTTTTTGTTTTTTTTTTTCTTTTTTATTATTTTTTTACATTTTTACACCACTTTGATTCACTGACAGATTTCTCTGTGTGAAATTTAGGCTGTTTTCCCCAGGGAAAGCACAGTGCCACAGGAGCAGTGCCACCCATTATTTTTTGTTTTGTTTTTCTGTCTGCAACTGTATTTGTTTCCCTATCTGAGTAGCTTTTTCCTACAGAATTTTGCCAGGGACAACTCTCTTGTTGCCGTGGGTTCTTTTACATGAGCTAAATAATATTGTGTAACACACGAAACCTTGGTTTATTGTCTCGTCCAGAAGTCTAGCACCTAGACCACCACTCATGGTCTAAGACTCTAATGGATGGGGGAAAGGTTTGGGGCAGAAACGGGGATCAAACCACCGCACACTTCTGATCCGGACTTTTTTCACTTTCTAGGCAGGCGTGTTAACTTTAGACTACTGATCCACTGTTATAGTCTGTCTGTTGTCCATACCACTGTAGTGTAGCATAGCTTGCTGCTTCTGTCTGTCAGTAGAAGCTAGCTCCTTGTAGTGTAAGGGATTTTTTCCCTGGAGTTAACAGGAGTATGACTCCATCCCTCCCCCCCCAAAGTCCTTCGGTTTAGAAAACAAACCAAGGTCGTGTGCGCAAATACACACAGATGTTGCATACACATTAAAACCCATTCCACCTTTCTGAAGAAGAGGCTATTTGTATGCTGCTGGTAGGAATGGATGACAAAATTTGTAAAATGCTTGCTCTCTGGTGTTGTGTGTAGATATCATTCCTGAAGTTGGAATACAGCTGCTTTAAATGGTGTGTGTGTGTAGTGAGAGGGGGGGGGGGGGGGGGGGGGGGGTAAACAGTCACGTACGTAAAAGTATCACAATTGGTAAAACCTCTGAGCTTTGAAAATAAAAATATTCCAAATATGCTATATATAGTTACACTAAAAACAAATCAACAGTGGTTCATACAGTAATAAATGTAGTTTCATCCGAGGAAGAAAATGAGGTTTTGCATGGAATAATCGGCGCACTAAAGACCTGAAAACATAAAAAATGTTGATATTGAGGTGGAGCATTAGGGACTAGAAAAGGAGTTAAGGGGATGGGAGAAGGAAGAGGTTGGAAGGGGGGGGGGGGGGGGGGGGGGGGGGCAGGAGGGGAGAGGGGGGGGGGGAACAGGAGGGGGAGAGTGAAGAAATGCTATGGGAGAAGGGTGGGGGGGGGGGGGAGGGGGGGGGGGGGGGGGTGTAAGCCAGGAGGTGGCCTTGTGCTACAATCATTACTGTTGACATGTGTTTTACAATGTTCTATTCCATGTGATGTGTTTATACATGTTCTGTTCAGTGTGTTCCAGTGTGGTGTGTGGAGATTGCTGAGTTCTTTGGATGACGGCAGTTGGGACTCTGGCATAAGTAAGTGATCTGTGTGTGTGCATTTATTTATTATTTATCTATTTATTATTTTCATTCAAGGGTAATCTTTTTTTTCATAACATCTTTAGACAGCCACCTTCAACACACCCAACACACACACACACACACACACACACACACACACACACACACACACCACACACACACACACACACCACATGCATGTTTACATACAAAACAAGCCATCACTGAGGTCTGGTCATGTGCTGCTGGATCTCTCTTTCTTCTTCATTCCTCCCCACCCCCCACCCCCACTCCCCCTACCCCCACCATCCCCTCTCTCCCAAGTCCCCCTCACTTCCACTTTCCACCAACTGTCATGATTGCTAAAAAGTGACAATCTATGAATAACATAAGATGTAAAATCGTGTAATAACTGAAAAGACATAAAATGACCAAGACAGTCTTCAGTTTTGTACATTATGAAAATAGTGATTTTGTCTTTAAGAAAACATACATCCAGATGGGAAAAAAATTTCTAGGGTAAAATACACAGAGAAGTCGCCCTGGTGTCAAATTTTACCTCTTGCTCCCTCCAGCTCTCTCTCTCTCTCTGTCTCTCTCTCTCTCTCTCTCTCTCTGTCCTGTCTCTCTGTCTCTCTGTCTCTGTCTCTCTCTGTCTCTCTCTCTGTGTCTCTGTCTCTCTCTCTGTCTCTCTGTCTCTCTGTCTCTCTGTCTCTCTCTGTCTCTCTCTGTCTCTCTCTGTCTCTCTTGTCTGTCTGTCTGTCTGTCTGTTCTGTCTGTCTGTCTGTCTGTCTGTCTGTCTGTCTGTCTCTCTCTCTCTCTCTCTCTCTCTCTCTCTCTCTCTCTCTCTCTCTCTCTCTCTCTCTTTCTCTCTCTCTTCCCTCCCCTCCCCCCCCCCCCCTTCTTCAACACCCCCTCCCTCTCCCTCACCACATGCCCTCAGCCACCTGTCATAATTGCTTTAAAAGATTTCAAATTTTATAAATAAAAATATCAAGAACAGTTTAAGACAATAACAAACAGTTATTGTCAAATTATAAATAAAAGCACATGGAAGACCAAGACAAATCTTCTAGGGAAATGCAGTATAAAAATTGTGATGATTTTCTAAAGCACATATTCAGGAATAATGATATTAATACAATGTAATTTCCAGAGCACTGAATGAGTGAATCTTGCAAAGCAAACCAATTAAAGCACTAGCAGTTGAATCATTCAAACACATGGGACTACACAAAAAACTGATATTTTCAAATTTAGACTCTCACAAATGCACACGCACATACAAAATTAAACATTCTTTTTATCTAAAAAAACCCAACAAACAAATAAATAATTTAAAAAAAAAAACATATCCAGGAGTAAAATATTTTCCTGGTAAAAACACAGTTCTGTCAAACTGTTAGCTGTCAAACATACCTCTTTATCCCTCCCATTTCTTGATCTCCTTCTCTCCTTCCATTCCTTGTCTCTCTCTCTCTCTCACCCTCCCACTTTCTCTCCCCTCTCCTCAATCTCCATCCCCGCCTCCTTTCCTTACTCTATACCCCAACCATATATATATATATATATATATATATATATATGTATATATCAAATATATATATTAAAGATTTGGTGTCATTAAATGATTTTGCAGAAAAAAATGTTCTGGATGCAGCCTTAGTTCTCTTGCTTGTGAGTGCGTGCGTGTGGTATTGCATTGTATAGCACTATCAGTCACAGCAGATTTCTCTGTTAATTTAAAAATGTGGGCAGCTTTCTCCAGGAAGAGCACATCACCACAATAGCAGTGCCATCTATGGGGTTTTTTTTTTGTTTTTTTTTTCTCTCTGCGGATATAGGTGTCCCTGAGAGAGTGGATTTTTTCTACATATCTTTTGCCAGGGACAATTCTCTTGTTGCTGTAGATTTTGAAATGTGTGCTAAATACCGATTTGCATATGGGGTCTTGGTTTGCCAGAGAACTAGCACCCAGACTATCACTCAAGGTGAAGTGGATGGGGGGAAGTTTGGATCCGCATGGGGATTGAACGCATGATTTCTTGCTGTTAAGACAGATGTGTCACCCCAAGATAACTGATACATGGTGTGTGTGTGTGTGTGTGTGTGTGTGTGTGTGTGTGTGTGTGTGTGTGGTGTGTGTGTGTGTTGTGTGTGTGTGTTGTGTTGGGAGAGAGGGAGGGGTAGATGCAGATATTGTTAAAGACAATGATTTTATGTTAATTTTTTATGTTTCCAGGGCTGATGCACCAGGACGGACAAGACATCAGAGCTGTTTTGGAGCGCCATATCCAGCCATGTGTAGGTGTGAGTGCATGTGTTTCTATGTGGGGGACAGGATAGCCTAGTGGTCAGAACATTGCGCTGGCAGTCTGACAACCTGAGTTCGATTCCGTTGGAGGGGATTTTTCCCCTGGAGTTAACATCAGTGCTGACTCCACTCTCCCCAAAAGTCCTTCCGATGAGGACTTTAAACCGAGGCCCCGTGTGCGAACGCACGCAGAACATCTTGCGCAAATGTTGAATCCTGTTCCACTTTTCGTAAGAGTAGGCCATTGTGTGCCGGTGGGGGAACAGATACTAGATGACATTTACAAAACTGCATACACGGGGACCGGATGTAAAAAAAGCACATGAGTGCTTATTCCATTATTCTGGATATAAAAGAATAAATAAATAAATAAAATACAGTTGCTTTTGACACCTAGCTGACAGATGCTGTGGCTGAGGGGTTAGGAACCTTAAAAATTCAGTTCTCAGTCTCCATGAAGTAGAGAGTTTGAATCTTGGCAGCGCGTCTGGTTTTCTTTTTGATATCTTGTCTCTGACCGTTTGACTAATCATCGTAAAACTGTTCAGTTTTCTTGTCAGTGTTGATGGATGTTGGTGCATAGGCCTGAATGATGTTGAGAAGAAGATGTCTGGTGTTGAGCTTCAGAGAGTGGATACGATCACTAATTGTACTAAAGCTTTTCGTTGCTGCAGCCTGTGCTCTGTCTAGCACAATAGCAAACACCTTGGCTCTGAATAGGGATGTACACAAATTTGTGAAAATAAAATAAAAATTATTTTTAAAAAAACAAAAAAAACACCTACACACAAACTTATGCTAGCCCAAAATACACAAAAAATCTACAAAAAACGTGCGAAATATTAGTATCACAGTGTTATCACAACAACATCAGAATGAAAAGCAAACTGCAGGATAGACAGTGTGAAAATGGTTGTGACTGGCATTGTTTGGATTCGTTTTGCAGTTGGCAGTGAAACCGTATTTATTTCAGAACTATTAGACTGCTTAATCAGTTCTCTAATTTCTTCTCATTGTCCATTCTCTTCAAGGTGATTTACACAACTGTATAGATCTATTGAAAATGAATGTAAAGAATGGGGTAGAGAAGGAATGGTGAAAATAGGGGTGAAATATTGTCCAAAAGGTTAATACTATTGCAGCTTTCCTACCACTGGTGAAGAATCATTTCAGCAACTGCCATTATCACAGCTTGCTGGGAATGACGCACAACACCTTTAATATTATTGCTGTATTTCTCATTTAAGTCAACTCTTTTTTTCTTATGTAAACTATTGAGCACTGGGCAATCAAATAATTATATGGTGGACTGAAATAATACCGGAGCAAGAACATGTCACATTTTTTGAATAATTAGTATTTCAAGTCTTTAAACACAATTTATGGATTATAATATGAAAATTCATAAGAAAAATGTTTTGGAAATGACCTGTACAAATTGTAAAACATAGATTTTGCAAGACAGAATCACTTTCATATGACGATAAACTTAGGCCTGTCGTTAGAGTTCATTATTGTGCAGGTGTTTTTTGAAGCACCTCAGTTTCCTAAAGAATCTGTTCTAATCAGTCCAGTTAAGCAAAACCATCTTAACTCATTTGGAGGATATGTGAAAAATACCCTGCATTTCTTTTTCAAGAATACTTTTGCAAACCCCCCCCCCCCCAAAATATCATTTTGCAAACAAAATAATGAATTTTTTCAAAACAAAAAATGTGTTACTATATATATTTTTAATGTCAAATAAATAGCTGAGACCCCATCTGGCAAGGTAACGATCATGGATTCTGGGACTTAAAGGTAATAAAGACTTTATGATAATTATTGATATGGTGTTATACTGGTGACAACATAAATAATGTATGTAAGTTGAGCTGTAAAATGGTTTAAAAGAAGGAACTCTTCTTATTTTCACCTCAAAGAACATGATACCATTAAAAAAAAAAAACTTCTATGTCTTTCATTGCTGTTGACAAAGAAGAAGGACAGTATAACATCTGTAATCAGATATGTAATATTGCAGTAGTGACTATCATTAGAAAAGCACCAGAATACAGAAGCTGCATGGGACAGACAACAATACTGTTCTTTTATATCTGAAAAGTGCCTTTGAAATTTATGGTAGATTAGCTCTTTTTTTTTTTTTTTGGGGGGGGGGGGGGGGTTATGCTGAAATATCTGTGTTTTTTTATATCCAGTCCCATGTGTATGCAGTATTGTGAATTTTGTCATCTGTTCCCACTGGCACACAATAGCCTACTCTTCCGAAAAGCAGAACTGGTTTTAACATGTGTGCAAGATGTTGTGCAGTTAGCAGAATAATTAAGCTACATTGGTTTAGTTGAAATCATTTGACGTCGTATTGATATCCTGTGTTATGAACCATGTCATATGGATACAGAAAGAGAAGACCAAAACTGGGTTTTGACAATTGGTAGAAATTATTGTCCTTTTGGTTATTATTTTGATTTGGCGTATATTTACTTTGTTCCTGTCGTGCTATAATCATTGCCTTTGTGAGATCAATCAATCACCTTTAAATAGCTTTAAAATGCCAATAAAAGTAATGAGTGCCCCCCCCCCCCTCTCTCTCTCTTCTCATGCTTTAATTTTTTTCTGGGGGGGATGGGTTGGGGAGCTCAAGCGGTTTTAGCTTGCACATACATGAATTTTCAGGTATTTCATGCTTTGTTGATTTGCTTGCTTGCTTTTTTTTTTTTTTTTTTTTGGGTTGGTTGGTTGGGTTTGGTTTTTTTTTTTTTTTTTTTTGTAAGAGAGGGGGGCAGGGTGGGGGGGGAGTTGTTCCTCAGCTTGAACTCTTGGGTTCACCGATGTCAGATTTTGTGTATGCAACTGTTTGCCCACTGTTAAGACAGATGTGTTGCCCAAAGACAACTGATCCATGGTCAGGGGGGAGGGGGGGGGGGGGGGGAGTTGGAGTTGCAGATATTGTTAAAGACAATGAGTTTATGTTAATTTTTTTATGTTTCCAGGGCTGGCACACCATGACAGAAAAGACTTCAGAGCTGTTTTGGAGCTTCATATCCAACCATGTGTAGGTGTGAGTGCATGTGTTTTTGTTTTTTATTGATTATTTATTCTTTTATATTGAGGATAATGGAATAAGCACTCATGTGCTTTTTTTTACATCCAGTCCTGTTTATATGCAGTTTTTTTATTTTTTGTCACCTGTTCCTTCTGGCACACAGTGGCCTACTCTTCCGTAAAGCGGAACAGGTTTTAACATGCGCGCAAGATGTTCTTTGTGCATTCGCCACAGAACCTCGATTTATAGTCTCGTCTGAAGGACTTTGTGTGTGTGGGGGGGGGGGGGGGGGGGGGGGGGAGTGAGTGAGGTCAGTTCTGATGTTAACCCCAGAGGAAAATGTCCCTTTGAGGGAGAGAATAGTCAGTCCCCTTGAAAGGGCATCTCACTGGTGGTTCAGTTGTGAGCTCCGTGGTCTAACTGCTTAGCTATACCACACCTTACACTGTATTGACCTGCATTATATTGTGTAATATTGTAAAGTACTTATGATAGGAAGGATTTTTCTGCGACTGTATGTCCCTGGTGTTATTACTATGTTATATTGTGAAGTACTTATGATAGGAAGGATTTTTCTGCGACTGTATGCCCCTGGTATTATTTACTGAATGCAATTGACACTTTTAAATTCTGAAAAGTGTCTTGCTGTAAGGTTCCACAGCAAGTGGAGTTTCAATCACTGCCAAGACCTCTGATGAGGGCTCATCCAGGAGCCGAAACTCGAGTCAGGTCAGGCCAAAGGTATGGTTCTTACTCAGAAATGCCTACAATGCTGCCACAGAAAGACATTCCTAGAATTTATTTTCATTTCATTTAAAAAAAATTTTAAATTTTGAATCTTTGATTAGTCATTTTCAAAATGATTGAGAAAGTTGGTACCTGCACTTGTCTTTCCTCACTACTTTTTCCTCAATAGTATTATTTACTGTGTTATATCAGAGACTGTATAAGCTGTGCTGAGATAGATGATGAGCTTCGGGGCGGTTAGTGCGTGCGCTATAGCTGTACTGACTGAGAGCGTGCTAATGCTCGGCCGGCAAAGTTCGACAAAGCTTTCAGCAGCTGGGGTGGGAACCAGCGCAGTGACTAGTTGGCTTCAGTGGTGGTACATAGTCATAATTCAGTCGTTGTACTGGCAGTAAAATGTGTTTTTACAGTCAAAAAACAAACAAAATTTATACAGAACTGTGTTGCATGCAGAGAAATTGATAAAAATATTTGCAGATACCAAAAATGAAAACTCTCTCTCTCTCTCTCTCTCTCTCTCTCTGTCTCTGTCTCTCTCTGTCTCTGTCTGTCTGTCTGTCTGTCTGTCTCTCTCTCTCTCTCTGTGTCTCTCTCTCTTTTAACAAATGATTTTAACAGCTATAAAATCTACTCTTTAAAGTAAAGAACACACACACACTCTCTCTCTCTCTCTCTCTCTCTCTCTCTCTCTCTCTCTCTCTTCTCTCTCTCTCTCTCTCTCTCTCTCCCTCCCTCCCTCCCTCCTACATGACTGATTTACTCAACTACTCAATAGCTTGTTATTAACTGTTATAAAGAGTCTGGTACATCAAACAATGAATTGTGGTTAAGCACTGTACTGAAGGTTGGAGAGAGATCCATTGACCAGATATTCTCTAGTATTCATACCTTCTCTTTATTCATAAACAGCATTCTTGACAGTTTCGATTAATTTCTATGTAGAGAGTTACAAATGTTCTTGACTTTTTTGAATTTGTGTCCAAAATTTCGTGTAATTTATGAGTAAACAAGTGTTTTAAAACAGTAGTTACAACAATCATCAGTGTATGTAGTGCCGGCTTTCCACATGTCCATGCCTCTGACAGGCCAGCTGCCAGCGTGGTCACGCTGAAACAGTGCGGACAGCTATCTCAGTGTAGCTTATACAGTCTCTGGTTATTTTGTGAAGTACTTATGATAAGAAGGATTTTTCTGTGACTGTTATGCCACTGGTATTAATTACTGTTATATTAAGTACTTGTGATAGGAAGGATTTTTCTGCGACTGTATGTCCCTGGTATTATTTACTGTGTTATATTGTGAAGTGCTTACTGATAGGAAGGATTTTTCTGCGACTGTATGTCCCTGGTATTATTTGCTGTGTTATATTGTGAAGTACTTATGATAGGAAGGATTATTCTGCGACTGTATGTCCCTGGTATTATTTACTGTGGTGTATGGTGACTGGTGTCGGTCACTGATGCCAGCATGCTTACTATTGTGTCTTTGTTAGGGAAAAGTGTCGTAGTTGACTAAGTGTCCTAGGAATCTGGTTTTCTTGATATGTGTTTCGAAAGGTAAAAATCCTTGTATCAAATAACATTTTGAGCCAAATTGTTGTGAGCGCTCTGTATCTTCCTCAGCATCTCTACATGTGCACACAGTAGCTGATGTGATATGTATGAAGAAATCTCGTGTTGCGGTCCTAGGGATAGATAATACACATGCACAGCAGTATTTGTACATGATTTGAAAAGATGGCACTGAAGAGGGAAGCATATGATGATACGAGTTGTTCTATGACTATGTATTTGTTTTCAAATTTGATCAGTGAAAATTATCCAGTGATTTTCTATAGCTTTGTACCTGAAAATGTAACTCAACTGTAAACATGCCTGTTGAAGCTACTTGGTGATGATATTTCACTGATGAGACTGTGTTATGTGGTAACTGACGTGTGCAAATGGTTGTACCGTGTCGTGTGGTAACTGATGTGTACAAACGGTTGTACTGTGTGCAGATGGTGATCACGATGAAGGAGGCAGCATCACAAGACAGTGTTATGCCCAGACAGGAAGAGGCTTTGCAAGAGCACTGAGCAAGTCATCATTGAAGTTGGGGGTTGTGAGTGGAAATATGAATAGTTAGGATGGCTTTAGTGTCAGGAGCAGGTATGTGCAATGAAGTAGTATTTTGGATGGTAGTAGTTTCAGTGGCATGGGGTAATGGTAATTTAAAAAAAAAAAGGTAACAGTGCCCCATAACCTTTGTGGTCGTAGGGGAGCAAGGCATCAGAGACCTCAGCTTCTCTAGAAGCCAGCATATTGAGGGCGGTGCCCATATCCTCTCCCTCGCTGCTGTACCTTCCCTGACCCTATGGAGGGCAATTACCCATTTACAGCTGGGTGAACTGGGGACTGTACTGAAGCCAAGGAACACAAACGGTCACCCATCCACTTGTTAACCACACTCGATGCTGCTTTGGGGAATGATAAATAATATTTCACATGACTGTATCGTCACCACTAAGAAATAATAGATAATATTTCACATGGCTGTAGTTTGACCACTGGAATAAAAATGAATTTCACAATTCTGTAATGTCACACTGAGAATATTTTCACACGACTGTATTGTCACCACTGCGAAATGATAAATAATATTTCACAAGGCTGTAGTTTTCACCATTGAGAATAATAATTTATCTGTATTCACCTCTCAAAATGAAATATTCACAGCTAGTTTACATGAGAATAATAAATAATATTCACAACGCTGTAGTTTAACACTGAGGGAATAATAAATATTTCACAAGGCTGTAGTTTTAACCACTGAGAAAAATCATAATATTTCACAACGCTGTAGTGTAACACTGGGGAATAATATTTCACAAGGCTGTAGTTTCACCACTGAGAAATAGTAAATAATATTTCACAAGGCTGTAGTTTGAGCACTGTGGAGTATTTCAGTGTCAGTTGTCTGTGACTTGTCTCTGAAAGTAAAACTGAATGGTAGACATGCTGTTTTCAGCACTAGGGGATTTTTTTTTTTTGGGGGGGGGGGGGGGGGGAGTAAATGAGTTTAAGGGTTTTTTTTGGGTGGGGTGGGGGAGGGATTGCTGGAGTTTCTGTGGCAGTTGTGTATAAATGACGTAGTATTATGGAGGGCTATAGTTTTAGAATGATCAGTTAAAAATACTTCAGTCGTCCCATGAAGGGTAATTACAATACTGACACACACAGGATTGATAGAATTTATAATCTCAAAAAGATTAAAATCAATTTGGAGGTTGGGGAGTGGGGGGGGGGGGGGGGGGGGGGGGGAAGGGATTACTGAAGTAGTATATAGGATAACTTAGTTAAAGATAAGGGATGTAGTTTCAGATTGTAAAGGGGGGGGGGGGGGGGGGGGGGGGGGAATGAAACTATTAATGAAGTGGGTGCTTAAGTACAACTCTTTGCAATCATCATCACTCTCTCTGCCTTGCTCAAATCTCCTGGAAAAATTCTGCTGCATTTCCACCCCCCACCTCTCTTTCCCTCCCCCCCCTCTCTATCTCTCTCTCTCCCCCCATCTCTTTCTCTCTTCAGTGTGATTTAAAGCCATCTAAAATATTGCATCCTAGGTAATACCACTTGTGAAATAAAAAAACACCCCAAAATGACTACAACCCTCACCTATCCACCCCCTTTGCTGCAGCTTATACAAAAAAATGTTTACTGCAGCCCTATTACAAGAGTCCCCCCCCCCCCCCCTCCCCTTCTCCCTCAACGCTTGTTTCAAAAATGGATGGAGAATGTTCATTTCTAAATTGGCTGCAGAGGGGGAGGGGAGGGGGTTCGTGCATGGTGTTTTTGGCTTTTATTTGTGTGTGTGTGTGTGTGTGTGTGTGTGTGGTGTGCGTGCGCTGTTGCGTGCGTGGTGGTGTGTGTTGCGCGCGTTGCTTTGATCTGTGTGTTGTATGTTTATCCAGTGATTTACCGGACTGAACAAACACTACCTTCTACAGCAGCACAGTCGTAAAAACATGGCTGCACTTCTTCTCTTCACACTTGTTAAAATGTAATTTGAAATACTACGCCACACCCAGCTCTCTTACCAAAATGCAACCGTCATAATGCACCCATCTCCACATGTAAAATAAGGCGATCTAAAAAGGCGACCGCAATAAGAAACCCGCCTCTGCTTTAAAATTAAAGTGATGCAAAATATGAAAAAAAGCCTTCATCACGTGTTAAACAAAACCGTCCAAGATGCGATGTGGTGAGCTCCCCTGAAGATGCAAAATTAAGCCATCTAAAATGACCATCTTGAAACCCACCTCAACATGAAGACTGTCTTTTCAATACTATCGTTGTAATAAACCACTGCCACATGTGAAATAAGCCATCTTTAATAATAAAAAATGTAAAAAATCAATAAAACTTAGTAGTAAAATTCCACATATGAAATAAAATCATAAAAATAAAACATCATAATAAACATAACCACATATTAGCTATCTTTAAAAAATAAATCGAATGATAAACCCACCACATGAAATGAAAGCCACCTAAAGAAACACATCTCCACTTATGAAATAAACCTAAAATACGATCATCAATAATGAACCTTGTAAAATAAAGCTGTTTAAAAAACCATCATCAATAATGAACCTTGTTACTATAAAATAAAGCCGTCTTCAAAAAAACAACCACCATCAATGATAAACTTTATAACTTGTATAAAATAAAAGCGTCTTAAAAAACAACAACCCAAAACCACCACCAATAACAAACCCACCTCCACATATAAAGCCATCTTTAAAAACAACTCGACCCCAAAACAATAATCAATTAGCAATTCTACGCTACAAAATAAAGAATAAAGCCATGTCAAGACTACATCATAATCATTCCCACCCCCCCTCCAATGTGAAACAAAGGAATTACAAGAATTATCAACTGTTGCATTAATCCATAATCCATTATGTGAACAGCCATCCCACTATCAACGTTATAAACTACCTTCACAACTGAGATAACTCGCAACCACAGTGAAATAAAAAGAAACTTGTCAACATTAAACCATGAAGTGAAACTTGTAACCACATGTGAAATAAAACCAAGATGAAACTTGTAAACATTAAACCTCATAACCACATGTGAAATAAAACCAAAATGAAAAAGTCGACTTAAAACCACCTCCACTAGTGAAATGAACCCCACAACCAAGAGAAATGAGCCGAAGTACAACTGTCATGATAAACCCACCTTCAAAGGTAGAACAAAGCTGTCCAAACTACACCCCTGTAATAAATAAACCCACCACCATTGTAAAATAAAGCCATCAACAATGCAACCGTTGTAATCAGCCATACAACCATCATTATAAACCCACACCCACCTGTGAAACAAAACCATCTTGTGTATAACTGTTGTTAATAATTCCATGTGAAAGAAAGTCATCCAATACAAATGTGATGATGAAACCTACAGGGTCTGGGTTAGTGTAATTCAAGCATTGCACTCGAAGGTTGACAGTCCGGGTTCAAGCTATCACTGAGATAGGAAGATTTTCCCCTGGAGTTTATGGTACCAACTCCACTTCCCAATAGTCCTTCAGATGAGACTGTACATTTGTATACACACATATCTTGCACTTGTATGTAAACCCATTCTGCCTTTCAGAAAAGTAGGCCATGCATGCTGGCAAAAATGGATGATGAAAGTGTAAATGCTGTTGTCTTGTTTAGACATCATCCTGAAGTCGGAATGTGGCTACCTTACTGGTGGACGATGAAACCAATCACAAGCACAAACACCTCGCCATGGGTGAATTTGAGGTCTAGCTGAGGAACAAACTTGTTACAATGGGTATAAACTAATAATAATGTTAATAAATCCCACAATTGCAAGTAAAATAAAGCTCGCTTCCAAATGTGAGAATCGATCCATCGAAAATAATACAATTGTTTATAAACACACAATTGTCGCAATAAACTCGCATGGTACAAAAATAAAAATTAGCAAAAATGTAATCCATCTCCACGTCAAAAAAAAAAAGCCAGTATAGTGAAGGCTTTATGACAAAATGAAGCATTCTAAAGTTCAACAGGCATAATAGATCCACTTGTAAAATCTGTTCTTCAGATGAGACCATAAATCATCGTCTATATGTGAACACATGCAGAGCATCTTAGCACATAAACCTGTTCCACCTTTCGGAAGAGTAGGCTATAATGTGCTTGTAGAAACTGATACATTTAAAAATAATAAAAAACCTTGCGAAACCTTGATGCACATAGAGACTGAATGTAAAGAAAGGTTCAGTACTATCGTAATAAAATTATAATAAAACCTTCCAGCATGCAAATATAATAACCCCACCACCACATGCGAAATGAAGCCATCTATATTATGTCGTAATATACCTGCCTCCACGTGTAAAATAGTGCCATCCAAATTGCAATTGTAGTAATCTATCTCCACATTGAAAACCCCCCATCTACAATGCAGTTGTCTAAGGCCACATGATGATAAACCCACCTCGACATGTGAAATATAGCCATCTAAAATATAACCACTGTAAACAAAAAACAACCTAAAAAAAATATATAGGCTAACCACCTACACGTGTGAAATGAAACCATCTATATATCTAAAACATAACCACAGTAATAAACCACCTACACGTGTGAAACAAAGCCATCTAAAATATAACCACCGTAATCGATCCACATCCACATGTGAAATGAAACCATCTAAATTGCAACCACTATAATAAACCTACCTGAACTTGTGAAATAAAGCCATCGAAAATATAACCACCGTAATAAACTGGGCCCACCTCTTCAAATAAATCCACTTCAAGTAAAACCATTGAAATAACAAACCACCACCACTTGTGAGATAAATATAACCACAATAAACCCACCTAGTACCTCCACGTGTGAAATGAAACCATCTAAAACATAACCACTGTAATAAACGCACCTCCACATGTGAAATGAAGCCATCGAAAATACGTCATAATAGACCCACAACTACATGTAAATAAAGTCATCGAAAATATAACCACCGTAATAAACCCACCTCCACATGTGAAATAAAGTATTAGAATATATAACCACCGTAATAAACCCATATCCACATATGAAATAGCGCTATCTAAAATGCATTATAATAAAGCCACTTCCACATGTGAAATAACGCTATCTAAAATACATTATAATAAAGCCACTTCCACAAGTGAAATAACGCATCTAAAATACGTTTTAATAAACCCACCTCAATTCCATTATCCTGATATAAAAAATAGACCAATAAAAATAAAACCATCTAAAATACGCTATAATAAAACAATCTGAAATAAAGCCATCTGGAGTACACCTGTACTGCGCTAATCTGTCCCCACAGATGATCTAAAGTCATCTAAAATATAATTGTTCCCTGAACAAATGAACAAAAGCTTTCCAAAATACAACGGTCATAATAAACGTGCACCCACATGTGAAATGGAAAATATACAAAAATAATACAACTGTCGTAATAAACCCACCTCTACATTACATGTGAACAAACCCATCCAAAACACTTTACATGTGAAATAAAGTCGCCTTCCACTCCTACCTGTACCTTGGCTAGAGTTCGAGGTTCATCTATGGTGAGATTTTTGTGTATAATGACCATTTTTGCCCACCATACGTAGCTGCGTTCCAACTTCGGGCATGTACGCTATACTGGGTGTGTTTGTGTTTTTGTGACGCAGACGTGAATTGGGCGATCTTTAACGTACATATTTCATCTTCTGCGGGTGTATATACACAAAGGGGATCAAGGCACTGGCGGGTCTGCTCTTGAAGTTGACCTGGGAGATCATAAAAATCCCACCATTTAATTCAACAGACGCTGTCGAGATTTGAACCCATGGGATTAAAGTTCAAAGGTCTTAATCATTCAGAATAACCCAGGTAAGATACGCCATTACAATAAACTCGCCTCTACATATGAAACAACGCCCTCTAAAATCCATCCAAAATAAATCATTGTTATAAACCTAGCTCTACATGTGAAACACATTAAAACCGGTTGCACTTTTCGGAAGAGTAGGCCATTGTGCTCTGGTGGGAACGGATGACAAAATTTACAAAACTGCATACACATAGGGACTAGATGTAAAAATAAAAATTTTAAAAAGCAAATGAGTGCTCATTCAATTGTCATCGAAATAAAAGATTAAACAAGTAAATCCATGCTGCTGTTATAATAAACCCCTTAACGTGGAATAACCCCTCCAATACAACCATCATGACAAAGCCACCTTACCCCACGTGAAATAGACCCGTCTATACACCAGAAAATATTAAAAAAAAAACAACACAAACGCTGCCTCCGCATAAAAAGCAAACTCCCCAAAACGCAGATTTTGTCATAACCCCAAATCCACATGAAGACATACAACGTCATAATGATATAACATCAACATGTCGAATACAATTATCCAATATAAATTCGTTATAACAAACCACCTTCACGTGTGAAATACATGTAGTAGTAGTAGTAGTAGTAGTAGTGTAGTAGTAGTAGTAGTAGTAGTAGTAGTAATGGATCAGAGATAGCTTGCTGGTCCTGCCATGAATGAAAAAAAAGTCTCGTGTATGTAAACAAAAAACTCATCTTGAGTACTTGCTTTTATTTATTTATTTATTTTAGTGTGAAGGGGGGGGGGGGGGGGGGGGGGCACTGTTGCCCGCCGTGTGTACACGTACACACACACACACACACACACACACGTGTGGCACATGAATGCGTGCGCAAAACCAGTTCCTGTAATATCAATCTGAGTAAAGAGATATTGCATTAAAGAAAGAACACCAAAAGGCTTGTTGCTGTGAGGCGAACAGACACATTATCAATATATCAAAACAATATTAAAAAAACAACAAAGAAAGTATACTTGTAAACAGAAATTTATTTCATAAAGCAAGTGAAAAACATTTTCCATGACTTTCATCTATGAATTACAAATCAAATTATTTATTGCCGTAAAAGTCGCATGGAGTTATTTGACAACGAAATAAACTTTTCATATATATCGGTACAAGCTATTCTTCACTGGTCAGCTGTCTGAAATGATGTGCAAGAGAACACCATGTTGCATTCTATGTTTTTAACATGTACATTTGTGTAGAGAAGGCATCAGAGATACAATGTACATTAATGACATAGTGCTGAACACCAAGTTTGCAGACAGCATCGGTGAAATAAACTGATAATAGTAACAAAGAACTCGTATAAAATCAAAAGCATGGAAAAGAAAAAAAATATCAAAAGATCTGTCCGGTTGTGTCCCTTGTTATGATAGGCTAGTGATTCAGTGCCGGTATATAGGGCCTATGCTGCAGTTAGTCACACGTCTAGTCATGGGACTCGATGTCATAGATAGCTTGATGAAAAAAAAAAAAAGCAAATCAATGCTTATTCAATGTACCATCTGCAAATAAAAATTTGATTTGATTTGATTTGATGGGAGTCATTAAGGCAGAGGACACTGAACGCCAGTACCTTGTGTGCGCTAAGTAAACATCTCACACTGAAGAAACTCTACCACCCGCTCAACCATCATCTGAAATGGGGTCAGAAGTGCCAGAATGAAGTTTTCATATGTTGTAAACAATTTTTTAAGCTCGACTGATCAAATTTTGTTGACTGATGGTCGAATTTTGATTTAGATCTAGATCTATCGGTATGTTATAATGGCCGCTGCATCCACCGCGACGTTTATTACTTTCCAGCAGTGACAATGAATATTTTTACGCTTTTTCTGGCATGGCTACCAAGCAACACAAAGAAGATGGAAAAGTGCGGAGTGAATTTCTTCTGTAACGCCATGGGAACAAAGCAATGCAGTCAGATGATGAAAGCATTGAAGTGGGATGTGGACTGATGATGGCTAACCCCAAGAGGTAGATGCAGATATCAGATGCACTGATGCATGAGCTGATACGTAGCTAATGACTGGAGTTCAAGGAGTTCGTCTGACACTTGTATACCACCCCCCCCCCCCCCCCCCCCCCCCCACCCCTGTGAAAATGCCAGGTGCCCTTTCAGTATAAACAGCTACCCTACCATCTGGAAATTCTGTGCTAGGAATAAAATTATCCATTTTTCTGCTACTCCCTTTGTTTCTGTCTTTATCCCTTACCTCGCTATTCTCACCCACCCTCTCATGCTCGGGCCTATTTTGTGCCTACTAAGCCTTTTGCAGAAAAGTCTGTTTTTTTTTCTTTCTTTCTGACCTTTCAGATGAGTAACGAGCACAGAAAAAGATCAGGCACAATGCATTCCATCCAATATGGTTGAAAATGGTTTACATAAATCATCAAGCATTTTTGATACTTTTTTTTTGTACAGGGATTTCTAATTTCATTTAGCACTTCTTGACGACACTTGTGTACCTCTCTAACAATACTGTATTTGTAAAAACTGAGATTATCGAGACAGTTTTGATCTTAGAAAAGGTAATTTAGAATGCAGCATCAACAACGCGTATTCTGACATATGATAGACTATATATCTTCAAGTACATACAATTTTCAGTAAGTGGTACTTATCATATACTTAACAGCA
>CM060337.1:9967392-9969892 GCA_030674155.1 Stramonita haemastoma | reverse complement strand
AGTGAGGAGTTTGTGTCGTCCTTGAGGGCTAGGTATATCAAAGTCCTGGTGGAGATTTTTTATGTTTTCTGCTCTGATTTGAGGAGTAAAAAAGCAAAAAGAACTCCAACACAAGGGAGTGTAGGACTAGTGTCACTCGAGATTATGTAAACGTCGTTTTTTCAATATTCTTTATGCTGAATTTTTTTTTTTTTTATAGATCGAGTTGTGTTTAAAAACTTAAAAACTTTTGAAACTGAAAAGCTTGTTTCCAAACTAAAAGACTTTTAGCTGCGTTTGCGAAACTGAAAGAGTTTTGAAACTGATAAAAAAAACAACTTGTTTTGAAACTGGAAGACTTTTGAAGCTGATAGCTTGTTCTGTACTTTTGAAACTGAAAAAAAAATTGTTTGAAACTGGAAGACTTTTGAAATGGAAAAAAAACCCCTTGTTTTAAAACGGAAAGACTCTTTTGAAACTGATACACTTGTTTTGATACTGAAAGAGCAAACACGTACTAACTAGACCACACTCAGAAAGCAACTGTGACTGTTCGAACGTTGATGGCCTACAAGACCTAGGCCTAGGTTAGGCTAACCTTAAAAACCCCTTTGCGGTCAAGGGTTGCTCAATAATTCTGGGCTAGCCTAGACTCTACTTGGCTGGTCAGGCATGACGCGTGGATCTCATTGGTCAGTGGTCAAGACACGGTGGCGAGTAGTCTGTAAACAACGCGTCATTTTTCGTGGAATTTTCCGGGCAGAAGGTTGTTGGCTGGTCGATATGTGTCCGGGTTTAGTGGGTTTTTCTATTGTTTTTCTCTGCCTGCCTGCCTGCCTGCTCTCTCTCTCTCTCTCTCTCTCTCTCTCTCTCTCTCTCTCTCTCTCTCTCTCTCTCTCTCTCTCTCTCTCTCTCTCTCTCTCTCTCTTCTCTCTCTCTCTCTCCCCCTCTCTCTCTCTCTCTCTTCCTCATCTCTCCCTCTCTCTTCTTTCTCTTTCTGTCCTGCCTCGTGTGTGTGTGTGTGTGTTGTGTGTGTGTGTGTTGTGTGTGTGTGTGTGTGTGTGTGTGTGTGTTGTGTGTGATATTTGATTTAAGTCTATTTTCATTCCTAATATATTCGATTAAAATTAGATAAAAAAAATCTAACACCCCCCTTGAACCCCCCTACAAAAAAGCCCTTCTCTCCTCCTCCCCCCCCCCCCAAACAACCAACCAATAAAACCCCAAACTACCCGACCCATTAAACAAAAAACCCAAACTAACACCCCCCCTCTCAAAACAACAACAACAACAACAACCCCACCCCCCCCACAACAAACAAACCAAAACAACACCCCCAAAACAAGACAACAAACATAAAACAAAACCCCACCTACCCACCTATCCAACCATCCAGCCAACCAACCAAGCAACCAAGAACTCAAACAATAACAAAAACCTCCAATAATAAAAGGAATAAAGGAGAAAGCCACTCGAGTTAAATGAAAGTGACTTAGCAAGTAGATTCTACAGTAATACATGAATAGTTGATCAAAAATGACTTTCGCTGTGTCCATAACTGTAGGTGTCTGTCTACAAATACATTTCAAGAAACTAACTTGTTCATCGTGAATGTCACAGTCATTATATAAATATTCATCTGGAGAATTTGAAACCGGACATCGAAAAGGAGTTGTGTGCTCACGAGATACTGAATGTGAGCAAGCACATGTTTCCTTTTTGGGAATAATTATTTATTTAGTATTCCAAGAGTTCAACTGTATTGTTATGTGGCCACGCGGGTGTGTGCTGCGTGCGCGCGCGCGCACACACACACCGCGCGCGCCACACACACACACACATACACACACAAACTCCAACCCCAAAACTCCACACACAACACACACACACACACACACACACACACACACAACACACACACACACACAACACACCCCACACACAACCAAAACACACAACACACACACACAAACACACACACACACACACAAAACACACAGACACACACAGACACACAGAGACACACAGACACACACAGACACACACACACACACACACACAACACACACACACACACACACACACACACACAGCGCGCACAGCCCCCTACTGCCACAGACACAAACACACAGACACACACAGACACACAGACACACAGACACAGACAGACAGACAGACAGACAGACAGACAGACAGACAGACACACACACACACACACACACACACACACACACACACACACACACTTGCGTGCGCGCGTTACCCATGAATAATAGCTAGTTCTAAGACGTTGACATCAGCTGTCTTGTGAGCCCTATAAGGTGGTATATTCTTTTTCCAGATACTCAACGGATGTTACGCGCACTTTAAGCAGTTGTGCCCATAATATCGAAACTGTAACAGACAAACCTCTTATTACTGAGGGCCGGATGTTTACAATGCGGGGAGTTATTTATATCCTGAGGCCCACGCTTAGCCGATTAATTTTATCGGCTAACTCATTACCCCACAGAGCACCACC
>CM060337.1:9954892-9957392 GCA_030674155.1 Stramonita haemastoma | reverse complement strand
AGAGAGAAGCTGAACACAAAACACTCAAAAAATTACTGTACTTCGGCCTTGGGCCACTATACAAAACATGTTTGGAGCAGGCCGGGGGAAAGTATACATCACAGCAGAGAACCTTTTTAGCCATTTTGCAATATCTAATTCTACAAGCAAACAGATTCACACTCAATATCTTCCATTTATCATCATCGTCATTGTCATCTTCAGCATCTACATAAACATCACCACCAGCATCTCAGTATCTACAGCAGCAGACTGCTGTTCACTATCAAAGCTTTCAATAAACCTTATGTCTGGCTCCTTAGAATGTTTGTCTTCCTGGCCTTCAGTCCCAGAGGACTGAAGTACTGAAGGGTGTACTTGATGTTGGGGTGATGCACCCAGTTTTTACTGGCAGTGTCTCTTGGGCAAGTTCAACCTGGCGCAGCTCAACCCTCATCAGGTACAGGGTGCATGCTGGGTATGTTCGTTATTCTGTAATTCACCGAACTCTGACACGAGTTATGGGATCTTTAGCTTGTATATTTTGAGCTTCTGCATGTGTATTTATTTCGAAAGGGAATTAGAATTTATAAAAATATTGTGAAGTTTACTTTATCGTAAACATCTGTTCCAAACTGTTCCATATCTTGTTTTCCTATGGCGTGTCTTGTGTTTTTTTTCTTCTTCGTCGTCGAACGCTCACATAGTAACTATTATTGTTTGTCATATTATGAGAAAAAATACGTTGCGCTGCTGTTAAGCGCCTATATGTCAGGTCCAGCGCATTCGACTTTGGCGTGGGAGAGAAATGATATCTTAATTTTAATTCGTTTTGGAAAGTAGGCGAGAGAATGGACCTAGAAGGCAGAAAATAAACAAAAAGGTCGTGACGTTCGTTAAGTATGTTCGTGTCTCCATAATCCGCTAAACGCTGACATGAATGACGGGATCTTTAATGTGCATACTTGATCTTCTACATGTGTAGACCTATATATATATACGAGGGGACTTAAGACACTGCCGGGTCTGTACTTGATGTTAACCTTGGAAATTGTAAAACCCCATCGTCAATTCACCAGATCCTACCAAAACTCGAGCCCACGACTTCATGGTTCCACGGGATTGAATCGAACAGTCATAACCACTCGGCAAAGTGAAATGTCCATCGTGCATGTTTAAAAAGCCATTCATAATTTGATAATTTGATAGCAGCAGTATCTTTTTTCTTTTCTTTTTTAAAAAACCAAACTGTCCTTAATAGCGCCAACTCCTCCACAAAATACCACCACTACAAGGGAAAACCACAGGCTGGTGTGAATAACAGCCTAAAATCGAGTTCAGCGGAGCCGTATTAGCAGATTGTGTCCCCTGACAAATGATGGTGTTTTGATTGGATGGGGACCAGCGCAGTATGGCTGACAACAAACAGCTGAGGCAGGCATTGCGTGAGGGGAGAAATGTGAGTGGCTTGTATGACGTTCTGGTTGGCTTATCAAGATCATTTTTGTTCTTTGTTGTTATTATTCTTTTTCTCTATGAGAGTTAGAGTAGGCCATTGGTGCTGGTGGGAATGAATGACGGAATCTACAAAGCCGCATACACACAGGGAGACTGGATGTTTCCACAAGAATCTCTGCACCATTGACCATCTGGTCCACTGGAGACGACCACCAGAAAGCCTTCATGAATAAGCAACACCTTGTGGCCGTCTTTCTTTTTATTTTTTTTATTATCTATTTAGGAAAAGCCTACGATATTGTCTGGAGGTAGGGCATCATGTCAGACAAGCGTGATTTGGGGTTTCATGGTCGTTTGCCATTGTTCCTCACACAACTCTCTGGCAAAAGACCGTTTCAGGTTTGGGTTGGTTCTACGCTCTCTGACATCATTTGAGCAGGAGATGGGGGTCCCACAGGGGAAGCATCCTGTCTCCTGATCTTTTTCAGCGTAAAAATAAACAACTTCATCAAGTCGGTCAAACAGGGTGTGGAATGCTGCCTTTTTGTGAATGGTTTTGCTCTCTACCCTACAGATAGTGCTTTTGTGGGAGTTCAGAGACAGCTACAACTTTGTGTGAACATTGGGCGGAGGATACAGATTCAAGTTTTCGGCCACAACAAAGACGAAGTACATCCACTACTATGTTTAGAGAACACTCTCCAGACCCCTTCATTCGTTGGAAAAAATCTATCCATCCTGGAAGTGACTGAGGCCAAATTCTTAGGATGTTTTTGACCAGAGACTGAATTTCAGAAGTCACATCCAACAGGGGACCCCCCCCCCTTTGATAAAAACAACAACAAAAGAGACAAACAACAAACAACAAGGACAACCTAGAAATTCCCCAAACCAAACCATACCAAATTGTCACAGACAGTCAGACGTTTTGAGGTTTCCCTGAAGCCTTTAACCAGTGATGAAGCCTTTCCGTTCATTACTAGAGGAATCACCACCAGTCCTTTCAATAATTACACTGACAGTATCTTTGTGTTGTGTAGTGTTGTGATGTGTTGTATTGTAT
>CM060337.1:9944892-9949892 GCA_030674155.1 Stramonita haemastoma | reverse complement strand
GAATGATGCGATTTGTGACACAAGGTGTTTATTTCGTTTATTGAGTGTCATGTTTGTTTGTTTGTTTGTTGGTCCGTCATGTTCAACGATGACCTCCAACACAGCAGAGGAGGCAGCCGCTGCATGTTTAGAATGGAATAAAGTGTGTCAGATAATTGATGTTGCTTTTAGTGTATAGCAAATGTGATCTTTGTGCATTGGCCATGTGCTAAAGCTAGAGCTCTCGAGGTCTACCAATGAAAAGTTTTGGAAAATAGACTGTTTTTGCCCACCATGAAGGCAGCTGCATACCGACTTAGGGGATGTATGCTGGGTATGTTCGTGTTTCCGTAACCCACCGAATACTGACATGAATGATGGGATCTTTAACGTGCGTATTTTGATCTCTTGCTTGTGTATATCGTGAAAGGGAATCAAGGCCCTGGTAGGTCTGCGCTTGAAGTTGACCAGGGAGATGGTAAAAAATCCCTACCCTTAATTCACCAGACGCCGCTGGCGAGATTCAAACCCATGACTTCACGACCCATGGGATTGAATCCAACGGTCTGACCACCTCGGCCATAGCGCTGCGGCATTCATTTAAAGTGGAACAAAGAAAAGAAAGTAACATGATCACAACCACTTCCAGCTACTGTGCAAATAGTAAACTTAAAAGGATAAAGCTTTGGTTGAATAAAAACAAAATTGTCGATTAGAAAAAAACAAAACTCCCAAGCATTACTAAAAACAACAACAAAAAATAAGACACTAGATTACTTTGAACATGCATGTCCACATTTACACACGTTTAGCCGCGCGCGCACACACACACACACCACACACACACAACACACACACACCACACACATACACACTCCATCCACCCACACCACTCCACTCTCCTAGCATCTCTAATTTCTCTTCGCATTATACTGCGGTCTTTTCGGCAAACTGAACATCGCTTTCGAATCGATCGCTGGCCGGTGATGTGTTAAATTTTACAGAAAGAGAAGGAGGATTTGAAATGGAATGGGACGCAATCTAAAGGGCCGTGAAGATTGTCTGGTCCAGTTAAGTCCCTTGATAGTAAGTGCCGCTTCAGATTGGAAAGGGGAGACAGTTTGAAAAGCTCAACGAACTGCAGAACTTCACGCAGTGGTGTTATGTTGAAGAAATCTCTCTCATGGTGTGCTGGGAAGGGTTGCAGGTTATTTGTTTGTTTATTAATTTATTTGGTCATCAAAATTATTTTATTTTGAGGACAATGGAAACAGATTTCTTGTCCTCTTCTTCTTCTTCTTCTTCTTCTCTCTCTCTCTCTCTCTGTGGTAATTGAGACTGTGACCGCCTGTTTGGGAGTAAGTGTGTGTGTGTGTGTGTGGTGTGTGTGTGTGTGTGTGTGTGAGTAATGGGACATCCGAATACATGTACTCCACCAGTTCAGATTTTCCTCACGTGTTTTGTGTAAATAGCACGAGCCTGTGGCCAACCTGATTGAAAACTTTCCTGCAATGATCTATCTGACTCTGGATCTCTGTCTTTGTACCATGATGTGGAATCCATGCCGTGAAGATATCTTGGGCTGCAGCCATTTTCTTTTTTTCGCTATTTAGTTAGTGAATCTTATGTTTATGGAAGGATTCCGCCATCTGTCCTATTAGTATATGGTCTCAGAATATCTTAGAGCACAATAAACATATTTCTTGTCTCTTTTTTTCTTCTTCTCTTTTCTCTTTCTCTTCTCTCTCTCTTCTTTTCTCTCTTCTTTCTCTCTCTCTCTCTCGTGTCCCTCTCTCTTTCTCTCTTCTCTGTCTCTCTCTCTCTCTCTCTCTCTTAAAAAAATTAACATCCAGTCGCCGTGTGTATGCGGCTTTGTAAAACAACACAACAACAACATTATCCGTTCTCACCGGCACACAATGGCTGACTCTCTTAAAAGACCAACAGGTTTTAACAGGTGTCAAGAAGTTCAGTGTGCGTTAAAGCACACGGACCTTAGTTTCTAGTCTCATCCGAAGGACTTTTGGGGGGAGTGGAGCCGCCACTGACGTGTACCCCAGAGGAAGAATCCCTTTGAACGGGGGTTGGTCCTACTCGGGCTTGAACTCAGGCCGTCAGATCGCAATGGCACGGTTCTAACCACCGGGCTGTCTTGTCCCTTAAGATTGCACGCCATGAGAATAGGCACATAGGCAAGTGTTGTTGTAGATAGATTTAATGACAACTTTGACTTGATCCTCTCTTTTAACTCTCAGAAAACACACACACACACCAACCACAGACACACACCACACACACACACACACAACACACACCACACAACACACACACACACACACACACAACACACACACCACAGCATACACACACACACACACACACACACACACACACACACACACCACACACACACACAACACACACACACACACACAACACACACACACACACACACACACACACAACACCACACACACACACACACACACACACACACACCACACATCAGGCCCAGCACATCCGACTTCGACATGGGAGAGAATTGTTATCTTTAAAGTCTTTTTGCAGAAAGAACGCGGGAAAATGGACTAAGAAGGCAGAAAATAGACAAGAAAGGAGCTGACAGGAAAAAAGGGAACGAGACAAAAACAAAGAGAGGGATAGAAAAGAGGGAATTCCTAGCACAGTATTGCCAGAAGGTGGGGGATGCTGTTTATACTGACAGGCCCCCGACATCCCCACACGGGGAATTCTCTTGATTTCTTTTTTAAAGACACTGGCAGTGTTGGCTGTCTGATCTAGACATAAAACTTAGACTTCATTTTAATTAAAGACAAAAAAAAGAAAGAAAAAAATGAAATGCATAGTTATCATTAAAATCCTGACTAATTATTCAGCTAGCATTAATTATGATTAATTTGATTGTGCCATACAGAACTTAAACAAACATTCCAGTTTGTGTGATCTTGGGTCATCATGAATGCGAATCAGACGACACAGTAGTAGGATTCTGGGCACGTCAGAGCTAGATTAAATTTGGGATGAAGTTGAATATGTATGCATGTCAACCGCACGCACTCTCGTTTCCGTCGTCCATTTCCTGTTCTGGAGGGAAAATCAATTCCCAGCCGTGAGTGAGCTGCTGAAAGTTTGATGATATAAGAAAGATTATGGAATTCCCTAAAACCTGAAGAAAATGAAATTCCTTGAAGAATTCCAAAAAGAAGAAGAATGTGAGGAAGATTAAGAATGCAAGGAAGAAGAAGAGGATGTGTAAAGAAAAGAATGTAAGAAAAAGATGTAAAGAAAAGAAGTAAAAAAGAAGAAGAGCGTAAGAAGAATGCGAGAAGAATTCACAAAAAAAGAAAGAAGAGAATACAAGGAAGCAGAATGCGAACAAGAAGGAGAAAAAGAACCAGGACAGACAAACAGACAAGACAGACACAGACAGACAGACAGACAGACAGACAGACAGACACAGACAGACTAGACAGACACACAACACACAGAGACAGACTAGACAGACACACACACATGCATACACACATATGTATATAATATATATATATATATATATATATATATATATATATATATATATATAATATATATATATATATAATATATATATTTTTCGTGATATATATATATATATAATATTATTATATATAAGCACGAAAGGGTAAAGAAATCTTCAGAACAGAGTAATTCAATACAGTAGCCTACTATTCATCACAAAACTTTTAAAAACTTGTGACTCAGCTGATACACTTCACTATGAGATATCGGAAACCTAAACACTTCATATTCCAATGTTGACTGTACACCTCCCCTGCGGTTTCAGAATAAACTTTACATGGTAAACCATTAAAATCTAGTACTTAGCTGACGAAATACCGTGTATACATATCAGTGGCCTGAAATATAGAAGTTGCCATACGGTGAGGTATCCCAGAAGTTGAAATGCGGCTCCCATGAATTCATAATGGGCAAAACCAGTCATACACAAAATCTCACTATTAGTGAACCTTCGGAGCTCTAGCCGAGAACTATGATAAAGATTTAGAAGATATTTTTTATTTGTTTATTTTATTTTATTATTTTTATATCGAGGATAATGGGATAAGCACTCATGTGCTTTTTCTTTTATTATCCAGTCCCTGTGTGTATACAGTTGGTAAATTTTGTCATGAATCTGTTCCCACCGGCACAAAATGGCCTACTCTTACGACAAGCGGAACAGGATTTAACGTGTGCGCAAGAAGTTCTGCGTGCGTTCGCACATGGGGCCTCGGTTTACAGTCTCATCCGAAAGACTTTTGGGGTGAGTGGAGTCAGCAATGATGTTAACGCCAGGGGAAGAATCCCCTCCAACGGGAATCGAACTCTGGTCATCAAATTGCCAGGCAATGGTCTGACCCTAGGCTATCTCGTCAGCAAACTGTATTATGGTACTGTGTGATTCATTACACAATCATAATAAGGGGGCAGGATAGCTCAGTGATCAGAGCGCTCGCTTTCCCCAGTCAAAGTTAAACAATATCGAGCGAAGTTACCAGTTGGATGGGTGACTGTTTGCGCGCCTTGGTTTCAGTGCAGTATCTCCAGTTTCACTCAGCTGTAGATAGGTACCTGCCCTCTTTAAGGGGCAGGGAAGGAAAACAGCGAGGGAGAGGAGATGGGCGCCGCCCTCAATATGCTGGCCCTAGAAAAGTTGAGGTCTCTGATGCCTCGTTCCCCTACGACACATAGGTCTATGGGACACCTTTACCTTTTTAAATTCAAAAGTACATTAATTGAAATGATTAATTAGAGAACTGATGGTATTTACATGTGATGGAGTATGCATCATCACACTTTATGGAATTCATCAGAGAGGACTAGCAGGTTTTTCTCTTTTTGCAGATAGTGCGATTGCAGTAGTTTGCCAGCTGGGGTCGTAAGTGTGTCAACCATGAAAGTTCATTATTATTTATTTATTATTTATTTATTCTTTTATATCGAAGATAATGGAATAAGCA
>CM060337.1:9939892-9942392 GCA_030674155.1 Stramonita haemastoma | reverse complement strand
TATATATATATATATATATATATATATATATATATATATATATATGTGTGTGTGTGTGTGTGTGTGTGTGTGTGTGTGTGTGTGTGTGTGTGTGTGTGTGTGTGTGTGTGTGTGTGTGTGTGTGTGTGAGGTGCGTGCTCTATTTGTCTGCTTTCTGTCAGTCTATCTGTCTGTCTGTCTGTATGTTTGTTTGTCTATCTCTGTGACACACTAACCCGCACGCACACACCTACACGTGTATGTGCGTGCGTGCGTGCGTGCGTGTTTTCGTCCTACAATATTGACACCTTACATACAATGCCCCAGGATGGCACAGTGTGCACACATACAAAAACTGCCTGATCATTCATTGAAAACGGTCTTTTTAGTCCGTGTGTTATCTCCATCTGCATATCAACGGAAATTTTTTGCACTTTTCTAATATCTTGCTTGTTGTGTTGTATTGTATTTTGTTGCATTTTATTGTGTAATGTTTTGCATCTGTGTTGTATTGCATAGTGTTGTGTTGTATTGTTTTGTATTGCATTGTGTTGCGTTGTTTTGTATTGTGTTGCGGTGTATAGTGTTGTATTGTGTTGCATTGTGTTGTGTTATGTTGTGTTGTATTGTGTTGCATTGTGATGTGTTGTGTTGTGTTGTTTTGTATTGCATTGTGTCGTATTGTTTTGTATTGTGTTGCACTGTATTGTATTGTGTTGAATTTTACTGTATTGTGGTGGGCTATGAACAACATGATTCGATTGGATGGGATATTGTGTTGTGTTGTGTTGTATTGTCTAGTATTGTGTTGTGTTTCATTGTGTTTTGTTGTATTGTATTAGGTTACATTGTGTTGTGTTGCATTACGTAGTATTGTGTTGTATTGCATTGTGTAGTATTTGTGTTGTATTGCATTGCGTTATATCGCGTAGCATTGTGTTGTGTTGCGTTGTGTTGTCCTGTATACCCCTTGCAGCCACGAAAAAGTTTTTGCTTGAAATCAGGGCTGCTCCACCCGGGAAGACTTTGTCGCCACAAGAGCAGCGCCACCCATTACAAAACATCCCGTGTGCACGTGTATTTCTTTCCCTAGCAGTGTGGCTTTTATCTCTACTGTCAGAAATTTGGCAGGGACAAATCTTCTGCTGTCGTGGCATCTTTTACGTGTGCTGAACGTGCGTTGCTCATATGACCTCGGTTTTTCATCCTCTCCGAAAGACTAGCGCCCAGATAAGGAAAAGTACACTTTTTTCTTTTCTGTGAAACAACAACAACAACAACAACAACAACAACAACAACAACAACAACAACAACAACAAAACGTCAAAGGTGTTTGGAGCAAAAATGTCAGCACAGGTCATCGTGACTTTGTTGTTTGATACGAAACTAATCCTGTTTGAAAAGTCACAGTTCCTTTTCTTTTTCACTTCCGGTATTGTGTTTCTTGTCCGTTATTGGGTCAGAAAATGGATGTCGGTTTGTTTGTTAGTTTTTGTATCTGCTAATTCGATGAGGTTTAGGGAACAAGCTTTTCTCTTATTTTGAAACTGAACTGTCCTTTTGCGCTGAAATCTTTTCTGTGAGCTCCCTGAAGAAGGCATTAAGTTGTTAATGAAATTTGCTTTCTTTCTTGAGGAGAGAGTTGGATTCCAGATAAACTTTCTGTCGCTCGTTTGGCCTGTTCGTTTGCTGTCATGCATGTAATTTTGAGGAAAAAAAAAGTGACATACACAAACAACTACTTGCGCAAGTGTTGAATGCATACACGTATTTATGCAACTGCGTGCGTTAACGCGCGTGTGTACGGACGTGCGTACACACACACAGCACAAACATACACACATACTCTCTCTCTCACACACAGACACAGACACAGAACACACACACACACATACACGCACATACACAAACCCACAAACCCACACACAAACACACACACACACACACACAAACCCACACACAAACACACACACACACACGCACACACACATACACACGCACACACACGCACACAAACTATCAGGAGTTGATAAAACTAGATGGAACCATAACAGTTACTTTGACAATAATTGACACTCATTACTAAAAACAGACATATAAAAGCCCCCCCCCCCCCCCCCGTGGGGATTTTCTATCCATCTCTTTACTTCTGCCTTGCTTTTTTATATTCCTGTCATTTCCTTCTTGTCTATTTTCTGCCTTATTGATCCATTTTTTTGGCCTTTTTTCAGAAAAAAACAGTAAAAGATACCACAATTCTCTCCCACGCTGAAGTTGGATGCGCTGGGCCTGACTTGTCAGGCGCTTAACGGCAGCGCAACACATTTTTCGTTTATATGACAGACAGCAGTAAGTGCTGTTGGAGCGTTTGAGGATGAAGAAGAAGAGATGACATTACTGATAATGGCGTGTGCATCCCTTTTAAATGTTTGTGCTATGGCTTTTATTGAAAAAGTATTGTACATCTCTGTCTGTCCCTGTCCATCTGCTAGTCTGTCTATCTGTCTGTCTGTCTGTCTGT
>CM060337.1:9929892-9934892 GCA_030674155.1 Stramonita haemastoma | reverse complement strand
ACAACAACAATAGCAATCAATCAACGAAGCTGACACAACATATCTCTACAACATTTATCAAATTCGGACAATACATCTCTTTCTTCTATTAACTGAGTGGAATACAAAATAAACACAAAACAACAACCCCCCCCCCCCCCAATCAAGTGGAAGACCAACTATCTGGGAGACATGGGAACATTGTGAACAGTTAAATTCCTCAGTAAATTTAATTTAAAGATCCGAATACAGGGAACAGTCAAAGAGAAAATGTTGTTCATCTTCCGTTACCGACATACAAAAAGGACAGGTTTTTTTTTTGTTTTGCAGCGATTCCATGTTACGATGCACATTTGCATTTAATGGCAGGACGTTGAATCTTAATTGAGAAATAGCTAATCCTAAAACAGTAGGTATCAATATCATTCATATATATTTCTCTTTCAAAAATTGTTTTAAACGATCTATAATCTTCATATCTATTGCGATCTTCAATTGTGGAAAACAACTCTTGTATAAAGGTATCAACGAGTCTCTGTTTGAATAGATGTAAGAATGCTTTAATACCCCCCCCCCACCTTGCTACTCCCAAACAAACTGAAACCTGTCCTGCATAAAATTTCCCTTACTTTTGTTACCCAGCGGTTTTTCCCATTCTATCTAGATTAATGGCATGGTGTAGAAAAGCTGTAAGCTTATCCGTTTACTTTACCTTGAATGAAATGGTTTGTTGTGTTGTTGTTATAAATATTTTTTTTTTTGGAGGGAAATATTTGTATTCGTACTATTTATCTCTTCTCTGTTTCTCTGTCTGCCTGTCTCTATCTCTGTCTGTCTCTTTCTCCGAGTCTCTCTCTAACTGTTTAAACACAACACATTACAGATACAGTTCAGTACAATAAAATGCAGTCAGTACAGTACAAAATAAAACAATACAGTACAATACAATACAATGCAACACAATACAGTACAATGAAATACAAAACAGTAAGATACATTACATAGAATGCAATACAATTCAGTACAATGACAAAACACACAATGCAGTTGCGTTGTAGTACAATACATTATATCAGTTCCCTTTTTCACTAAGGGCGTTTCTGCTCCCGAGAAATTTCAGTAATCTTTTTCTGTAACTCTTACCCACATTTAAAAATCACTTTGTTAATACAAATTGAAAAATTAAAAAAGTGTTACATTAAACTTACAGGGGACGGAATAGCTCAGTGGTCAGAGAACTCGCTTTCCCACGCCAAGGTTAAGCAGCATTGAGCAGGGGTTACCAATGATGGGTACCGTTTGCGCGACTTGGCTTTAGTAAAATCCCCCAGTTCCCCAGCTGTAAAGGGTATCTGCCCTCTTCAGGGTCAGGGAAGGTAAAGCAGCGAGGGAGAGGAGATGGGCACCGCCCTCAATATGCTGGCCCCTAGAGAAGCTGAGGTCTCTGACGTCTCCTCCACATACGACTGCATAAGCTATGGTAACACACCTTTTTTTTTTTAAACATTATATTTCGTGATTTTTGTTGACAAGAAGCGATGAAAGAAAGAAATATGCGAAAGAATTTTAAAAGCACACGCAGATATCATTTTGAAATTGCTCGTCAAGAAGCATCAGCTCCAATTTAAAAGAGAGAGCCTCTCCAATTCACAACATTAACATGAATGCTGATTTTCAGCCTCGCGCTTTCTTCCCAGTTTGACGAGAAAATCGAACAAAATATCCTTCGTATGAGACTATAAACCCAGATCCCGTGTACAAATGCACGCAGAACATCTTGCACATACGTTATAAACCTGTTCTGCCTTTCGGAAGAGTAGGCCATTTCGTGCCTGTAGGAAAGTTGACGAAATTGAAAAAGAAAAATCTGATCACACACAGGCGTCGTGTTTAGAGCCATCCCCGAAGTGGGAATGCAGCTACCTAAATGTGTGTGTGTGTGTGTGTGTGTGTGTGTGTGTGTGTGTGTGTGTGTGTGTGTGTGTGTGTGTGTGTGTGTGTGTGTGTGTGTGTGTCTGTGTGTGTCTGTGTGTCTGTGGTGTGTCTGTGTGTCTGTGTGTCTGTGTCTGTGTGTTGTGTGTGTGTGTCTGTGTGTCTGTGTGTGTGTGTGTGTGTGTGTGTGTGTGTTGTGTTGTGTGTGTGTTTGTGTGTGGTTTGTGTGTGTGTGTGTGTATTGTGTGTGTCTGTGTGTCTGAGTGTCTGTGTGATCTATGGTGTGTGTTGTGTGTGTGTCTGTGTGTGTAGTTGTGTGTTGTGGTGTGTGTGTGTCTGTGTTCTGTGTGTCGTGTGTCTGTGTGTGTCTATGTGTCTGGATCTATGGGCGTATAGAGAAGGAGACAGGGCATGGCAAACGCAAAAATCTCACCACTGGCAATCCCGGAGCTAAGTCAAGGAACGAAAAAAAGACAACAACAGCCCAAACAATCCCCCAAAACATGCCTACGTGCAACAGTAATTATACTGCGCTTTCTTTTCTTTCCCTTTAGCACGAAATTGTATTTGTCCTCTCCCTGAGGGGAGAAAATGGCTGGCCATTTATTGCAATGTCCGCTCTTTTGAAGGTGGGTTTTTTTTTTTAGAGGTGGGGGGTGGGTGGGGTGGGGGTGGGGAGGTGGAGGGGGGAGGGGAGTGAGGGGGGATAGCATTTGCAAGTGTCTGTTTTCTGTTTCAGTTGAGAATGTCTTTTTTCTGTCAGCATCTTATCGCCTCGTGATCGATGAGGTGAGATGGGTTTAGTCATTAACTTTTCATGTGATACTGGATGTTAAATTCACAGAACAGACTGACGACAGACAGACAGACAGACAGACAGACAGACAGACAGACAGACAGACAGAGCAGGGGAGACAGACAGACAGACAGAAGATGACAGATAGAGAGACAGCAGACAGACAGACAGAGAGAAGAGAGAGAGAGAGAGAGAGAGAGAGAGAGAGAGGGAGGGGGGAGGAGGAGAGAGAGAGAGAGAGAGAGAGAGAGTAGAGAGAGAGAGAAGAGAGAGAGAGAGAGAGAGAGAGAGAGAGAGAAGAGAGACGAGGGCAGAAGACAGACAGAAGACAGACAGAAGACAGACAGAGAACAGACAGACAGAGCAGACAGACAGAAGATAGACAGACAAGACACACACACATACATGCGCGCGTGCACGCATACACAAACTCTCTCTCCCCCCCCCACTACACACACACGCCCACAAAACACACACACACCACACACACACACACACACACACGACACACCCACCACACACACACACACACCACACACACACACACACACACACACAACACACACACACACACAGACCCGACACATCAACACAACACAAACACACACACACACACACACACACACACACACACACACACAGACAACACACAACACACACACACACCACACACACACACACACACACACACCACACACACACACACACCACAACACAACATCCCCCCCCCCCCCCACACACACACACTGGCACCAACCACCTCCTTTTGCTCGCAACTGATGCAGTTTGTCTATGTACCTAGGTTGTCGCTTTGGATTAACCCAATTGATTAGATTGATTAGATTGAATGCCACTTTAAGTCATGGCAGATTTCTCTGCGTGACATTCAGGTAGGGAGAGCGCATCGCCCCAGCTTTTTTTCTTCTATTTTTTTCCTGTCTGTGTGTATGATTCATTTTCCTTTTGGAGTGGGTCTTTTTTCTTCATAATTTTGCCTGAGGTTAACTCTCTTGTTTAGGCTTTTTTGTGTATAAACCTTCTTGTGACCTTTTTTTTGTGAAACTCTCTTGTTACCTTTTTAGATAAATTCTCTTATTACGTCTTTTTTTTGGATAAACTTTCGTGTTACTTTTTTGTTAGATAAACTCTTTTGTTACCTTTTTTGTTGGATAAACTCTTTTGTTACCTTTTTTTTGTTAACTCTTTTGTTACCTTTTTTGTTGGATAAACTCTTTTGTTACCTTTTTTTTGTTAACCTTTTTGTTACCTTTTTTGTTGGATAAACTCTTTTGTTACCTTTTTTGTTGGAGAAACTCTTTTGTTACCTTTATTTTGTTAATTCTTTTGTTACCTTTTTTTGGATAAACTCTCTTGTAACCTTTTTTTTTTGGATAAACTATCTTATTACCTCTTTTTTGATAAACTCTTTTGTTACCTTTTTTGGATAAACTGTCTTGTTACCCTCTTTGATAAACTGTTTAGTTACCTTTTTGTGGATGAACTCTCTTGTTACCTTTTTTTTGATAAACTCTCTTGTTACCTTTTTTTTTTGGATAAACTCTCTTGTTACCTTTTTGGGGGATAAACTTTCTTTTGACCTTTTTATATAAACTCTCTCGTGACCTTTTTGATAAACTGTCTTGTTACCATTTTGTTGTTGGATAAACTCTCTTGTTATCTTTTTTGGATAAACTCTTTCGTTACCTTGTGTTTGTGTTTTTATATCTTTTATTACTTGCGGGGAAACTGTGTTGCACACGTGACATCGTGTTATCGATTCATCCCGAAAGACTTGCATCCAGACCACCACTCTAGATCTAGGCTAAGTACATAGGAGAAAAAGTTTGGCTTTAAATGGGAATGGCTCGCTCTCGCATTTTTCGTTTTTGTTTTGTTTTTTTAGGTGGGCAGGCGCGTGTGATGAGTGGTGTGTGTGTGTGTGTGTGTGTGTGTGTGTGTGTGTGTGTGTGTGTGTGTGTGTGTGTGTGTGTGTGTGTGTGTGTGTGTGTGTGTGAATGTGTGTGCGTGTGTGTGTGTGTGTGTGTGTGTGGTGTGTGTGTGTGTGTGTGTGTGTGTGTGTGTGTGTGTGTGTGTGTGTGTGTGTGTGTGTGTGTTGTGTGTGTGTGTATGTGTATGTGTATGTGTATGTGTATGTGTGTGTGTGTTTGTGTGAGTGTGTGTGTGTATTTATTTTATTCCTTTATATCGAGGATACTGCAATAAGCACTCGTGTGCTTTTTTTCATCCAGTCCCCGTGTGTATGCAGTTTTGTAAAAAAAAAGTGTGTGTGTGT
>CM060337.1:9922392-9924892 GCA_030674155.1 Stramonita haemastoma | reverse complement strand
AGAGCGAGGCATCAGAGACCTCAGTTTCTCTAGGGCCAGCATAGTGAGGGCGGCGCCCATCTCCTCTCCCTCGCAGCTTTACCTTCCCTGACCCTAAAGAAAAGGCAGGTACCCATTTACAGCTGGGTGAACTAGGGGGACTGTAATAAAGCCAAGGTCACCCAACCAACTGGTAACCACGCTCTTTTCTGCTTAACCTTGACTTGGGGAAAGCGAGTACTCTGACCACTTAGCTATCCCACCCCCAAATAGAACTTGCCGACAATTTATAAGCTTACATGACATGAAACCATATTTAAAGCTTGGAATGGATAGGCGTTTTAAAAGAACAATGGCTAAATTCAGAAAGAGTGTGTCAGATATAAATGTACAAAAACTTACATACAGAATGCAGAGTGAATCTGATGTAAACATACCCTTTGTGTAACGAAGTAACAGGAGATGAAGAGTATTTTGTCTTATGTTGTGCCGCCTTTAATGACATGAGGCAAAAATGTATCCCGCGAAAATATACCAAACCAGCCTGATGCATTTAGACTCTGTTTGCTCCTAGGGTGTAGTTTTTCTAATGTCATTATAAATTTAATTCTATATTTATATCAAGCCTTTGAAATATGAAATATTATTATCACCCTGTAGATTTGTTTGCATTATTTTGTTTGTCACCGCTGTACTTCACCGTGTATTCCTATCATCATTGAATGTGTTGATAAGCAACCCCCTGCATGTATGGACCAATGGCTTCTTATGAATAAATTCTTTCAGAGTTCAGAATTGTGTGTGTGTGTGTGTGTGTGTGTGTGTGTGTGTGTGCGCGCGCGCGCGTGTGCGTGCGTGCGTGCGTGCGTGTGTGTATGTGTGTATGTGTGTATGTGTGTGTGTTCATGTGAACTTATCTGTGTCTATGTGTATGCGTACACATGCCTGCGTGTAAACACATGCGTAGGAGCACAAAGGTACGTACGCACACAATTCCGTGCATGATTTTACGCGCGTTCGTGTCAGCATTTGTGTGCAATATACAACACCAAACAGACCAACAGACAGACAAACACACAAGCAAACAGACCCACAGACAAACAGACACACAAGCAAACAAACAGACAGACCCACAGAAAAACAGACAAACAAACAGACAGTCCCACAGACAAGGAAAGATGAGAGGAGAGAAAGTTACAGCAGGGAACTGGGCTGGCAATATCGCTGGCACCCTGACAGAGACAAACCTCATCAGCAGAACCCTGCTGCTGTGATAACCTGGGCGCTAGACAGGGCTATCAGATAGCGTATACATCAGCACTGACAGAAACACACACCACTTGCTGCTTGGTGTGTGTGTGTATATGTGTGTGTGTAGTGTGTGTGTAGTGTTGTGCTGTGTGTGTGTGTTGTGTGTGTGTGTGTGTGTGTGTGTGTGTGTGTGTGTGTGTTGTGTTGTGTGGGTGGGTGTGTGGGTGTGGTGTAGTGTGTGTGTGTCTGTGATGTGTTGTGTGGGTGGGTGGGTGGGTGCTGTGTTGTGTGTGTGTGTGTGTGTGTGTGTGTGTGTGTGTGTGTGTGTGTGTGTGTGTGTGTGTGTGTGTGTGTGTTTGTAGTGTGTGTGTGTGTGTGTGTGTTTGTAGTGTGTGTGTGTGTGTGTTTTGTGAGTGTGAGTGTGTGTGTATGTGTGTGTGTGTGTGTGTGTGTGTGTGGGTGGGCGCGTGTGCGTGTGTTTGTGTGTGTGTGTGTGTGTGTGTTGTGTGTGTGTGTGTGTGTGTGTGTGTGTGTGTGTGTGTGTGTGTGTGTGCCTGCGTGTGTGGGTGTGTGTGTGAGAAAGAGCGTGTGTGTATTTGTGTGTGTGTGTGTGTGTGCGCGTGTGTGTTTGAGTGTGTGTGTGTGTGTGTGGTGTGTGTGTGTGTGTGTGTGAGTGTGTGTGTGTGTGTGAGTGAGTGTGTGTATGTGTTGTGTGTTTGTGTGTGCTTATGTGTGAGCGTGCGTGTGTTTGTGTGTGTGCATGCATGTGAGCGCGCATGCGAGCGCGCATGTGTGTGTGTGTGTGTGTGTGTTTGAAAGTTTTGTTATCTGCTTGCGCCTGCTTGTTTTGTTGCTGATTTTGTTTTTTGTTGTTATGTGTCAGTTTGAATCCGTTTCTTTATGGTTGTTGTTTTTGTTGTTGGCTGTTTTAATATCCGCCCATGTCGGTTTGTTATGGTTGTTATTTTGTTTTGGTGTATTTTTGCTATGGTGTCTGCTGACATTGTATGGTAGCTGTAAGCCCCGTGATGACAAATGTTTGCTATTATATTCTTTCTTTTGTCCCTTGATGTTTAATCCTCAGCTTCTAGCCTAACACGGTTTGCTCTCTTTTGAGATCATCAAAGTATTTTAATTTGAAACCAACCCAGTCCAACCCGAACTAACCCAACATTATCCAAGCCAAGCCAAACCAAGCCAAACCAAGCCAAACCAAGCCAAGTGAAGCCAATGCTATCCAATCTAACCCAAACCAAGCCAATCCAGGCCA
>CM060337.1:9902392-9912392 GCA_030674155.1 Stramonita haemastoma | reverse complement strand
TAAACTTGACATCTTAATTCCGTTTGTGTCGTGTGGTTTATTTCAAATTGCAAGAAAGAAGGTGGCGGGATGGTTAAGATGTTCACCTGCCTTGAGTAAACCGTAAGGTTCTGGGTTCCATTCCAAGCCTTATCTTTTCTTCTCAGTTTGACGAGAAAATCGAACTGAATGTCAAAGTTCTTCCGGTGAGACTATAAACTGAGGCTCCTTTCTTGCGCAAATGTTAAAAGCCCTTTCTGTCTTTCGGAAGAGTAGAACATGTTCAAGTTTTGATGTGTGTGAAAGATGTTTTGCATGCGTTTGCACACAGGACCTCGGTTTATAGCCTCATCTGAAGGACTCCCGGGGGGGAGTGAATATATATATATATATATATATATATATATATATATATATATATATATATATATATATATATATATATATATATAAACTTATATCGGTGGCCCAATTCCTGTGGCGACACGCTCTCTCTCCGTGGGAAGCATCACGAATTTGATACAGAGAAGTCTGCTGTGCCTATTCAGTTCAATTCAATCCAGTTCAGTTCAATTCAATTCAATTCAATCAAAATCAGTTCAATTCAATTAAGTTCTGTTCAATTAAATTCAGTTCTGTTCAATTCAATTCAGTTTAATTAAATTCAGTTCAATTCAATTAGTTTAATTCGGCTCAATTCTGTTCAATTCAATTCAGTTCAGTTCAGTTAGGTTCAATTCAATTTTAATCTACGCCTCGGCATTCTGCTTACGTTAAAAACTGACAGAACTTTTGTCTGGGTGAAGTTTTGTTTTCTTTTCTTTTGTTATACCGTACGTTTCGTTTGATTTCCCCATTTCTTTCTGTCTTGTTGCTTTCGTTCTCTTTCGGTTTTTGTTTACTTTTTGTTTGATATCTTGCTTGTGTGTGTGTGTGTGTGTGTGTGTGTGTGTGTGTGTGTGTGTGTGTGTGTGTGTGTGTGTGTGTGTGTGTGCGTGGCGTGCGTGGTGTGTGTGTGTGTGTGTGTGTGCGTGTGTGTGTGCGTGTGTGTGTGTGTGTTGCTGTGTTTTGTGTGTGTCTATTTACTTTATTTATTTATGTATTCTTTTATATCGAGGATAATGGAATAAGCACTCGTGTGTGCACTGTGTGTGTGTGTATGTATGGTGTGTGTGTGTGTTGTGTGTGTGGTGTGTGTGTGGTGTGTGTGTGTGTGTGTGTGTGTGTTGTGTTGTGTTGTGTTGTGTATGTGTTTGTGTTTGTGTGTGTGTGTGTTGTGTGTGTTGTGTGTGTGTGTGTGTTTGTGTGTGTGTGTTTGTGCGTGTGTTTGTGGTGTGTGTGTGTGTGTGTGTGTGTGTGTGTGTGTGTGTGTGTGTGTGTGTGTAGTGTGTGTGTGTGTCGTGTGTGTGTGTGTGTGTGTGTGCGTATGCGTGTGCGCGCGCGCGCGCGCGCGCGTGTGTGTGCCTACGCGCTCATGCGTTTGTGCATACTTTATCTGCAAAGTGGAGCAGCAATCCGATATTTCATGAACACAGCGAATGACACCTGCAACAAAATATAACCGATATTTCTCCAATCTGCTCAACATATTAAATTGCAGCAAATATTGCCACATTTTGTCTCTCGATCTGATAGATACACACAGCAAAAACTAATTAAAACTATCCATTTACACCATTGCGCTGAAAGTATTGAAAAGATGTGGGGTTGTCAGTCTCTATTTAATACCTGTTGGTTTCACATTCTCGTACTTTATTACCTGTTTGTTTTCACACCAGAAACAAAAAAAAGAAATCAAGAAGACGGCTAAGCAGTTCAGAAATTGGTTATAAAAAAGTTTGAAGAAAATTAATTTTTAAAAAAGACGATGTTAATGATATCAGTATCGGTTGATTAGGTTTGTGTATTGAATATTTATCTATCTTCAAGTAGGTTAGTATCTAGCGATATTCATTTTCCGAAATTCGCTAAAATGCCTTTTCAAGTGCTGTGGGTGTTGTTCGATCCAATTTTCTATCTCAAGTTCGCATTGTTAAGACACCACGCTCAGTCTTTATTTGCAAATTCAATACTTTATGCGTAGGACAACTTTCCCAAGTTACAAGTTAAAAACTATTAGACTGGGGAGTTTTGTTTAATTTGTGTGTTTTCTTTCTCTCTCTCTCTCTCTCTCTCTCTCTCTCTCTCTCTCTCTCTCTCTCTCTCTCTCTCTCTCTCTCTCTCTCTCTCTCTCTCTCTCTCTCTCTCTCTCTCTCTCTCTCTCTTTTTTTTTATTTTTTAAACCTCATCTTCTTTGACGTTCCTGTCCTGCTGTTCCCACGCTGCTCATTTTAATCTCCCCGCCCCCAGCTATACCCAGATTCGTGATGTCTCATCCTCAGGATTCAGGAGTTCACAGGGAGCCTATCGATGTCAGGCCGCCGTGGGGCCACCAGCCAGAGGGGCCCTGCACTGCTGCTGGATCATTATGGTTGTGTTCAGCGATGCCTGTTCTGAGTTGACACACGCAGGATACCACCCGAAACGTCCCTCCAACGACCTTCTCCAGAGAACCTCAAACCCTGCAGGCTTTGGCGCAAACTCTTCACTGGCACAGAGGTGTATGGGAAACCCAAACTGAGGTCCCCTGATCAGAAAGATGCGCACTAGCGAATGGTCTCAGTTAAAAAAAAAAAATTCATGATATCGAAACAAAACAAAAATCGCCATTAAATGACTATCTTCATAGACTATGGAGTTTCCCTGTAACATTGTTGTTCACTTTCTTCAGAATGAACGGACATAGTCACACTCGCACAAGCAAGTATAACATCTTGCATACACGAAAAAAAAAAATCCATGTGTTATAGAAGACTAGGCTAGGTATTGTATTGTATTGTGTTGTACTGATATGTTTTGTATTGTGTTGCATTGTATTGTATTGTATGTTACAGTGCTGTGTTGTGTTGTATTGTATTGAATTGTATATCACTTTAAGGCACGGCAGATTGCATGAAATTGGGGTTGTTCTTCTCGGGGAGAGCGCGTCGCCACAAGAACAGTGCCACCTATTGTTTTTTTTCCTGTTCATGTCGGGTGAGATTATAAACTGAGACCCAGTGTACCTTCGCCTGTCCTGTAGTCTTGTAGACCACTGAAGATTTTGCAACCAGCTTCCTCCACTCCCTGCGGTCTTCTGCTTTTTCGCTGCTTCTCTCTATGCTGCACGCTCCTTACCTGTTACCTGCTGACGCTGCCGTCACCTGTAGTGTTGGCACCTGTCGCCACCTACAACACACTTAGTGAGTGCAAGTGTGTATCTTTCTTTCTTTCTTTCTTTCTTTCTTTCTTTCTTTCTTTCTTTCTTTCTTTCTTTTTTCTTTCTTTCTTTCTTTATGTATTTATTTATTTATGTATGTATGTATTTATTTATTCTTTTATATCGAGGATAATGGAATAAGCACTCTTGTGCAGTTTTGTAAATGTGTGTCTGCAGTTTTGTAAATGTCATCTGTTCCAACTTCATTTTTTTAACGTCTTTTCGCTAGAAAGTGAGTGCATGTATTTGTGTGTGTATGGGTGTGTTCTTTCCCTTTTGTCTCTGACCTCTGAACTTTTTTTCTACTCCGAACATTGAGCCAGCGCCATCATATTGTCTGTTTCAGTTGCTTGGGGTGGGGGTGGGGGGGAGATGAGGGGGGCGTATGTACAGACGTTACAGTGATTTGTTCCATTTGCTGTTTCAGAAAAAAGCCCACAGCACAGACGTAGACCTTTGGAACGTAAACCCCAACATCGTCACACTGAAATCTGTGGGAAATTAATTCTTTCTCCTGTTGTCCTTTGGGATTCTCTTCCAGTTATCATAAAACTTTGATTTTTTTTTACAAGATATAGCGCTATATAAATTCCATGTATTATTATTATTATTATTATTATTATTATTATTATTATTATTATTATTATTATTATTATTATTATCATCATCATCATCATCATCATCATCATCATCATCATCATCATCATCATCATCATCATCATCATCATCATCATCATCATCATCATCATTAATATTATTATAAAACCGAGCAGCTCCTTGGGTGCACTTAAGACACTGGTCCAAATACATCCTTGATTGTATACACCGTCATACATGCTTCCACACATTAATGTGCACACTTTTAGATCGGTCCATGCTCATAGCTTGTGTGTGTGTGTGTGTGTGTGTGGTGTGTGTGTGTGTGTGTGTGTGTGTGTGTGTGTGTGTGTGTGTGTGTGTGTGTGTGTGTGAGTGTGTGTGTGTGTATGTGTGTGTGTGTGTGTGTGTGTGTGTGTGTGTGTGTGTGTGTGTGTGTAATATTACTTTTATGTGAACAGACGTAAAATTGAAGACCAACTTAAGACGCTGTTTGTCTGTGATGACCTGGAAGTTTCCCCTATATCTCTGTTGGTGACAGGAAGAAACAAATCTTTTTATTGTCAATGTCTTTGGGGATCGACAATTTTAAACGACCATTGGTCTCATCGTCACTGGTTGACTGACCCTCATCATCTTTGTGGCAATGGCAGACAAACGACAGACCATTAGTCATTATCAAGTCTGGTTTTCACCCAGCTGGAGAAAATGCTGTACTATAACTGATGAAGTGTTTATCCTTTAATAAGACTGACATCAGAAAGAGAGAGAGAAGAGAGAGAGAGAGAGAGAGAGAGAGAGAGAGAGAGAGAGAGAGAGAGAGAGAGAGAGAGAGAGAGAGAAGAGAGAGAGAGAGAGACAGACAGACAGACAGACAGACAGACAGACAGACAGACAGACAGACAGAGACAGACAGACAGACAGACAGAGACACAGAGAGAGAGGACAGAGACAGAGAGAGACAGAGAGAGACAGAGAGACAGACAGACAGACAGACAGACAGACAGAGAGACAGAAACAGACAGACAGAGAGACAGAGACAGACAGACAGAGAGACAGAAAGAGAGAGGAGAGAGAGAGAGAGAGAGAGAGAGAGAGAGAGAGAGGAGAGAGAGAGAGAGAGAGAGAGAGAGAGAAAGAGACAGAGAGACAGAGAGACAGAGAGACAGAGAGAGAACAAAACGTAAAGTGGAGAGGATCTCTTCACATTGTATTGTCTTCAAACAGTTTGAAGAACTTGTTTTAAAAAAATTGTTCGTTGGTATATTACTCATTGCAAATTGAAATCTAAAAAAAAAAAGTATGACTTGGTGTAGCCATCAAGGAATATTTTCAATATATTACATGTGTTGTATATTATCACCTGACGAAATCATAACACCTGGACACCAGAAGTAGGAATGCAGCTACCTCAACGATGGGCAAAATCGGTCGCAGATGCAAAAGCTCACCATTGATGAACCTTCAAGCTCTAGCCCAGGGGAAAAAAAAGCAAAAACAAAAACAACCAGAAAACCCCACCATTAAAACTAATCCTGTTAAACAAATCAAGCTGCCACTTGATCTCTGTCTATCCACTTTACTTTTAAAAAAATATTTTTCCTTTCTCTTTTTGTTACTTGAGTCTTTTTCTATGTGATCAACACTTCGTTGTTTCAGAAAAAAAAGAGAAAGAGGAAAACAAAATCCTACAAAAAAGGGAAGAGAAATGGGGAATGGTGTAGGGGACGGGAGGTGGGGATACTGATCATGGAGGTGTGGAAGGAGGGAGGGAGGGAGCGAGGGATGGAGGGATGGAGGGAGGGAGTAATAAAAAAGAAATCCGTTCTCAAGTTTCATTTTCTCATGTCATGCTTTGTCTTCATTGTCTCGTCGCTAGTTTCGCATTCACTGATTGGTTTAGTTTCGTATTCACTCCATGTGGACGTAGGATGATTAAAACCAGACGACTTCTCAAGCACAGAACTACACAAACAAACAAAGAAATAGGCATCAAGCAACTAGCAATCAATCCGCATAGCGAGCAAGCAAATATGCAACCAACAAACCAATCAAGTTACTGACCCAACAACCCACCATTATCAACCTGCCAAAGAGTTAAGGCAACAAAGACAATATTAATGTTAACCTGAAATAGTTTCGAAAACCCCCAACCCTTGTGTTATAAACTTGAAAAAATCTTTATCGAGTTTGTTTTCAGTTTGTTTCTTTCTCGTGGATGGTACGGGGCACACGTCAATAATAGGGATCTTCACTTATGCACGTAAAATACATTCGCTGACAGTAGAATTTATTTCAGAATCAAGTCTGATATTTAAAGTGGAATTCTGTCACAAGACTTCTTACTCCGGGAATTTCAGCATGACTACTACACTTACGGATGCTGAAATGTTAATCCATACCCCTCTTCTTTCCTCCTTCTTTTATTCTTTCCATACTTCACTCATTCATTGGAAGCGGGAGGGGGGGGGGGGACTATAGAACCTAGTGGTTAGAACGTTCTGCTTGCAATCTGACTGCTAGAGTTCGAGCCACCATCATGGCGCCTGTTCCAGGGATTTTTTTCCCCCTAGGAGTTATTTATTTATTTATTTTATTCTTTTATATCGAGGATAACGGAATAAGCACTCGTGTGCTTTTTTTTTTTTTTTACATCCAGTCCCAGTGTACATGCAGTTTTGTAAATCTTGTCATCTGTTCCCACCGGCATACTGTGGCCAACTCTTAAGAAAAGCGGAACAGGATTTAACGTGTGCGCAAGATGGTCTGCGTGTGTTCGCACACGGGGCCTCGGTTTAAAGTCTCACCCGAAGGACTTTTGAGGAGGGTGGAGTCAGCACTGATGTTAACTCCAGGGGAATAATCCCCTCGACCAGGAATGGAACCCGGGTCGTCAAATTGCGAGCGCAATGTTCTGACCACTAGACTATCCCGGTCCCTTGACATGAATACGAACTGCATTGCGTCTAAAATCCTTTCACATGCAGAGCCTCGGTTTATAGTCTCAACCGAACGATTTTTTTTTTTGGGGGGGAGTGGAGTCAGTGCTGATGTTAGCTGTATGGAAAAATCCCCTTGAAGGGGGGTCTCGGTGGTGGCTCAACCCTGGGCCGTCAGATCGCGAGTGCAACGCTTTGACCACTAGGCAATTCTGTCCCCCTTCCCCCCTCTGCCCTCCCTGTGTTCAATTTCTTTTAACGTCTTTTCACAAATTGTGATATTAGACGGAAATGTGGGAGAGAGAGATAAAGACAAAGAAAGACAGAGGGGGAAGGGTGTGTGAATGTCAGGGGAAGAGGGTGTAGTTGGTAATGTATGGAAGATGGAATTTCAGAGGATCAATAGGGCCTACACGTGGATTGATAAAAAAAAAAAAAAACCTTAACATTACTTACCTAATAAACTACAATGAACAAAAAGGAAAATGCAGTTGTAACAATTCTTAACAAAAACAGTAATTCCAAAGAAAAAATGTGAGGTAATTTCACCTGAGAAAAAAGTCGTAATTAGCTTCCCCCCCCTCCCCTCCCCCCCAAAAAAAAAAGAAACACCACCAACAATAACAACAAATAATTATTTAAAAAAAAAAAATAATAAAAGCTATCCCTCTCAACAACACAAGAAAAGAAGAAGAAAAAAAAAAATCAAACATAAACAAAAGAGCAACCAACCCCCAAAACAAGAACGAGAATTCCCAACAATAGCAATGAGAAGCCAGTTATGAACATTATCACCCCCCTCTCCCTTCCCCAAGAAACAACCAAAATAAACAATAGGTATAACAAAAATTCCTGTGAACAGGAGACCTATTGAAACCCCCAAAAGTACAAGCAGGAAAAAAAAAAAGAAAAAAAAGAAAAAAAAAAAGGTTTAGAGTGTCTTTAAAGTCCAAAGCAATCACAATAACAAACCAACTGGACTATGCATCAGCGATTTTAAAAAGTCATACATAAGTGGCAGACTGTTAAATATAGCTGATGGAGAAGATGCCATCAAAACGGGAATGTGCCCTTTTAAACTGCAGCATGTTAATATATGATCTACCGTTATATTATTACCGCATATGCAAAATGCATTTCCAGCATATTTTGTCTTGAAGCTATTCAATTTCCATCTACAAGCTAAGGAAACAATCTGCTTTGAACAATATATATCACGTTCTCGAGTTTTAACAAATGACTCAAATTTCCGTAGTTCTTTGTGTGCATCTAGACAGCCAAGCCTTCTTTCCTCACAATGAAATAAATTTCGTTGTGATTTTATAATGATATGATAACACTCTTGTAGTGAAAATGGGAGTACTAATTGTGTCACCTCTGATGAACCCTTTGCTCCTTTTTTTGCTAGGATGTCAACTTTTTCATTGTAGTAAAAACCACTGTGAGATGGAATCCAACAGAAAGTTAATTCTGAGCCCTTTAAAAACAAAAGATGAATCAAATGGCAAATTTCAATGACAACTTCAGATCTAACTTTTGTTTGCAAAGAACTAATGGCATTAATTACTGATATAGAGTCTACACAAAATAGAATTTGAAAAATGGTTTTAGGAAAACTGACGAAAAAATGTAGAGCCATCAATATTGCAACTAGTTCCGCTGTAAATATTGATATACCTTCACCAAGATGAAATTGGTTTTCGGATTTTAGATCTGGTATAACATAAGCAGCACCAGCGTTATTGTTTAGTACTGAGCCATCTGTAAACACTTTTAAATGATTAGGATAGTTGTCTTCCAAATGAATCTTGGCATGAGAAGATACTAAATTTATATTGTCCTTTTTCGCTATATCAATGTAATTGATATCAAACATTGCTCTATTTAATTCCCAGAAGGGAATAGGGGACAGTGCATCCCGTTGTGCTACATTTCCTGTTAGATCTAACCCACAATTTGTAAAAACGTTAGATGTGTATGTTCTCAAGGTGGTATGTGATGATATACATCTTGCTCTCTTAGGAAAATCGTTATCAGATTTAAGATTAATCACGGATTTCAGATCATTTTGAACAGACAAACTTCGCAACAAAAATTTACTACAAGCAACACTCCTATAATCTTCCAAAGGTAAAAACCCCTGACATACTGTATGTTTTTAAACAAGAAGCATGGATAGGTAGGCCTAGAACAAGTTTATATGCCCTGCAGTCTATGCTTTGGAGTTTTTTCAAAAGATATTTTGGGGCACTAAAAAAAACTTCCTGGGCAAAAGTTAATTTCGAACGAATTAAAGATGTTGAAAGATGCAACAAGGTAAAAATATCTTGCCCCCATGGCTGTTTACTGACAATTTTCAAAATGTTCAAGCTTTTTCTTGCTTTAGTTAAAATATATTCAATATGTTTATGCCATGTTAATTTTGATGTTAGAAAAACTCCAAGGAATTTAACTACTTCTTTATAGTGTAAAATACCACCATTTATTTTAAAACTTGGCATTTCCCTTGGATTTGCTCCATTATTAAAGAGCATCATGTGAGTCTTATCATTTGAAAGCTGTAATCCATTTTCGGTCATATACTTAGCTATAGCATTTAAATCGTTTTGATACAATTTTTTAGTGTAATTCAGAGACCTAGCAGGCGTGTTCTTTTTCATCGCAACTTTCATCCATACACATATATCATCGGCATATTGAGCTAATTCTACATTTTTTGAAAGATTGTCTAGCAGGTCATGCATTAAGATATTAAATAACATGGGAGCAATAACGGAACCTTGTGGAATACCCATTTGTAGTGATCTTGTAGATGAATATGTAGTTCCTACTTTAGCCTGAATTTTTCTGTTTTCTAGAAAACTTTTAATGAAACCATACATCTGCCCTGACAAACCAATATTCTGGAGTTTATATAGTAAACGTGAATGCCATACCTGGTCATAAGCCTTAGTTATGTCAAAAAATGTTGCTAACAAACATTTCCGCCTTGCAAACTGATATTTGACCTGAGTTGTCAGCTTTACTAAATGATCAATAGAAGATCTACCTTTTCTGAATCCTGCTTGATTTACGGGAATAATTTTCTTCTTTTCACAGTAATATACAAGTCTGTTTAAAACATTTTTTTCTAACAGTTTACAGACACAAGACGTAAGTGCTATGGGCCTATAACTATTCACATTTG
>CM060337.1:9879892-9882392 GCA_030674155.1 Stramonita haemastoma | reverse complement strand
AAACAGTTCAAAGCTTCGAGTACTTAGGAGCCGTTGTATCAGACAAGGGTCCAAGCCAGAGGTAGTATGCAGGATTGCACAGACAATAACAGCACTGCATATGGAAAGATAAAAATATCTCACTCAAGTCCAAGATCAGACTAATGCACTCCCTTGTCATATCCTATTCCTGTATGCCTGTGAATCGTGGACTCTCACTGCAGGTTTGGAGAGAAGAGTACAGGCTGTAGAGATGAGATGCTTCCGGAGACTCCTTGGCATCTCCCATAGAGACCACATCAGAAACGAAGACGTGCATAACAGAATCCAGCAAACCATGGTCCCTATGAAAATCTTCTATCAATCGTAAAGAAGCGTAAACTTAAATCGTACGGGCATGTAACAAGATCAAAAGGACTAGCAAAAACAATACTGCAAGGCACTGTCCAAGGAGGAAGAAAAAGAGGCAGACCAAAGAAGAGATGGCGGAGGACAACATTAGCGAATGGACAGGCCTAGAACTCAACAAAACCCTGAGAAAGGCAGAACAGAGAGAGGAATTGAGGGAACTGGTTGTTAAGTCTTCAAGGGTGCCCCACGGTCGCCAGACTAAGGATAGATTAGATGAAGATAGATAGATAGATAAGATAGATAGATAGATAGATAGATAGATAGAGATATGATAGATAGATAGATAGATAGATAGATAGATAGAGATACCAGCCACCATGGCGCAGTGGTTAGCGCCTTGGATTCCGGAACTGGAAGGTTGCGGGTTTGAATCCCATAAGAGTCATAGGGATTTTTCGGGCCCCGGTCGGCTCCTACCCAGAGTGAGTGTGCTGTGGGCTCAATCGGAAGACTTGTTACCACACAGTCGAACTTCATCCACTTTACGGATGCGACTTTGAGAGTGTTGCTCAAATTACCTGACCAACACTGCAGGTGTCTGTATCTCTCGGGCCCGGTTGACGCCGGATATATTATGATAGTAAGCGTAGAGTACAACCCTGTCAAGTAGTCTCCAAGCATATGCACCTCCACAGCAGCATCGTTACGCATCCCCATCACCATTGATCATCATGCAATAATAATTGCCTCTGATTCGGTGGCTCCCGTTGCTCTGGTCTCATGGTGACCTCAGATTGGTTTCCCTATACACTTCGTGCCTGTGATGATTTGTGTCAAAGCCTTTGGGGTTGGAGGTTCGCGGGGAGACGGTCGTTGGAGGGACGTTGTGGTGGTCGCCACCTCAGGTGGGTGACTCACTCAGTCTGGCTCCGAGACTGAGCTAATACTGTCGTTAGTAGGGGGCTTAGTGGGTGGTGTCCTGCGTATGTTAGATCAGAACAGGCACCACTGAACACCACAAAGTGACTCAGCAGAAGTGCAGGGCCCCTCTGGCTGGTGGCCCACGGCGGCCTAATAATTGATGGCTCCCTGTGGACTGCCGATCCCGGGGATGAGACACAACGAATCAGGATATGGCTGTAGCGGGGAGATTGAAATGAGCGGCGTGGGAACAACAGTACGAGGACGTCACAGAAGACGAGGCAGAAAAAAACGCTTTCACAATACGTATAAGTAACATTGATGTCATACCTTACGTCATCGCAAGAAACACCCCTGATGAAGGCGAAAGCCGAAATATTGGGGAACGCATATATGCTGGCTGTTCTACTTTCGCTTTGTGTATTATATTATTTTTATTATATTATATATATCATATTATATTATTATATTATTATTATATTATATATATATTATATATAAGAGAGAGAGAGAGAGAGAGAGAGAGAGAGAGAGAGAGAGAGAGAGAGAGATAATATATATATATATATATATATATGCACACGCCACACACACACACACCACACACACACACACACACACACACACACACACACACACACACACACACACACACACACACACACACACACACCACCCACCACATCAATATCAAAAACGAAAAAGCGTAGAAGTCTCTATAAAACACCTAAACATTTCGGCTTCAAGCATTGGTGACCCAAAATTGAAGGCTTGTGGACAACACCACATCATAATAAAATTGAATGCCCGACACTATGGCCCAGTGGTTAAAACTGTTCAAAGTCAGTCCCATGGGGCCATGAAGTTGTGGGTTCGAATCTAGCCAGCCTCTGGTGAATTAAGGGTGGAGGGTGAGGTGGGATGGGGGCTTACAATCTACCGGATCATCTTCAAGTGCAGAGCAGACCTGCTAGTGCTCATTCGCAGACATCTTGCGCATAATCTTCCCTTTCGTAAGAGTATGCCATTGTGTGCGGTGGGAACAGATACATTTACAAAATGATAACAAGGAGACTGAATGTAAAAGCACAAGTGCTATCCCATTATCCTCGATATAAGAATTAATTTAGTGTATTCACAGCAAAGATCATATGCACGTAAATCGTCATCATGTCAGTGTCGGCAGGTTGCGGAAACACAAACTATCCAGCATTATCCCGAAGTCGGAATGCGGCTACCTTTATGTTGG
>CM060337.1:9874892-9877392 GCA_030674155.1 Stramonita haemastoma | reverse complement strand
TTTTTCTTTTTCCTGTCTGCAACTGTATTTGTTTCCCTAACAGAGTGGCTTTTTTTTGCCACAGATTTTTGCCAGAGACAACCCCTTGTTGTCGTGGGTTCTTTTACGTGCACTAAATAACGATGTGTAACACACGGGACCACGGTTTATCGTCTCATCCGAAAGACTAGAGCCCAGACCACCACTCATGGTCTAATGGATGGGGGAAAAGTTTCGGGCCCAAACAGGATTCGAACCACCGCACACTCCGACCCGGACTTTTCGCTTTCTAGGTAAGCGCGTTGCCTCCTAGACCACCGATCCATAATTATGTTCATATTGCCTTCAGCCGTCACAAGCTCCTAGCATGTCAGCTGCTATCCTCTATAGTTTTCAAAGGGGAGGAGAAAATCCTCTGAAGTCGGAGTATGGCTGCTGATAATTATAGTCAGGGTTTTTTGAAAACAGCCACACACGCGGCTTCTCATGCATCCAGTGTGTGCTCTCACAGTGACATGACTCCTATGTGGGATTTATTTATTTATTTATTTATTTATTTATTTATTTATTTATTTATTTATTCATTTATTTATTTATTCATTCATTCATTCATTCCCAAGGAAGAGATAGGAGGACAACATCAGCGAATGGACAGGCCTAGAACTCAACCAAACTTTGACAAAGGCAGAACAGAGAGAGGAATGGAGGGAACTGGTTGTCAAGTCTCTAGGGGTGCCCCCACGGTCGCCAGACTGAGGGATAGATGGATAGATTCATTCTTTCATTATTTCATATCGAGGATAATGGAATAAGCACTCATGTGCTTTTTTACATCCAGTCCCCGTGTGTATGCAGTTTTGTGAATGTCATCTGTTTCCACCGACACACAATGGCCTACTCTTACGAAAAGCGGAATAGGATTTAACGTGTGCGCAAGATGTGCTGCCTGCGTTCGTACACGGGGCCTCGGTTTGCAGTCTCATCCGAAAGACTCTTGGGGAGAGTGGAGTCAGCACTGATGTTAACTCCAGGGGAAAAATTCCTCTCGAACGGGAATCGAACCCGGGTCGTCAAATTGCGAGCATAATGTTTTGACCACTAGGCTATTCCTGAATCAGAGTGCACACTCTGGGTGACACCCCCCATCTCTTCAGGATGATTAATCTGGGAACGCCCAACAGTAATGACATGCAGGAAGTGAAAAATAAAGGAGGACAATGAGGTAGGGTGGGGAGGAAGGAGCGGGGCTGTCTAGTGGTTAGAACGTTGAGCTTGCGATCTAACGACGCGGGTTCAAGCCACCACTGAGATCCCCACACATTCGAGGGGATTTTCGCACCCTGGAGTTAGGCTAACATCAGCACTGTCTCTGCTTCCCCAGAAATCTTTCAGAGGAGACTAAACCCAAGTCGTGCGTGCGAACACACGCAGAAGTTGCAGAATCTTGCGCACACGTCAGGACCATTGCGTCCAGTAGAAAAAAAAAATTAATCCCCCCCTCCCCCCAAAACAAAACCCTAAAACAAAAACACACGGACACTGGTGTCTTGTTTAGACATTATACCTTAAGTCAGGAATGTGGTTACCTAACTGGTGAGCAAAAACATCGCACACGCAAAATATCTCACCATTGGTGGACCTCGGAACTAGGTGATGGATGTGGGTCTTCCCACAACGCGGTGGCCGTCCTGGGCTGACCTTATTGGTTGACCAGGGCGTTGATACAAGCAAGGACAGTCGAGTTGGTTTTATACCCCGTTTTAATCTGTATGTAGTTATAACAGTTTTAAATTTGATGAGTTGACAGCCCGATATGGCCTGTGTAGTCAGCGGGGCAATAAACAACATAATTGGATTGGATTGGATTGGATTGGAGGAACGAAAAAGAAGGCACCCATTTTAGGGGATTTTTCCCTCCTTGAGTTAACATCCGTACTGACTCCACTCCACTCCTCTAAAAGTTCCCTCGGATGAGACAATAAACTGAGGTTCTATGTTCGAACACACGCAGAACATGTTGCACGCACGTTAAAAACCCATTCCGTATTTTGGAAGAGATAGTCATTTCGTGCAAGTAAGAACAGATAAAACATCATTTAAAAAATGCATGCACACAGTGTTTAGACATGATCCCTGAAGTTGGAATACGGCTGCCTTAGTGAGGGGGGGGGGGACGGTCGCATACACAAAATCTCACCTTTGGTAACCTGGAACTCTAGCCGAGGAAAAAAAAACAACAACCTCACGCAATAATTCAGACATGGGAGTTATGTTTTGATAATCACACTTTATGGAAGAAGACCTTGTACTGTTTTCGAGCGAAATGGGAAACCTTTCGACACGAACACACTTCCATACAATGACTTGGGGGGGGGGGGGATTGTGTGGGTCATCTAAGTGTCTACCTACACCTCTGGCACGCTCACAGAGCAGGCAGGCAGGCAGGAGGCAGGCAGGCTCGCGGCGCATAGTGTGAGTGACTTGAAACAGTGACCGTCACCACTCCCCTCCCACATGCTTG
>CM060337.1:9867392-9869892 GCA_030674155.1 Stramonita haemastoma | reverse complement strand
TGTGTGTGTGCGTGCGTGCGTGCGTGTGTGTGTGGTGTGTGTGTGTGTGTGTGTGGTGTGGTGTGTGTGTGTGTGTGTGTGTGTGTGTGTGTGTGTGTGTGTGTTTTGTGTATGTGTGTGTGTGTGTGTTGTGTGGTGTGTGTTGTGTGTGTGGTGTTTTGTGTGTGTGGGGTGTGTGTGTGTTCCTTTTAACGTCTATCCATTAAAAAGTGATTTTAGACAAAATGATTGGGAAGGAGAAAAGATTAAAAAAAAAGAAAAAAGAATATCGGTGTGTTTGTGTGGACAGGTGAATGGAGGATAATACAAAGTGTGTGTGTGTGTGTGTGTGTGTGTGTGTGTGTGTGTGTGGTGTGTGTGTGTGTGTGTGTGTGTGTGTGTGTGTGTGCGCGCGCGTGTGTGCGTGTGCTTGTCTGTCTGTTTGTCTGTCTGTCTGACTCACTTTTCCTCTCTTTCTTGTTATGGTTGACTAATTTGCACACTGTTTGGTTGACGGTTTTTTTTTTTTTTTTGGAACCCCCCTCCCCACCCCCCTCAAAGATGAGCTCAGCTCGTCTTCTCTCAACTGTACCTGTGCTGGTTGACTAATTGACTGACTGCTTAGTTGACAGGTAATTTGCTCTACTTTTATGAAAAGAAAAACAACAAAAAACAACAACTCGATACATTCTGGTTCTGGTTGATTAATTGACTTACTACTTAACTGACCAATAACTTTCTGTTTTAATAATAATAATAATAATAAATAATAATAATAATAATAATAATTAATAATAATAATAATAATAATATGAAATTTATATAGCGCTATATCTTGTAAAAACAAATCAAAGCGCTTGCATTCGACCTATACTGTAACACACTTGTAAGCAATCAATAACAATTTCTAGTTTTAGCAAATTCGAAAGTACGAAACTTCCTCGTGGGGGTGCTGGAGGCCTGTCAGTATAAAATTAGCATCCCCATCTTCTGGATTATTAATTACATCCTGTGCTAGGAATTCTCGCGCTTTTCTATCCCTCTCTTTCTTTGTGTCTGCCTTGTTCCTTTCCTTCCCTGTCACCGCCTCCTTCCTTGTCTATTTTCTGCCCTCTTGGTCTATTCTCCTCCTGTCTTTCGTCTCTGGAAAGACTAAACAGATAACTCTTTTCTTCCAGGGGAAGGGATAGCATCATGGTCAGAACATTGCGCTCGCAATTTGACGACCCGAGTTCGATTCCCGTTCGAGGAGATTTTTTCTCCTGGAGTTAACATCAGTACCGACTCCACTCTCCCCCCCAAATCTTTCGGATGAGACTGTAAACCGAGGCCCCGTGTGCGAACGCACGCAGAACATCTTGCGCACACGTTAAATCCTGTTCCGCTTTTCGTAAGATTAGGCCATTGTGTGCCGGTGGGAACAGATGAAGTTTAAACAATGTACAACGGGGGGATAGATGAAAAAAAGCACCGGTGTTATTTATTATCCTCGTATAAAAAAAATAATAATAAAAAAAGAAAAAAAAAAATTTCTTCACGCGAAGTTGGGTGCGGGGCCCGATTGTAGGCGCTTAAAAGTAGCAGTAAAAGCATTTTCGTTATGACGACCCGTAATAATTGCTATTTTGAGCATTCGATGACCGAAAAAGAATATATTAGAAAAAAAAACTTTTGAAAAGTTTTCGCTCTTCAGCGTTATTAGGGCTGTCGTTCCCTCTTTCAGTAGTCACTGTTTAAAAGCTATGTCGTCTTTGTCTTTTTTGTTCTGTCTTCTGTCTCTCGTCTCTGTCTCTGTCTTCTGCTGCCCGCCCGTCTGTCTGCTGTTGTTGTTTTTGTTGTCTGTTTCTGTTGTCTGTTGTTGTTGTTGTCTGTCTGTTGTCTCTCTCTCTCTCTCTCTCTTCTCTCTCTTCTCTCTTCTCTCTTTTTCTTCCTTCTTTTCTCTTTTTATTTTGTAACCTTACATTGTTTTAATGCCCGTGTGTGTGTTTGAGTGTGTGTGTGTGTGTGTGTGTGTGTTTGTGTGTGTGGTGTTTGTGTTTTTGGGCGTGCGCGGTTTGTGTGGTGTTTTGTGTGTGTGTGTGGGTGTGTGCGTGCGCGCGCGTTTGTGGTGGTATGTAAGTGTACGTGTTTTTGTTATTGTTTTTTTATTGTTATTGTTTTTTGTGTGTGTGGTGAGTTTCGTGTGTGCCTCCTACGTGCGCATGCACGTAGTGGTGTGTGTTGTGTGTGGTGTGTAAGTGATGAGAAAAAGCGAATAGAGTACCAAAGTAATCAGTGGAGTGATTTTAACCCACACAGAAAACAAAAAAAAAAATAAAACAAAAAGCAAAACCGCGATAAAAAAAAAAAAAACTACTCTCGAAACAAAATAAATCTGTAATTGAATAAAAAACCTAACAACCAGACAAAAATCTACAAAACTAAACAATAACGAGGAGGAGAGAGAGAAGAAGGAAAGAGAGAGAGAGAGAGAGATTGAGGTTGAGAGAAATGGAGGGGGAGAAGAGAGAGGAGGAGGGGG
>CM060337.1:9862948-9867292 GCA_030674155.1 Stramonita haemastoma | reverse complement strand
TATCCTCGATATAAAAAGAATGCATAAACGAATGAATAAATAAATTAATAAACAAACAAATGAAATTAAAAAAATATATGGAAAAAAATAAACAAATAAATGTTACCGATGAAACTCTGTATATTGATTTATGGAGCTGGCGATTCACAGGTTAATACACTGACAAGAGCATGGGCAGGGTTAACGTCATCATCGACATTCATTTAGATTGTTACTGCTGTCTTATGTCCACATATTATGTACAAGGGACATTGAAAACTAAGTGTGCTTCATCTTCTTCTGTGTGTGGTGTGTGGGGGGTTTTGTGTGTGTGTGTGTGTGTGTGGTGTGTGTGTGTTGTGTGTGTGCGCGCGTGGTGTTGTGTGTGTGGTGTGTGTGTGTGTGTGTGTGTGTGTGTGTGGGTGTGTGTGGTGCGTGTGGTGTGTGTGTGTGTGTGTGTTGTGTGTGTGTCATGTGTGTGCGTGCGTGTGTGTATGTCTTCAATTTTACGTCTGTTCACTTAATGTGATATTGTGTATGTGGGTGTGTGTGTGTGTGTGTGTGTGTGTGTGTGGGTGTGTGTGGTGTGTGTGTGTGTGTGTGTGTGTGTGTGTGTGTGTGTGTGTGTGTGTGTGTGTGTGTGTTGTATGTTGGTCATCAATCTTACGTCTGTTCACATGAAAGTGATATTAGACAAAAACATAATTCGCGCCCGCGCGCGTGCGCGCAGCGTGTGCGTTGTGGTGTGTGTGTGTTCAGTGTGTGTGTGTATGTGTTTTGTGTGTGTGTGTGTGTGTGTGTGTGGTGAGGGAGAGAGAGAGAGAAAAGAGAGAGAGGAGAGAGAGAGAGAAGAGAAGAGAGAGACAGAGACAGAAGACAGAAGACAGAAGACAGACAGACAGACAGACAGACAGACAGACAGACCGACCGACGACAGACAGACGACCGACCGACCGACGCATAGACAGAAAGATAGACAGAAGAGACAGATGGACAGACAAAAGTATGACGTCTTTAAGAGACTTTTCGATATAGCTTTATGATGATGTGTGGGGGCAGGGACTGATGAAAGCAATCTAAGAGGGAAACAAAAAAACAAGAACCCAAAGTAGCAACATGAACGTAATAACGATATTTCTCTCTTTTGTTTTTCGTTCCATACAAAGATAGACAATATGAAAGAGAAAGAGAAAGGAAGAGAGGGAGAGAGATAGAGAGAGAGGAGAGAGAGAGAGGAGAGGAGAGAGAGAGGAGAGGAGAGGGGAGAGAGGAGAGGAGGAGAGAGAGAGAATATTAGAGAGAGAGAATATTAGAGAGAGAGAATATTAGAGAGAGACAGAGAGAGAGAGAGGACAGAAAGAGAGAGACAGGCAGAAGAGAGAGAGAGAGGTGACAGAGACGGAGAGAGGAGAGAGACAGGAGAGAAGAGAGAGGAGAGAGAGAGGAGAGAGAGAGAGAGAGAGAGAGAGAGAGAGAGAGAGAGAGAGAGAGAGAGAGAGAGAGGAGAGAGAGAGAGGATGGAGAGAGAGAGAGAGAGAGAAATATGAGAGAGACAATAAGAAGGAGAGAGAAAGAGAGAGAGACAAAACACACACACACAACACAACACAAACACACACACACACGCACGCGCTCACGCACACATACGTACGCACACGCACGCACACGCGCACACACACACGCACGTATGCACGCACACACGCACGCACGCACACACTCGCACGCACACACACACACACACAAATATAGACGGACAGACAGACAGGAAAGGGGGGGGGGGGGGGGGTGATAGGCAGATTCCTGATAGTTCAGGGTAGTAAAAAACGGATCATGATTATAAACGTGGGAGGAAGGAAAGCTGAAAGAAAAAACGGGTGCGCGCGCGCTGCGGCGGCGTGGTGTGTGTGTGTTGTGTGTGTGTGTGTTGTGTGTATGTGTTGTATTGTGTGTGTTATGTGTGTGTGGGGGTGTGGTGTGGTTGTGTGTGTGGGGGTGTGTGTGTGTGTGTGTGTGTGTTGTGTGTGTGTAGCGTGTGTGTGTTGTGTGTGTGTGTGTGTGTGTGTGGTGGTTGTGGTGGTGGTGGTGGTGGTTGGTGGTGGGTGGTGTGGTGGTGGTGGGTGGTTGGTGTATGGTGGTGTGTGTGTGTGTGTGTGGTGTGTGTGTGTGTGTGTGTGTGTGTGCGTGCGCGCGATAGCTTGCTTGCTTGCTTATAAGCACCCGCACTCGTGCGTTCATAAATGTATAGTATGTATGTTATGTATGTATGTATGTATGTATGTATGTATGGTATGTATGTATGTAATGATATGTATGTATGTATGTATGTATGTATGTATGTATGTATGGTTGATGTATGTTATGTATGTATTGTAGTATGTATGTATGTATGCATCTGCATGCATACATGCATGCATGCTTGCCTGTGTATATGTGTTTTATATTTGTATGTATAAATGTGTGTGAGTGAGTGACTGTGTGTGAATGTTGTGTGTGGTGTGTGCTCGCGCGCAAAGAAAGCCAAACATACATTGCAATAGCAATATAAAGCAGTAGCCAGACACGACATGGAAACATAAGCCAGTCACACGAGAAAATAACAGGCAAACTAGGAAACATTAGCCAAACTTGCAAGAGAGAAAAGCCAAACCAACAAGACAACAAAAGCCAAACATATAAGACAACAAAAGCCAAACACTACAAACACAAGACCAAACTCACAAGAAACAATAAAAATCCTACAAGACAGCCCATAGCCAACGACATAAACACAAAGGCCAATCACACAAGAAAACAATAAAAACCCTACAAGACAGCCATAGCCAAACGACATAAACACAAAGGCCAATCACACAAGAAAACAATAAACAACCTACAAGACAGCCCATAGCCAAACGACATAAACACAAAAGGCCAATCACACAAGAAAACAATAAACAACCCTACAAGACAGCCCATAGCCAAACGACATAAACACAAAGGCCAATCACACAAGAAAACAATAAACAAAACCTACAAGACAGCCCAACTAGCCAAACGACATCAAACACAAAAGCCAATCGCACAAGAAAACAATAAACAACCCTACAAGACAGCTAGCCAAACGACATCAAACACAAAAGCAATCACACAAGAAAACAATAAACACCCTACAAGACAACCATAGCCAAAACGACATAAAACACAAAAGCCAATCACACAAGAAAACAAAAAACCCAAACTACAGACAGCCCATACCAAACGACATTAAAACAAAGCCAATCCACAAAAAACAATAAACAACCCTACAAGACAACCATAGCCAAAACGACATAAACACAAAAGCCAATCACCAAGAAACAAAAAAAAACCAAACACAGACAGCCATAGCCAAACGACATAAACAAAAGCAATCACACAGAAAACAAACGACCAGCCAACAAACAACACAGCAGATAAACCGTCCGACTCCAATAAAACACCACAGTAATAAAAGCCCGTAGCACAACCTAAAAATTATTTATTTATTTATTTATTTTTTATTTATTTATTCTTCATTCGAGGATAATGGAATAATGCATATCCTGTGTTTTTTGCAATCCTGGTTTCCCAGCGTGTACGCAGTTTTGTAAATTTTGCCATCCGTTCCTACCGGCACACAATGGCCTACTCTTACGATAACGTGGAACAGGATTTAACGTGTGCGCAAAATGTTCTGCGTGCGTTCGCACACGGGGCTTCAGTTTACAGTCTCATCCGAAAGACTTTTGGGGGAAAGTGGAGCAGCACTGATGTTAACTCCAGGAGAAAAATCTCCCTCGAACGGGAAAATCGAACTCGGGTCGTCAAATTGCGAGCGCAATGTTATGTTCTGACCACTAGGCTATCCCCTCCCCCCCCTCCCCCCCCCCCCCCCCTCCCCCCCCCCCCCCCCCCCCCTTTAAACAGATATATTTCGCCATTCTCCTCCTCACATGACCTTGGTGGTAACAACTCCAGATCAAGAAAAACTGGGCAGGCAGGGGGAAAGATAACTGCCGTACTGGCCTTTGCCAGAGAACACCCCTCCCTCCCCCCCCCCACCCTACCTTCCCCCCACCCCCACCCTCACCCCCCACCCAAAAGAAGAGAGAACACAAGCGAGCTTCTTAAAGGTTGGTAGGAAGCTAATGAAGCCGAGAGACAAGGCACACGAGCTGATTGCGTGTGAAGTGGCGGTAGCACTTATTCCCACTAGGCATTGCTTTTACCTTTTATTACTGCTGAGAGACGCCAAGATCGATGCATACAGAGCGGAGGGATAAAGGCCAATGATGTGATAAGAAGGAGTAAAGGAAAAAGAAGGAAAAAAGAAGAAAAAAATGGATGAGAAAGAGATGGGGAAAAAAA
>CM060337.1:9842948-9855448 GCA_030674155.1 Stramonita haemastoma | reverse complement strand
TTATTTTGTTTTTCTGTTTCATTCATTCAATCATTCAATCATTCATTCATTCATTCATTCATTCATTCATTCATTCATTCATTCATTATTTCTTTTAGCAGTTTGCTTATCTAGCGCATTATTCAGTGTATTCGTCTATCTATCCATTGATTTTTTTGCGCCTTTGTAGATTTTTTTTATTCGTTTCTTTCTTTTTCTCCCATCCACGCTCGACGCTGCTTAACTTCACTGGGGGAAAGTTGAGTACTCTGACCACTGAGCTACCCCCCCCCCCTTCCCCCTCCCTTCGATATAAAAGAATAAATAAATGAAGAAATAAATGGCATGATTCAAGTCTTTTTTAAAATTTATTTCTGACTTGACTTGACTTGGCTTTTTTTTTCTCTGGTTTCTTCACTCTAGTTTCCTCCTCTGTCTTCTCTGTTTCCGCCACTATCTCTTTCTTTCTTATTCCTCCTTCTCTCATTCCTTGTACGAAGACAGACAGAGAAACTGATAGGAAGACATGGTCAGAGAATGGACTAGCCTTGAGTAGAACGACACAACCACAGAGAGATGAGAATCGCGAGGTTTAGAGGAAGCTGGTTGCAAATTCTTCGAGTATTGCCCCAAAGGTCTATTGGACTACAGGATAGGTGAAGCTGAGGTGAAAACCTTTCTTTTTTTACAAGAATATACTAGAGTCCTATCTTGAGGCAAAAATTTCAGAAACTTGTTTACCTCGAAAATGGAAATAACAGGGTATGAATACCCAAAAAAAAAACCAACAAATCCAAAACTCCCAACAACCACCCAGACCACCCATCCCCAGAAAACACCACCCAACCACACCCCAGAAACACACAACACACACACACACACACACACACACACACACACACACAACACACAACACACACACACACACACACAACACACACACACAAACACACACACACAACACACACACACACACACACACACACACACACACACACACACACACCACACCACACACACACAACACACACACCATATAAACAACAAACAACTGTGATGAAGACTAGTCCGTGATATTTGTAAGATGATTAAATAATAATGATTTTATCTGTGTTCCAAAGACCTTGGATTTCAAGGTAGTCATAAAAATATCAATGTAATGTGTGAACTATAAAAAGAACATCAAAGCAAAGAAGGACAATTCTTTTATGAAGAAAAAGAAATAGAATGATTATTATAGCAAGTGTATTTCAGGAATTGGGAGTAAGGAAAAGAATGTGAGAAAAGAGAAATTGTGTCCTGTTCAAAGTCAATCTCGTGGTTCCTTTTGTGGTTGTTTTTTTCTGTTTGGTTGGTTTTGTGAGTGTGTGTGTGTGTGTGTGTGTGTGTGTGTGTGTGTGTGTGTGTGTGTGTGTGTGTGTGTGTGTGTGTGTGTGTGTGTGTGTGTGTGTGTGCGGCGGTCTGCGTGTGATGTGTGTGTGTGTGAATTTTTTTCTGTTTTCCTATTTGCACTAACATTTTATTTTGTTACTGTTCTTGTTGCTGCTGCTGATGGTGGTGGTGGTGGTGGGTGGTGGGTGGTGGTGGTGGTGGTGGTGGTGGTCGTGGTGGGTGGGCTTTTTATCAAATGTTACTAATGTATTTCTTTTTCCCCATTCATTTTCTTAAAATCATTCTTTTGTATTTTAGGGCTTTTTGTGTTCTTTTTCTTTCCTGGTTTTTGCCTTTATTTGTTTATTTATTACTTTTCTTATTTTCATGTTGCTCTCTTTATATTTTGGACCCCATTACTTTTATTTACAAAAAACCCTCAAAACGAAGGGGCAATTTATGACTCTTTTTGTGTCCTTCTCTCGGTGGGTTTTTCCCCCTCTTAATATATTTGTCTTTTATTTCGTTCTGTGCTTGTTTTATTCTCTGTCCTCATTTTCTGCTCCATCTTTGAGTTGTGTGTTAATAATGGCAGCAATAGCTTTGTTTTCTTCATTTCTTTCTTCTTTTTTTATATCTTTCTCTCTTTCTTTCTATCTTTCTTTCTCTGTTTTTTTTCTATCGATGTTTCTTCCTTCCATCTTTCCTTCCTTTCTTCCTATCTTCTTTTCTTCCTTTTTTCCATTCTTTAGTATTTCTTTTCTGTTCCTTTCTTTAGTTGTTTTTTTCTTTTGTTTTCTTCTTTCTTTCTTTTTCTTTCTTTTTTTTCTTTCTCTCTTTCTTTCATCTTTCTTTCTTTTTTCTTTCTATCGATGTTTCTTTTCCTTTCTTCCTTTTTCCTATCTTCTTTTCTATCTTTTTTCATTTCTTTATTTTTTCTTTCTTTTTTTTCTTTTTTTTTCTCTTTTCTTCTCTTTCTCTTCTTTTTTTCTTTCTTTCTTTGTTTCTGTTCTTCTCTGTCTTTCTTCTTCTGTCTTCTCTTTCTTTCTTTCTCTTCTCTTTCTCTTTCTTCTTTCTTCTCTTCTTTCTTCTTTCTTTCTTCTTTCTTTCTTTCTTTCTTTTTGTTTAATTCTTTGTATTTCCTTCTCTTCTGGTTTCAGTCTTGTCCGTTTCCATTAATTTTTCTCCATGGGCAATTTCCACAGGATTCTGTTTCAATTTTTGCTTCTGTTTATCTATCAGCTTTTTTTCTTTTTTCTCCTGTCTGGCACTCATTGTTTTCGTGCTTGAATGCTTATTATGGCAGCAATATCTTTCTTTCTTTCTTTCTTTCTTTCTTTTTTCTGTCTTCCTTTCCTTTTATCATCTATTTTCTATGTATCTGTCTTGTGTCTTCTTTCTGTTCTGTTCTTTTCTTTCTGTCTTCTTTCTTGTTTGCATCTATGTATTCTGTATCTGTTATGTATTATTAGGTATGTATTAGGTATCTATGTATGTATCTGTTAGTGTTTTGTATCTATGTATTCTTTATCTTTTATCTATCTACTACCTACTCTACCTACTACTACCTACCTACTACTACTACTACCTACTATCTATCTATCTATCTATCTATCTATCTATCTATCTATTATCTATCTATCTATCTATCTATCTTCATCTCGTCATCTATCTATCTATCTATCTATCTTCTATCTATCTATCATCGTTGTCTGTCTGTCGTCTGTCGTCGTCTGTACTGTCGTTGTCTATCTATCTACTACCTCTATCTATCTATCTATCTATCTATCTATCTATCTATCTATCTATCTATCTATCTATCTATCTCTTCTATCTCTCTATCTCTCTATCTCTCTATCTTCTATCTATCTATCTATCTATTTATCTATCTATCTATCTTCTAGTCTGATCTTATCTTCTATCTTCTTCTATCTATCTACTCTATCTATCTATCTATCTATCTATCTATCTATCTACCTATCTATCTACCTATCTATCTATCTATCTATCTATCTATCTATCTATCTATCTATCTATCTATCTATCTATCTATCTATCTATCTATCTATCTATCTATCTATCTATCTATCTATCTATCTATCTATCGATCTATCCATCATCATCCATCCATCCATCCATCTATCTGTCTGTCTGTCTGTCTGTCTATCGATCTATCTGCCTTTATTTATTTATCTATCTATTTTTATTGATTCGTTCGTTCATGCATTCATTTATGTGTTCATCTGTTTATTTTGTATTTATTGATTTAGCGGTTTGTTCAAGTATTTATCTGTCTCTTCCCGATTTGTCATGCCTGTGTGGATTTTCATCCGTCCTCTCTTTCCTTTTCTGTCTTTATTTTCTTTCTTTCTTTGTTGCTTTCTTTTTATTGTCACGTTCTTTTTTCTTTTTTATATATTCTCCTTTTTCTCCTTTGTTGTTTTATTTTCCCAGTGTCCACTCTGTTTCTAAAAAATGTCTTTTCTTGGTGATGTTCGGTGTTGGCTAGGTTTCTCTTTTCAGAGCTTTGTGTTCTGTCTTTCTCAGGGTTCTTCTTTTTTCTCTTTTCTTATTTTATTCTCGTTCCTTCTTGAGATGTAAAACGAGAAAAGCAGCAATTATCTCTACTGTTTTTCATTGTTATTTCTTTTGCTTTTTCTTTATCTTTTTTTCTTTTTCCCTGTTTTTTCCTTCTTTTTTCTTCCTTATTTCTGTCTTGTTTTTTTTTCTTTTCTTTTCTTTCCTCTCTTACTTTCCTACTTCTATTTCGTTTTTCTTTATTTCTTTCTTTTAGTTTCGTCTTTCTCTTCTTTTCTTTTTTATTTCTTTCTTTTCTATCTTTTTCTTCCTTTTCTTTCTTTCTTTTTTTTCTTTTCTTTTTTTTCTTTCTCTTTTTTTGTTTTCTTTCTTTTCTTTTCTTTCTTTCTTTTTTCTTTCTTCTTCTTTCTCTTCTTTTCTTTTCTTTCTTTTTTTTGTTTTTTTTCTCTTTCTTTCTTTCTTTCTTTCTTTCTTTCTTTTCTTTCTTTTCTTTCTTTCTTTCTTTGTTTTTTTGTTTGTTTCTTTCTTTCTTTCTTTTCTTTTTTTTTTCTTTTTCTTTTTTCTTTTTTCTGTTCTTTTCTTTGTTTCTTTCTTTGTTTCTTTCTTTGTTCTTTCTTTCTTTCTTCTTTTTTTTCTTTTTCTTTCTTTCTTTCTTTCTTTCTTTCTTTCTTTTTCTTTCTTTCTTTCTTTTTCTTTCTTTTTCTTTCTTTCTTTTCTGTTCTTCTTTTTCTTCTCTTTTTGTCTTTCTTTCTTTCTTTTTTTCTTTCTTTCTTTCTTTCTTCTTTCTTTCTTTTCATTCTTTCTTTCTTTTCTTTCTTTCTTTTTTCTTCTTTTCTTTCTTTCTTTCTTTTTTTCTTTCTTTTTGTTCTTTCCTTGCTTTTTGTTCTTTGTTTTCTTCCTTTGATAGGTCGGTTATTCTTATGCCTATTCTTTTTTTGTATTTGTTTTCTTTATTGGCAATTTATTTTTTGGCGTTATTTATATTTTCTGACCAAACCATGGGTTTGGGGGGGGGGGGGGTCGTTTGTTTTTGACGTGGTTTTTTTTTTCTCTTTTTCCCTATTTTTTGTGGGAAGGGGGTGGGGGGTCCATCTTTGAACCTAATCCTCATGATAGCAGAAATACAATCACTTTTTTTTTTTACTCTCTCTGTCTCTCTGTCTCTGTCTCTGTCGTCTCATTTTTTGGTTTTATCTTCGTGCTGAATGCTAATAACACAAGCAATATATTACTTCCTTTTCTTTCTTTTTTATTTCTTTTCTTATTACTCTCTCTCTCTTCTCTCTCTCTCTCTCTCTCCTCTCTCTCTCTCTCTCTCTCTCTCTCTCTCTCTCTCTCTCTCTCTCTCTCTCTCTCTCTCTCTCTCCCCTCGTGTCTCTGTCTCTGTCTCTCTCTGCGAACTTGCACATAGCCCGGCTCATGATTGTATGCATTATTGGTTCATTTGTAAAATTGAATACAACATGCATTGGTTACGCAAAACGCGCATGCACGTGCGCATACCGAAGACAATCCAGATGTGTTCATGCAAGCACACACTTGTGAATTGTCTTACTGTTGATGCTTGTTTAAGTAAAGTACTTCTCCGTGTTTATTTTTTCTGTCTGTCTGTTTACCTACTTTTCCTGTCTGTCTGTCTGTCTGTCTGTCTGTCTGTCTGTCTGTCTGTCTGTCTGTCTGTCTGTCTGTCTGTCTGTCTGTCTGCCTGTCTGACTGCCTACTCCTACCACTCCCTTCATCCCTTCAACGAATACAAAACTCTGCAGCTCGACTAGTCCTAAGGAAGAATAAAAAATGAACACTTTTTTCATTTCGAGATTAGTGGAATAAGCATTCATGTGCCTTTTTTTTTTTTTTCGAAGTTTCAGCTTGTCACAGGTATCATTATTTCTTCAGAAGATACAATTTTTTTAATTCATTCTTGTATTCCGAGGATTTTTATTTTATTTTATTTAGTTAGTTAGTTTTATTTATTTATTCTTTTTATATCGAAGATAATGGAATAAGCACTCATGTACTTTTTTACATCCAGTCCGTCCCCGTGTTTATGCAGTTTTGTTAATTTTGTCATCCGTTCCCACAGGCACACAATGGCCTACTCTTCCGAAAAGCGGAACGGAATATAACGCGTGTGCAAGATGTTCTACGTGCGTTCGCACACGGGATCTCGGTTTCTAGTCTCACCCGAAGGACTTTTGAGGGGGGAATGGAGTCAGCACCGGTACCGATGTACTACAGTGTACATGCTATACATATAAAATATTTCTTGATACCACGTCAAAGTCTCGCTTCTAGCTGATCTCACTTTTCAAAGATTAGGCAAGAAAACCAACCCACATGTTGACCTGGGAAACTAGACCTCCTACTAAGTGAGAGACAGGCTAAGCTGCTGACACTCGCACCACGTCAGCTTCCGCTGAACCCTAAACACACCGCCTAGCCTGGGAAAAACCTCTTTATTTTTTTCTCTTTCTTTTATTCTTTTATATCGAGGGATAATGGAATAAGCACTCTTGTGCTTTTTTTTTTATTTTTTTTTTTACATCCAGTCGATCCCCGTGTGTATGCATTTTTGTAAATGTCATCTGTTCCCACCGGCACGCACACGATGGTCTACTCTTACGAAAAAGTGGAACAGGATTCAACGTGTGCGCATGCAAGATGTTCTGCGTGCGTTCGCATACGGGGCGGCCTTGGTTTGTAGTCTTGTCCGCGCGGTGTGGTCACAGCTGTCAGTTTCCCCCACTTTCAGGTCCTCTCAGCAGCTAATGAACCCATCCCATCCCAAGCTCAGATGGGGCCAGCTGGGGGGCTAGTTATAGCAGGAGCTGACTGACCACACTCGGACCAGGTGAAAGGAAAGGGCACGCTAAATATAGCACTCTCAACTGAGTGATACTGGATTTGTGTGCTGTGCCATAGTGCCTTGACAACATCTCCTCATCAGGAAAGGAAGAAAGAAGTTAAGTCCCCCCACCCCCACCCCCACCCCCCCTTAACATCCACTTGCCTCATCGTCGCTCTCCGTGTCTAAGAAGATGAATACAGCTGCTGCTGCTGCTGCTGCCACGTGAAGCCTGGATACAGACAGACAGACAGACAGACAGCCCCTTGTGCTGCTGTCAGCACAGTCGTGATGCCTGCTTGTCCGCCAACCACAGCGCGGTGTTGACAGGCGATTTGTCAGGAGATCACCCCCGACAATCCCCCATCTTTCAGGTCTGGCAGCTGGTCCTGTTGTCCCTTCTGAGAGTCTGTCTGACAACAAGTCATGATGTCTGATAGAGGCGGGGGCGGGGGGGGGGGGGGGGTTGTGATAGGGGGTGGGGGGTGGGGGGTGGAGAGGTAACGCACACCTCCTCTCTGCCTGCCTAGAAAGTGAGAAGTTACGTGTTCGATTCCCTGGTTGAAAACAAGCTAACTTCCCCTCCTCCCCCACCCTCCCTTACTATTTATTGGGACCTTGAGTGATGGTTTGGGTGCTTGTTTGTTTTGTGTGGGTTTTTTTTTTCTTAGAAGAGATGATGAATCGAAGTTGTGTGTGTGTGTGTGTGTGTGTGTGCTTTAATGAAGCTTGTGCATGTTTAAGTACCCACAGCAGCAAGTAGAGTTGTCCCTGGCAAAATTATGTGGAGAACAAGCTTGTTTCATAATAATAACAATAATAAAATGGAGGCTCATATAGCGCGAATTCCCAAAAACATGAGCTCACCGCGCTGTATGATTAAATCAATTTAAATAGGTTACATATGAACGTGAAAAATTTGACTAGCACAAAAAATAAGGAAAAAAATGTATGCACATACAATACACAGCATATTACATGGCCAGAGAATAAAAGTAAAATAACTGGGTTTTTTCTGTTTTTAAGGCAATCAAGTATTCGTATTCCCTCTTCTTTATTCGTATTCGTAAAAAAAAATACACACACAGACAGAAGTAATTTTAAAGAATGTGTGGCACTACTCTTTAGGAAATGTGCTTCTTCCCAAGAAGAGCAGCCCGAATTTTACGCAGAGAAATCTGCCGTGACTGGAAGTAGCACACAATACAGTACAGCACAATACAGTATGATACAATACAAAACGATACAATACAATACAACACAATGCAATAATGAAATGATACAATCCGATACAATATAATGCATTACAGTATTATGCAAAGCATTACAATATAATACAATCCAACTCGTCGTAATGCATAAAGAAATACATGAAGTACAATACACTATGAGAGAGCAACAGAATACAAATGCAAGACAGCAAAATACAATGCGATGCAATACAATACATTAAAAAATACAGTAAAATACTGTGCGCTCTAATACAGTACAACACAGTACAATACAGCACACTACAATGTGATACAATACAATACAGTACAATACACTACTATGCGATACAATAATATACAATGCGATACCCTACAAAGCAGTACAATACAATACAATACAATACAATACAATACAATACAATACAATACAATACAATACAATACAATACAGTACAGTACAGTACAGTACAGTGCAATACAGAACATACACTACAATGCAATAGAGAGCAGTATTGTCTTACATTCTGACAAGCAGCATTGTCAAATGATCTGACAAGCAGTATTGTTCCCCCTAATCTGACAAGCAGTATTGTTCCCCCTAATCTGACAAGCAGCATTGTCTTACATTCTGACAAGCAGCATTGTCTAATGATCTGACAAGCGGTAAGCGGTATTGTCCCCTAATCTGACAAGCAGTATTGTCCCCTAATCTGACAAATAGTATTTCCTGACAGTTTGCTGTATGAGGATCACAATCCTCTCTTATGCCGAAGTCTTATACACTGAGCTTCACCTGACAGGCGCTTAACGGCAGCGTGACACATTTTCGCTCATAATTTATTATAACAGACAAAAACAGTCGCTGTTGTGAGCGTTCGACGACGATGACGACGACGACGACGACGACGACAAAGACGACGACGACGACGACGACGAAGAAGAAGAAGAAGAAGAAGAAGAAGAAGAAGAAGAAGAAGAAGAAGAAGAAGAAGAAGAAGAAGAAGAAGAAGAAAGAGAAAGAGAAAGAGAAGAATTGCGAAGAAGAATTGCGAAGAGAAGAAGAAGAAGAAGAAGAAGAAGAAGAAGAAGAAGAAGAAGAAGAAGAAGAAGAAGAAGAAGAGAAGAAGAAGAAAGAGAAAGAGAAGAATTGCGAAGAAGAATTGCGAAGAAGAAGAATTGCGAAGAAGAAGAAGAAGAAGAAGAAGAAGAAGAAGAAGAAGAAGAAGAAGAAGAAGAAGAAGAAGAACAAGAAGAAGAAGAAGAAACAAACCCCAGAAACAAACAAGCCAGCTGGAAATGGTTTGATTGATTGATTTATTCATTCTTTTATATCGAGGATAATGGAATAAGCACTCTTGTGCTTTTTTACATCCAGTCCCCGTGTGTATACAGTTTTGGAAATGTCATCTATTCCTCACCGGCACACGATGGCCTACTCTCCCGAAAAGCGGAACAGGATTTAACGTGTGCGCAAGATGTTCTGCGTACGTTCGCACACGAGGGCCTCGGTTTTAAGTCTCATCCGAAAGACTTTTGGGGAGAATGGAGTCAGCACTGATGTTAACTTCAGAAGAAAAATCTCCTCGACCGGACTCGAACCCGGGTCGTGAAATTGCCAGCGCAATGATCTGACCACTAAGCTATCCGTCCCCCCCTGTGACAACAGCGTGTTGGCGACAACTCGGGCAGTTAGTTAGTTTAGTTATCCGCTGGTCCGGTCAGCTAAGCAAAGGGCTGACCTCTGGTGGACGTCTGGCAGTGATTATCGCCCTTGCAGGACAGTCACACTGTCCATGGTGGGTGACGTTGGCTGTCTTACGTCAGTCAATATGCAATCATGTCGGGGGTTGCCCAGGGAATAGGCAGTGTAACCGGTGTTTGGGAGAGAGGAAAAGCCGCCCTGCAGTTTGCTATGATGAGGGTCTGGTCTCTTGCTTGCTCTGGGTTTTTTTTTGTCCCTTTCTAGATACGTCCTCAAAGGTTACTGATCTCTTAGTTTGCTTTTCCTCTATTTCGTTTCTCGGTTAAGAGTTGTGAAGTACATAAGTGACGCTCAAACTACATAAGGTGTCGCATTGCACCAGCGGTCATTTTTTAGTGATTGCATTTGTGACGCTCCACCACATAAGGAGTCGCATTGCACCAGAGGTCAATTTTTAGTTATTGATATTTTCTTAATCTGCAATGAAATGGCTATACAATAAAAAAGAAAAAACAGATTGAAAATCGGATAATTCTATGAAACATTATTACAGTTGAAATGATAGACTGCAAGAAATGACAAAACGAGAAATGGACAAGTTTAGCATCATAAGAAATGGTCAGAATGAGGGCTTGGGCATTTTTTAAAGCACGTTCAAAAAGCAAAAGGATACAAAATTATGACTTGATATTTCATTAACAAGGTAGAATAATGGCTGTAGTTTTATAATCAATCAAAATCTGAAAATTCGACTTGACCCCACCTGCCTTTAATGGCTTCTAGCGGAAAAATATTTTTAATGGTGAGGTTTGCTTACGTGACCGTGTTGCCACCGTTAAGATGGCAGCATTGAGACTTCGGGGATGATGTCTAAACAGAACGCCAATGTGTGGGGTTGGATTTTTTTTTGGGGGAGGGGGATGGTGGGAAGGGGGTCGTGTGTGTGTGTGTGTGTGTGTGTGTGTGTGTGTGTGTGTGTGTGTGTGTGTGTGTGTGTGGTGTGTGTGTTGTGTGTGTGTGTAAATTTTGACATATGCTCCTACTGGCATAAAATATTCATTTTGAAGGCGGAACAGGCTTCAGTGTGTGCGCAAGATGCTTTGTCTACGTTTGTACACGACACCTCAGTTTACAGTCTCATTTGGACTTTCGGGGGACAGTACTGATTTTAACTACTACTACTTCTTCTTCTTTTTCTTCTTCTTGTATTTGTTGTTCTTGTTTGTTGTTCTTGTTGTTGTTGTTGTTCTTGTTTTCTTCTGTTCTTCTTGTTCTTCTTCTTTTCTTCTTCTTGTTCTTCTTCTCTTCTTCTTTTCTTCTTTTCTTCTTCTTCTTCTTCTTCTTCTTCTTCTTCTTCTTCTTCTTCTTCTTCTTCTTCTTCTTCTTTCTTCTTCTTCTTCTCTTCTCTTCTCTTCTTCTTCTTCTCTTCTTTCTTCTCTTCTTCTTCTTCTTCTTCCTCTCTCTCCTCTCTCTCCTCCTCCTTCCTCCTCCTCCTCTCCTCCCTCCTCCTCCTCCTCCTCCTCTCCTCCTCCTCCTCCTTCCTTTTCCCTCCTCTTCTTCTCTCCTTCTCTCTTCTCTTCCATCTTCTCTTCTCTTCTCCCCTTTTCTTCTCCCCTCCCATCACCTTCTTTTCCTTTTTTTTTTTTTTTTTTTTAAAATTCAAGAACTCTTCTGCATCTTACCTCACCCTACTTGTCTGCCCTTTTTTGCACACATCCCTATCATTGGGTTTTGTCTTCACCAGCAAAAGTATAACATCCTGGAAGAGAGTGCAGACGTCCACTTACTGTACAGGCCGTTCTCACGCCATCACCTCGTATACCTCAGTTTTCAATGTCATCCGCCCATGGTCAGGGGAAAAAGGACCTTCTTGATCTTGCCCCCCTCAGTTTTGCTCCCCCACGCAAAAAGATCCGTTCAGTAATTATCTCCTCTTTCTTCTTCTTTCTTCTTCTTCTTGGCGCTCTTCTGATCCACAGTACCTAATAGCCTCCTGGCCAGTGAACAAAAGGACATTATTGTTTGTCTCTTTCGGGTCAAAAACTTTTTTTTTCAGATCTGTTTCTGCTGTGTCTCTTTTACCCGAAGTATTTTTTTTTCCACTATGAGATTCAGGGTTTGGTTGGGTTTTTTTCTTCAATTATTGGGGGGGGGGGGGGGGGGGGGGAAACTAGGGAGGGTAGGATAGTCCAGTGGTTAGAGCGTTAGGAGTGGTGATCTGATGGCCCGGAATCTGGCCACCACTGAGACACCTGTTTGAGGGGACACACGCACACCCGCGCACACGCACACACACTACACACACACACACAGCACACACACATACACACACACACACACACACACACACACACACACACACACACACACACACACACACACACACACACACACACACACACGACACACGACACACACACACACACTACTCTCTCCAGATCTCTGAAAGTCCTTCGGATGAGACTATAAACCAAGGTGCTGTGTATGAACGCACCGGAACATCCTGCCTGCGCACACGTTAAAACCTGTGGATGAGTAGGCCATTGCCTGCCGGTAAGAACAGATGGGGTGTCGTTAAGTGGTTTTCTTGTCATTATCTGGATTGAGACGTTCACCTGCGCGAACGCAGGTCCAAACAGAATTGTCAGGTATTGTCCTGCTGTTTAGCAAGTCGTTTACTATCAACACACATGAAAACATGATCCCCCAACATGATGGCAATTAAAAAGAGAGTAAAGGGGGAAAAAAGCTCTGTGGAGGCTGCAAACTTCACACGAGTACTACTGCCTTTTCAAGTACGGTCAGCAGCATTCCTCCACCGGAAGTTCGCACCGGAAGTGTCCACAGGAAGTTG
>CM060337.1:9835448-9837948 GCA_030674155.1 Stramonita haemastoma | reverse complement strand
TGTTTGATGCACGATAATTATATTATCACTGTTGTTGGGGTGAGGTTGTTTTTTTTTGGCATATTCATAAAGAAATGTGATCGCATTGTATCAACTAATGGATGGCAAACATTGTAATTAAGTGGGATCTTTTTTTCTGAACCCCCCCCGCAACACTTTGTAAATACCATTTATTTCAACTAACTCGATGTATGTTGTACTTGATGGTTTTTTTTTTAATGGGAAAGAACAGCAACATTATCAAATATTGCGTCATTATCAGTTTTGTTTTTAAGTGATATTGGACTCGCGTGGTCTTCTGTGAAGCAGGGTAAATGAATGAAGACATCTGAACTGTGTTTGTACGCATTTTTACTCTCAGTCACCAATTTATTCGTGTGTACGAAATACGCATGTACAGGTGTACATGTTTGTGTTGCCAAGGTCTAAACAAAGCTTGTAAGAAGTAATGATTAAACGGGTTTTATGTTTGCTTGGTTTTTTTTTTCCCTCTTTCCACCCTTACACCTTGAAATGTATCATGGCCAAAAGCCGATAATTATGCATCAGACCCGCTTCACTAAAACGGAGAACAACAAACAAACAAACAAACAAACAAACATACAAACGAACAAACAAACAAACAGACAAACAAACAAAAAAACCAAAGAGACGGATCCCGTCTAAAGGTATTTCCGATGACTAGGGCAGATTTAACCAGGGGTGTAAAACAAAGTGGGGTAGAAGCCATTCTGTGCCACGCTACACTGCTCACAAGGCCCATTACATTTCTTTTTTCTCCGGTGTGAGTCAGCCCCCTGTGACATTGCTGCTGTCTGTCGTCATGGAATGTCCTCTCTGACACCGCCATGGCACCGTTCTACCGCTCCATATTCCTGTAGAGAGGCAGCAGCAGAAACAGAAGAAGTAGCAGAAGTAGCAGAAACAGGAGAAGCAGCAGAAGTAGTAGAAGTAGCAGAAGTAGCAGAAACAGCAGCAGTAGTAGCAGCAGAAACAAAAACAGCAGTAGCAGCAGATGTAGCAGAAGTAGCAGAAACAGCAGAAGCAGCAGAAGTAGCAGAAGTGGCAGCAGTAGTAGCAGAAGCAGCAGTAGCAGCAGAAGCAGCAGTAGCAACAGAAGCAGCAGTAGCAGCAGAAACAACATAATTAGTAGCAGCAGCAGCAGCAGTGGCAGTAGAGGTAGCAGTAGAAACAGCAGAAGCAGCAGTAGCAGCACCAGCAAAAACAGCACACACACACACACAACACACACACACACACACACACACACACACACAACACACACACACACACACACACACCACACACGCACACACACACACACGTGCACACACGTGCACACACACACACATGACATAGTTACCCATGGAGAGCAAAGGGAACGAGTCACAAACTAAAGCTAACCCACCAAAAAACAAACAAAAAAAGCTTTTTCACAACCAAAGTTTTAGCCTAGTAAATAAATAAAAGAAAAGATAATCCAAATAATGTGTCAAGAAATTGACTTACAAATCAGTCTCCACCACCACCACCACTCCTTACCCACCCTACCCCACCCCACCCCTATTTCCCAAATCCCACCCTTACCCATCCAGAAGCAGTCTGACAATGCAGAAAGACTGCAGACTGAAAAAATAGAAGAGAGTAAAGAAAGAAGAAGACAGACGAAGAGAGTAGGGTAGGGGGGTTGGTGCCAGTGAGACCAGTCTTGAAAGGAACTAATAGTTCAAAGAAATAGGTCTGGAATTGGAGAGGACAGGAATTGACAATTTCTCTTTCACTGCCGAACCACCCCCCCTCCCCCCCTTCCCCCCACCTCACCACCACCACCACCTTTCCACTCCTCTCCTTTCCGTGTCAATGACAGGGTTTTTTGTAAACGAAGATTTGAACTTGAGTTATGGCAAGAATCACGCACAAGAATGAGAGAGAGGAGAGAGAGAGAGAGAGAGGGGGGGGGAGACAGAGAGAGAGAAAGAGAGAGAGAGAGGGGAGAGGGGGGGGGGAGGGAGGGAGACAGAAAGAGGGAGAGGAGCAGAGACAGAGAGAGGAAGAGAGAGAGAGAGGGTGTGAGGGAGAGACTATAAACCGAGGTCCCGTGTGCGAACGCGCGCAGAACACCTTACGCACACGTTAAATCCTGTTCCGCTTTTCGTAAGAGTAGGCCATTGTGTGCCGATGGGAACAGATGACGAAATTTACAAAACTGCATACACACGAGGACTGGATGTAAAAGAACACCAGAGAGCTTATTCCATTATCGTCGATATAAAAGAATAAATAAAGATAGAAAAGAATAAATAAATAAATAATAATAAATATCCATCCTCCTCCTCCTCCTCCTCCTCCTCCTCCTCCTCCTCCTCCTCCTCCTCCTTCTTCTTCTTCTCTCTCCACTTCCTCCTCTCTAATTCTTCTTGATTCTCTCTCTCTCTCTCTCTCTCTCTCTCTCCCACCTTCCTCTCTCTCTATTCTCTCTATGATTCTCTCTCTCTCTCTC
>CM060337.1:9830448-9832948 GCA_030674155.1 Stramonita haemastoma | reverse complement strand
CCTTTCGCCATTAATTTTAGAAGCTGACTCATACCAGATCTATAGGTCAATCCACATGTATATAATTATCTATAACCTTCAAGCTCGAATAATGGTGGGGTGGTTTGGCATTTCTGTAATGAACGTGAAAAGGTTCTCGTTCCCTTTGTCTGTCTTGTCCTCCTGAAACAAACAAACAAAAAAGAACTATGTTGGTGACCAAATGGAACCCTCTGCTAGTGTCTTCTTCTCCTCCCCTTATCTGACAGACACTGCAGGCCGCTTTTCCGGCTTGTGCTAAGTGGTGCAGTACAGTGTCGTACAACACAAGACAACACAAGACAATACAAGACAATACAAGACAATACAAGACAATACGAGCAGAAACGCCCGGGGGGTCTAATTATCGAGTCCCAGTGTATCGATTAGTTTGCTTGTATGGGGGGGGGGGGGAGAGGGAGAGAGAGGGGGGGAGAGAGAGAGAGGGAGGGTGTAGGGAGGGAGGGATGGAGGAAAGGAGGAGAGAGGGAGAGAGAGAGAGAGGAGAGAGAGAGAGAGAGAGAGAGAGAGAGGAGAGAGAGAGAGAGAGAGAGAGAGAGAGAGAGAGAGAGAGAGAGAGAGAGAGAGAGAGAGAGAGAGAGAAGAGAGAGAGAGAGAGAGAGAGAGAGAGAGAGAGAGAGAGAGAGAGAGAAGAGAGAGAGAGAGAGAGAGAGGAGAGAAGAGAGAGAGAGAGAGAGGAGAGAAGGAGGGAGGGAGGAGAGAGACAAGGCAAGGCAAGGCAAGGCAAGGCAAGGCAAGGCAAGGCAAGGCAAGGCAAAGTATTTTATTCGAGGATAATAGATAAGCACTTGTGTGCTTTTTTACATCCAGTCCCCGCCCTTTTCAGGGATACATCAAGTTGAAAAGATACTAAACAATAAAGCTTTACGCAGTACCAAACAACACACAAGAATAAGGACACTATATATGATAAGGTAATAAAAATGCACTCGATCAGAAGACAAAAATCAGAAGTCACAATAAAAAGATTTTGATTATGGAAGAATAGAAAAGTGTTAATAGGTAAAGAGCAAACAAGAGAACAAGATGAAATAAACAACTGAAAACATCAATCCACCATCTGTCAAAAGTTATACATGTGATATAAATCATACATTTGGATAAACGGGGGAAAACTTTTTTTTAACTAATATTGGAGGGGGGGAGAGATACTGCCAATAAAAAATATAAATAAAATCAACAATTATAATGATCCAAATACCAAAAGTAAGGAACCATACCAAGCATCAAACAACAGGCAAGAATTAACACAGAGATACAATATTAAGGTAATGTTATAAAAGTCACTGATTCAGAAACGAAAATGAGAAGTAAGAATCAATGATGATTTTGAGTTGAATAAAAAAAAAAGCAAGAAAAACAAAGAACAAACAAAAACAAAACAAAACAAAGAAAAGGCGCAATAATTAAAGAGTAAACATGAGAATATGATGAGGTTAAATGACTGAAAACATCAATCCACCACCATCTATCATCAAAATAAGTCCCATAAAACATAAGATTTTGATAAAAGGGGGGAAAGAACAACAACAACAGGTAAGGAATACGACAGAGATACAATATTAAGGTAATGTTATAAAAAGGCACTCATTCAGAAACAAAATATGAAGTAAGAATCAATGATGATTTTGATTTGAATAATAAAACAAAAACAAAACAAAACAAATAAACAAAACAAAAACAAAACAAAACAAAACAAACAAACAAACAAAAAAAAAGGCCCAATAATTAAAGAGCAAACATGAGAATATGATGAGGTTAAATGACTGAAAACATCAAACCACCACCATCTAGCATCAAAATAGTCCCATAAAACATAAAGAGGGAGAGAGAGAGGGAGAGAGAGAGAGAGAGAAGGAGGGAGGGAGGGAGAGAGAGAGATAGAGGAAGAGAGAGACAGACAGACAGATAGTCAGACAGAGACAGAGACAGAGACAGAGAGAGAGACAGAGAGACAGAGAAGAAAGATATATATATATATATATAGTTATATATAGTTATAAATAGTTTTATATAGTTTTATATAGTTATATATATATATGTATGCATAGCCTTAAGTGCTGTATGTGCACGTACGCTATTCTAGGTACTAGTACTTGACACAGTATTGTCTTGGTATTATTTTTCTTATTTATTTGTGTTGGTCTTGGGGGTTGTTGTTTTTGTTGTTTTTGTTGTTGTTTGTTTTCGTTGCTCAGCTAGCGGTCCGAGGTTCGCCAATGTTGACATTTTGAGTATGCGACCTTTTTGCCCCCAACATAAAGGTAGCTGTATGTGTGTATACACGAAGGGAATGAAGGCACTGGCAGGTCTGCACAACCTGGGAGATTGTAAAAAATCTCCACCCGTAATGCACTTAGACGCCGACACCGAGATTCGAACCCTCGACGTCATGGATCCATAAGATTGAAGTCGAACACTTAACCACTCGGCCGTAGCATCCTTCAATGTTGGTTTTATC
>CM060337.1:9803736-9808736 GCA_030674155.1 Stramonita haemastoma | reverse complement strand
ATAATATATATTATATATATACATATAATATAAATGCGTGTGTATGTGTGTGTGTGTGTGTGTGTGTGTGTTGTCTGTGTATGTCTGGTGTGTTTTGTGTACTGTGTGCATGCGTGCATGCGTGCATGCGTGGTGCGTGCGTGCGTGCTGGTGTGTTTGTGTGCATGGTTTGTCTGCTTTGGCTGTGTCTGTGCGTCTCTTGCGTTCCTAGATGTCTTTCCTCATGTCTACTTCCTGTTGGCTGTTTCTTGTTTCTTCTTGCCATCATGTTGCTTGCCTGCCATTTATCTATCTCTCAGTTGGTTTGGGTGGGTTGTTGTTGTTGTTTTGTTGTTGTTGTTGTTGTTGTTTTTAATCGGGCTGCTTGTTTTGTGTGTCTGCTTGTCTGTTTCTTTCGTGTTTTTTTTTTTATGTTTGTCTCTCACTGTCTGTCTCTGTCTCTTTCTCCCTCTGTCTCTCTGTCCTCTGTCTGTTTCTCTCTCGTCTTTTTTCTTCTCTTCTCTCTGTTCTGTCTCTCTCTGTCTGTCTCTGTCTCTTCTTCTCTTCCTTCTGTTGTCTCTCTTTCTGTCTTCTCTCTCTCTTCTCTCTCTGTCTCTGTCTCTCTTTCTTCTCTGCTCTCTCTGTCTGTCTTCTCTCCTGCTCCTCTGTCTCTTCTGTCTCTTGTCTCTGTGTTTGTTGTCTGTCTGTCTGTCTGTCTGTCTGTCTGTCTGTCCTGTCTGTCTGTCTCTGTCTGCTCTGTCTGTCTGTCTGTCCTCTGTCTCTCCTGCTCTCTCTCTCTCTCTTCTCCCGCCTCTTCTCTCTTCTCTCTCTCTCTCCTCTCTCTCTCTCTCTTCTCTCTCTCTCTCTCTCTCTCTCTCTCTCTCTCTCTCTCTCTCTCCTTCTCTCGCAAGCTTGGGATAGAGTGGAGTCAGCACTGATGTTAACTCCAGGAGAAAAATCTCCTCGAACGGGAATCGAACCCGGGTCGTCAAATTACCAGCGCAATGTTCTGACCACTAGGCTATCCCGTCCCCTTAAATTGTGTTGTGTGTGTGTGTGTGTGTGTGTGTGTGTGTGTGTGTGTGTGTGTGTGTGTGTGTGTGTGTGTGTGTGTGTGTGTGTGTGTGTGTGTGTTTGCGGTGCACGCGCTCGTGTGTGCTGCGCGTGTGTGTGCGTGTCGTGTGCGTGCGGGTAGGTGCATGCACACGCATAACAGTTCTAAACGTTAGCCAAAACCTGAAACGTAATGATTGCTTTTTTTCTCTCATTTCTTGGCTAGAGTTCTGAGGTTCACCAATGGTGAGATTTTGTGTATGCGACCGTTTATGCCTATTATGAAGACAGCCGCATTCCGACTTCGGGAATGTGTGCTGGGTATGTTCATGTTTTCCATAACCCAATAAACGCTGACATGGACCGCAGGATCTTTAACGTGCTTATCTGATCTTCTGCATTTGTACATAATATGACAGGAATGAAGGCACTGGCAGGACTGCACTTGAAGTAGACCTGGAAGATCGTAAAAAAAAATCCCCGCTCTTCAATCACCCGACACCACCGAGGTTTAAACCCATGGGACCCACGGAATTGAAGTAAAACGGTCTAAACCACTCAGCTTTAAGTGTCCTTTGTAATGAATGAATTTATGATGGAAAAAAATTGCAAATATAATTTCTAGACTCTTTTTTTTTATTATTATAGAAGCAGTCGCATCTGAGAGAATGGGAAATCATTGTTGAATTTAATGAAGCGCTATTATGACTGTCTGAGCAGAAAGGTGAGAGCTTTCAATGGAAGGGACAGTGAAGCTTAATGTAGTGGGCCGGAAATATAAAGGGCAGCGGTAGCTGTAGATGTCTTGTGTTCTGAAGTGTTTCTTTAGTCTTGCAAACACTACAAAACGCTACAATTCTCTCTGTCTGTCTGTCTGTCTGTCTGTCTTCTCTGTCTGTCTGTATGTCTGTGTGTTTGTGTCTGTCTATCTATCTGTCTGTGTCTAGTCTCTCTCTGTCTCTCTCTCTCTATGTCTCTGTCTCTCACTGTAACTCTTTGTCTTTTTTGTCTCTCTGTCTCTGTTCTCTGTCTCTCTTGCTCTGTCTCTCTGTCTCTGTCTCTGTCTCTCTCTTTTCTCTCTCTCTCTCTCATCTTCTCTCTCTCTCTTCTCTCTCTCTCTCTCTCCATCCTCCCTCCTTCTCTCTCTCTTCTCCTCCCTCCCTCTCTCCCTCCTCTCTCCTCTCTCTCTCTCTCTCTCTCCTCCCTCTCTCTCCCCCCCCTCTCTCTCCTCTCCTCCTCTCCTCTGTTCCTCCCCATCACCCCCCCTCTTCTCCCTCCCCTCCCCTCTCTCCTCCCTCCTTCCCCTCTTCTCCCTTCTCTTACTCAGGAAGGCAAGAGGGGAAGAGAAGGGAAGACAGGAAGGCAGAAAAGAAGAAATAAAGAAGAGAGCAAAAAAAAAATATATAAAAAAACACCAAAAATCTTTTTCTCCCTTACTGTCGTGTTCGGAAACATCGTCTCAGGCAGAAAATGGTGGAAGGGGAAACGACTCTGTTTTTTGATGACGTAGGCAATCGGAGAGTAGCCTTTTCTTCATGAATATTAATGAGCCCAAGCTGTAGTTGCTGTTGTGTTGTTTTTTGTTGTTGTTGTTGGTTGGTTGGGTTTTTTTCCCCACGCGCGGCTGGTTCCAGCTTAGGTCAAGTGGTTAATAGTTGAGTTTCTGTTGGGGGAAGGTTGCAGGTTCAATGCCAGGTGGATCTGTTTTGGACTTGATGCGCTGGCTTGACTGTTATCTTAATGCTGTTTAAGTCACACCAGGTTAAATGAAGTCGAAATACTTTGATTAACCCCCGGAGACTGACTGTAAACTGTAGAGTATAACGCTGATAGGCACACAATGAAAAAAAAAGAGCGCGCGCGCACGCACACACACACGACCACACACACACACACACACCACACACACACACGCACACACACACACACACACACACACATACACACACGCAGGCACGCACATGCATGCACGCACAGACACGCACGCATGCAGGCACGCGCATACACACACACACACACACACACCACACACACACACACACACACACACACACACACACACGGTGGTGTGTATGTGTATGTGTGTGTGTGTGTGTTGGGGGGAGGGGGGATTACAGTACAGAACATTGTTACCCACACCACCAATACCACCGTTATTTCTCCCATGGCACATGGAAGAGCAAATCAGGAAAGTGGACGTGGATGTTTAACCTGTAGAAAAAAAAAGAGAGGAGATTTTAGGGGGAGCGGGGGGGGGGGGGGTCCCCTGTCCTTTGAACAACAGGCATTGTGTGAGGCAGGCATGGCAGGCCATGATGTCCTGGTTTTGCTGTGGGGTAACGAGACACGTGAGACTGACAGGGGATTGGGTTTGTCCATTTTCTGATTTCCCTTTAGGGTTCGGGACTTTTTTGTTGTTGTTGTTGTTGTTGTCGTCGTTGTGTTTTTTTTTGTTGTTTGTTTGTGGGTTTTGTTTGTTTTTGTTGTTTGTTTGTTTGTTTTTTGTTGTTTGTTTTTCTTGTTTTAATCTGTCCCGAGCCTAAGGCTCATCAGGCCGGTGCTTATCCGGTTTCTGTGGCGTTAAGCGACTAAGAGTCAAAACTCCCCCTGGATAGGACGCCAGTCTATCGCAGGGTTAACCCCCAACACAAGGTTGGTACCCCTTTTACACCAGGGTGGGTGAGAAAATAGCCGTAAAGTGCCTTTTCCAAGGGCACAACGCCGTAGCCGAAAGCTGGGATCGAACCGCAACCTTTAGATTACGAGTCCAACGCCTAACCACTACACTACCGCGGCGGCTTTTTTCTTGTTTTATTTTTTGTTTATTTTGTTTTGTTTATTTGTTTTGCTCCTTTACCTTTTGTTACGGGGACAGGACAGTTCAGTAATCAGAACACTCGCTCTCCTCAAGCGAAGGTCAAGCAGTGACCAACCCTGGTTGCCTCGTGATGGGTGACCCTTCGTGAACCTTGGCGTCAGCAAAGCCCCCTACCCCCCACCCCCCCAGTTCAACCAGCTGTACCTGCCCTCTTAAGGGTCAGGGAAGGTAAAGCAACAAAGGAGAGGAGATAGGCGCCGCCTTCAATATGCTGGCCCCTAGGGAAGCTGAGGTCTCTGACATCTCGCTCCCCTAGGAGGGTCAGTTAATATCTTCACTAGATGGCTGGTAGAGAAAAAAAATCTAGTGATTTTCACATATTCTTTAAAGTGTGGAAAAAAAATGCACCGTGCACTTGTTTTGGGGATTAGGGACATAGATCAATAGTGGGTAGTCAGGAGAAAGTTGAACATGATTATCAAACGAGGATTGCTTGTGTTCCTGCAGCGTTGTTGACCCCGCGCTTGGGTCTTGTGGTTTAGGAAGCTAGCAGACAACAAAGGTCTGAGGGTGAAGGCCTACAGTGTTTAGTAAATAAAAAAGAAAATCAAACCTTCCATATTTGTTCAAAATCGCGTTAGCTTTGAGTCAGAGATTAATCTTTCACAAAAAGTGGGTTATTTTTTATTTCTGTGAATGTTAAGTACGTGCAGTATGAGTGCAAGAGTAATATATGAAAACAGACGGAAAGTGCTAAAAACGAATACTGGTGTGCAGCCACATGGGCAAACTGAGGACCCATGGGTGGTGGTAGTGGTGGTGGTGGTGGAGGGGGGGGGGTTGGGAAGGGAGATTTAGGAAGGAGTTACACACCTTTTCATGAATATTTATTAGCCTCAAAATCCTGTTTTTCTGTGGGTTCCTGCATAGCTCATTTAGTTAATGGCTGAAGGTTAGCGAATTTGATTGGGGCTTAGTTTCTGACAAAGAAAAAAAAACTGACACATTAGTTAGTGACTGTCCCCATTGGAGTGCCATGGCTTTCTGGGGGGCACAGTATCCAGTGAAACTGGGAGGTCTTCTCTTCTTCATTTTCCTAGAGTTTTGTTGCTCTTGTTGTTGTTGTTGTTGTTGTTGTTGTTGTGCTCTG
>CM060337.1:9788736-9791236 GCA_030674155.1 Stramonita haemastoma | reverse complement strand
AAGGTCAACAATTGCCTCACACACACATACACACACACACGCGCGTTCGCGCACATACAGACACACACATACACACACAGACGCAGACACAGACACACACAGACACACAGACACACAGACACACAGACACACACGCACGCACGCACGCACGCACACTCACATAGATACATTAGATACAGAGATACATGCATACATACATACATACATACATACATACATACATACATACATACATACATACATACATACATACATACATACATACATACATGCATGCATGCATGCATGCATGCATGCATGCATACATACATACATACATACATACATACATACATACATACATACATACATACACACACACACACACACACACATACATACATACATACATACATACATACATACATACATACATACATACATACATACATACATACATACATACATACATACATACATACATACACGCGTGTGCGCTCACGGACAGGCACACAAACACATAACACACACACACACACACACACACAACACACACACACACACACACACACCACACACACACACACACACACACACACACACACACACACACACACACAAACACACCACACACACACACACAAAACAACAACACACACACAACACACACACACATCCACCCACCCACCAACACACACACACACATTACATTCTCCCAGCCACACCTCTCACTCTGTCCCCCCTCCCCCCCCCCCTCCTCTTCCAGTCCACACCACACTGACTGCTAAAGGTCCCTCCCTGCTTCCAATGCCTGAGGGATTGTTGGATTTCCATAGACGTTGTTTTTTTTCTTGGGCGCGGTAGCCTAGTGGTTAGAGCGTTGAGCTTGCGATCTGATGGCCGCGGGTTTGAGCCATCACCACTGAGACGTTCTTTTGGAGGGAACCTTTTCTTTGCAGTTTAGACCTGTTCCGACTCCACTACCCTATCTCTCTGTCTCCCTGTCTCTGTCTCTGTCTCTGTCTGTGTGTGTGTGCGTCTCTGTCTGTGTGTATGTGTCACTGTCTGTCTGTCTGTCTGTCTGTCTGTCTGTCTGTCTGTCTGTCTGTCTGTGTCTCTGTCTCTGTCTCTCTCTCTCTCTATCTCTCTCTCTCTCTCTGTCTCTCTCTCTCTCTCTCTCTTCTCTCTCTCTCTCTCTCTCTCTCTCTCTCTCTCTCTCTCTCTCTCTCCTCTCTCTCTCTCTCTCTCTCTCTCTCTCCCTCCCTCCCTTCATATGTGTGTATAATTGCAGAAAGTATATACATTATATATATATACAAAATCACATCATATTTATTTATTTTAGTTTTCATTTTATAGTACACTTTATGTCACAGCAGATTTCTTTGCGTGAAATTCGGGCTGCTCTCCCCGGGGAGAGCCCATCGCCACAAGTGCTGTGCTGACCATTGTTTTGTTTTTTTTCTGTCTGCAGCTGTATTTTCCCTATCAGAGAGGCTTTTTTTCTACAGAATTTTGCCAGGGACAACCCTCTTGTTGCTGTGGGTTCTTTTACGCGCGTTAAATAATGTGTAACACTCGGGACCTCGGTTTATCGTCTCATCCGAAAGACTAGCACCAAGACCACCACTCATGGTCTCATGGACGGGGAAAGTTTCGGGCCCCAAACGGGATTCGAAACACTGCACACTCCGACCTGGAGTTTTCGTTTTCTAGGCAGGCGCGTTGCCTCTAGATGATTGATCCATATACATGCAAACACACACACATTATAGCTAGATAGCTAGATAGCTAGGTAGGTAGATGGATAGATAGATAGATAGATAGATAGATAGATAGATAGATAGATAGATAGATAGATAGATAGATAGATAGATAGACAGGTAGATAGATAGATAGATAGGTAGATAGATAGATAGATAGATAGATAGATAGATAGATAGATAGATAGATAGATAGATAGATAGATAGATAGATAGATAGATAGATAGATAGATAGATAGATAGATAGATAGATAGATAGATAGATAGATAGATAGATAGGTAGATAGATAGATAGATAGACAGATATAGATATATACATAAAAGTATACTGCTTCTATCATCTTTCTATGGCAGATTTGATAGCCCACAGAAATGTATCTTTTTTTCTCATGACTACGATCGACACTTCTGAATTATAAACAAATATCTCACAGTAAAGTTACCTTGCACTGTCCAACCTCGGAGTTCTATCCCATGAACCAAAAAAAACCCAAAATCCTAGAGCAGAAACTAGAGTCAGGTCAGGCCAGTGGTATTGTCCTAACTCCGCAAAACCACACGTTAAAAAAAGTTCAAGCCTGTCCCGAGCCTAAGGCTCATCAGGCCGGTGCTTATCCCGGTTTCTGTGGCGTTAAGCGACTGAGAGTCATAGACTCCCCCCTGGATAGGACGCCAGTCTATCGCAGGGTTAACCCCCAACACAAGGTTGGTACCCCTTTTACACCTAGGTGGGGTGAGAAAATAGCCATAAAGTGCC
>CM060337.1:9773736-9778736 GCA_030674155.1 Stramonita haemastoma | reverse complement strand
CAAGTCTAAATTTAGACATAATTCTTTCAAATGAATGTCCATATCAAGCTTGAGATAAGGGTTTAATATCATGAGTACTTATAAATTTGTCTATACATTTGATATCTTTCACTGGTTTGTATATGGTCATTCCATTGTTGCCACCTGCAGTCAATCAGTCTTTGCCTGAAAGCGTTTATAAAATTCTCTACAATTTCCCAACACCTTGATTAAGCCAAGCAAATCCAAAACCGGAGTTCACATAAACAGGTACGTATTTGGTGTAGCCCAGTTGTTTTTCCCTTTGAGGTCTAGATCATAAGCATCTTGTAAGACTTAAAAGGTAACCTATTCTCATCCATATATAGAATCTTAATCCAGTATCTAATACATCTTACAGCAGCATTAACGGAGAGAGGATATCTATTAGTTTCACTATACCACAAGTTCATTGGGCGTACGTCTATCTAAGGCCCAGAAACTGTTTAAGCAAAGGAGGTGCACCGATTCACAATGTGTTGCAGCTGCATCCCAACCCCCATATTTCTGCACCATATAACACAGTGGGTTGTATTTGGGCATCAAATATCTTAATGAACAAATCAAAGGAGTTATTATTCAATATTCGTAATTTTCTCAAAACCAATAACAAACTTCGTTTTACCTCGACTTGCCAGATCTTTACATGCAGTTGTGAAACTAAGCTTTGTAGAAAAACAGATTCCTAAGTATTTATATAAAATTAATCACTGGCATGACTTTTCCATTGTACAACCATTTTTCATGAGCAGCTAAATGACCACCTTTTCTGAATACAACGATATTGCTCTTATTCAGATTAACCTTAAGACAAGTGCCACTGCAGCACTGCTCAAGCTATTTAACTGCTTTTTTTAAGCCAACAACTGTTTCAGATAGTAGGATAACATCATCAGCAAGTATGAAGAATAGATAAATTCTGTGGCATCTTGGGGGAAGTGGCACCATTTTACCATTATTGATGACTTCTCTGGCTAACTCGTTTAATAAAAACCGAAAACAGTAAAGGGCTACATACATCCCCTGTTTAAAACCACCAGTGGTACAGTATATTTATATCAGTCAGTTTAGTACCCACATCTTTTTCTGCTTCTGACATTCTGATACATGGCTCTCAAACATCGTAATAATTTACCCTTCACAACCATTTTTTCAGGAGAATAGGCCACAACAAGTTTTTTATTAACAGAATCAAATGCCTTTTCAAAATCAATAAATGCCACATAGAGCTTACGGTTAAGAGCAAACTGTTTCTGTAAAAAACGCAAGCAGAGTAAAAATATGATCTATAGTGGAATATCCTCTCTTAAAACCAGCTTGGTGTTCACCTGTAATATCATTTTTCCTAACCCATTCCTGTAATCTATTATTAATGATAGTACTATACAACTTACTACTTATATCACTAGAGAAATTCCCCTATAGTTTTAGGGTTATCAACATCGCCCTTTTTGGTGTAATGTTTGGATTATAGATTCAGTCCAATTATCTGGGAAAAGGCCATCCTAAAAAAATTTTGTTGAATAATTTTAGAAGAAAAGCACAACATCTTCACCTCCATTTTTCAGCAATTCCCCGATGTTTGATCAGGACCTGCTGCTTTTATCATTTTTTTAGTTTTCTAAGTGCCCAATATATTTCAACCTTTAGATATTGGACGATCAAAATCTTCCTCACATTTCATCATAGTCAACATTATATTCATGGAGTTGTCTGATGAGTCTTTCTCCAACAGGTTTTGAAATGTTGAAACCAACTGCCCAACTGATATATTATTCTTAGGTTGACTATTTCTAAATGATGCCTTCTTAACACTTTTCCAGAACTGGACTTGAAAGAGATTGAAGACACCATGTCTGCAAGTAATGTCATATTATACTGTTCCTTTTCCTTTCTAGCATGTATTTATATTCCCTTCTTAAAACCCCAGTACAAGTTTCTGTCTTCGTTCTTTAACGTTTTCCGGTAAGTCTTTAATAATTTTCTTACCCTGCACTTCATACTTTTACATTCATTATCAAACCATGTTGCATTTGATAAACCTTTTTTACATGTACCATGTTTCTTCATACATTCAGCACTGGACTTTATACAACTATTGAACAAATCTAGGCTTCATTAATATTCTCATCAATCATCTGTAAGGCATTTGAAAAGGTTACATGCATGTCTTCTCACAAAGATTATTCTTTATAAGCTGAGAGTTTGTTTTCATCCCACACAAACTTTTCCACAACAGATGGGCTCTTCGGCTATTACATAAAGTTTTTATACAATGGATTAATATGTAATTCCACAGGAAGGTGATCTGAATCAGAACGTTTCAGCAACAAACAAACGACATGAGACAAAAATCTGAGAGAACAAATCACTTGACACAAAAAAATAATCATTAACACTGCATCCTCCATCAGAAATGTACGTATAGCGTCCCTGCTGATCACCATTAATAAACCATTCAGAATTTGTAAACTAAATGTAGTACACATATTCAATAATAATTTACCATAATTATTTATAACAGAATCTTCAGAATAACGATTACCACTAAGAGACATGCTTTTGCTTTGGAGCTCTGAGATAAAATCATCTGCCACAATGATGGCAGAAAAGTTTGATGTCCTACTGTTTAAATCTCCACACAATATTATATCAACTTCATCCAAAGCAACCACACAATCAGCCTAAATATTCTTCCAACATAGCAATCCCACTATCATTATCAAACATGTTATAAAAAAGGAGAGCCTTCAGGTGGGATATACACACATACAAGCAAAACATTTTCTTGAAGTACACAATAAAGATTTGTCACAGAGAAAAGTACAAAGTTAGGGTATGGAACATTCTAAAAATTTTACAAGAGCAGATAACTCATTCTTAATCAAACAAACTAACTCCCCCTGATCGTCTCCCTTGATGGCTAACTTTAGTTGCCGCCTTACAGAAGGCTTTATAGCCACTAAAAGCATCTGGCTGGATATTTCCAAAAACGTTTCTGTCAGACAAATAAAATCAAAGCTACGCACATAAGATACAAAATCTCCATCGGCCAGTTTTGAAAATAATCCATTTACGTTCCAGGACAAAAAATGAAAAGTTTTATTTGCTTGATTTGTATTGCCACACTCTACTTTATCTGCTACATCATCTAAACTCACATTTTCACTACTTCACTAATATGACAAGACATCAAATTAATACTATCAACTGTACCAAAATCATTATTTAAAGAGGACTCTTCATTTAACATGGTCTAAAAGCCAGATGACACATCATTCGGCCTATGTAGGGTTAGGTTTAGGGCTAGCTACTGCGGTCTTTGTCTCCTCGCCCAGCAAAGCCAGGTCCCGTCTTGCTGGTTACAGCACAAAGCCCCCTCTTGCTGGTTACAGCACAAAGCTCCTTTGGAGTAGGTCTATGCTCTAGTCCTATCTAACTGAGACTTTACGCCCGGTGTAAGTTTACTTTTTCCTACCCCCCTGTAAATTACCTCTACGACAGATGTGTGTATGGGCCGGCCAACAAGCTATTTGTTTCTTTCGAGATCATTGAGGGTCACCTTTTCACCATCAATGATCAAATGATCAAAGATCATTCTCACATTCTTTCCTTTGCTCGGGCACTCTTCAAATATGGGGGTCAGTTTGCGTCTAATTTCTCTAACAGCTTGGGAGAAATCATCGTCTATCAAAAATCTTTGAGCCCTTCAGCCGAGTCTTTGCCTTCAGGTATGCTAAGTTTATCTTGATAAAAACAACACCTAGCAATAATGGGAGAGCTGGGTTTAGAGTTTATCCTGTGCACTCTATCGAATTCACATCTGCTACATCCATTTTTTCTGAGAGAAGACTTTTTCAATCCTCTCACAGTCAGCTCCAGTCTCATAAGCTCTCTTCTCTAAACCATGAAAAATGACATTATTTCGTCTGGACCTTCCTTCTAAATCATCAGATTTTCTTTCTAGTTTTTCAACCCTATCCATCAATTTTGTATTTGACTGTTTTAAGTCTTCATTTTCAGTTCTAGAACGTCCATGTCTTTCTTCAGGCTGCACATTTCCTCTTTCAGGCCACCAACACTGTCTGTCAACAATTTGATCTCATTGTTCAAACTGTCAGTTGTTGTTTTCAGCAAGTTTTCCACTTTTTCGATTTTTGCTGTCATGGTGTTGAAGGACAGTTCCTTAGGAGACCCAGTAGAAGAGGAGTCCTGGCCACGGTGTATGGTCGTAGGGTGTTGGTGCAGGTAGTCACATCAGCCCTCGTTCTGGTTTTCCTGGATCTGTGCCTGTGATGGTGCTACGACCACCAGCACCATCAACCAAGCTGGTCTGCCTCAGCTTGCGGCGGAGGATCAGGGGTGGTGGGTCCAGGGTTGGTCTCACATCGCCACACCGAATAAAAGGCCCCCCCCCAAAATAAGTAGGTGAGGGTCAGTCCTAACAGGACACCGTCTCGCCGGTTTCTCAACGTCAGAATGGCGTTTCTCATAGTTGATTTAAATTCTGCCCGTTTTGGACATGAAGGAGGCGAAACCACTGCGCAAATGTCCACACACAGCCTGTACAACTGCACGGATATGCCCATCCTCCTGACTATCTATATACAATCAATGAAGATTTAAAGCCACTTTAAAAACTAGTTTTTGAATCACAAAAACACCAGCTCGATTTCAATGCGTCTTCGTCTTCGCATCACGTAATTGGCCCCCGGAGAGAGAAGAAGAGAGAGAGAGAGAGAGAGAGAGAGAGAGAGAGAGAGTACAGACAGACAGACGGAGGCGATACAGGGAGGGAGAAATGGAGAGAAGGGGAGGGGAAGAGAGAGGGGAGGAGGAAGAAAGTTGAGGAAGGGAGGGATGGAGAGAGCGAGAGCGAGCGAGCGAGCGAGCGAGCGAGACAGACAGACAGACAGACAGACAGAGACCGGACAGAGAGAGAGACACAGAGAGTGTGTGTGTGTGTGTGTGTGGTGTGTACG
>CM060337.1:9742603-9764052 GCA_030674155.1 Stramonita haemastoma | reverse complement strand
CACACCCCACCCCACCCCCACACCCCCCAACACACACACACACACACACCCAAACCACACACACACACACACACACACACACACACACACACACACACACACACACACACACACACACAGGTGACAAAACCTCCAAAATGAGCGAGTCATAGCTCGTGGATGTACATACATACATGTATATATATAAACAAAATTTGTTTTCTCTGGTGGCCAGGATGTAGGGGGCCAGGATAAAATCCGGCCTTTATGGCGGCACTACTACACGGGCACCCAGGGCCTGATCTTCGTGGTGGACTGTGCGGATCAGGATCGCATCGGGGAAGCGCGGCAAGAACTGCACCGCATCATCAACGACCGCGAGATGAGGGATGTCATCATCCTCATCTTCGCCAACAAGCAGGATCTGCCTGATGGTCAGTAGATATAGATATATAGATTGTGGTTTTGGTGACCGGTGCGGTACTGTTGTTCTCACATACACGTGTACATGAGCGCACGCGTGCACGTGCACATACACACGCATGCGCGCACACGCATGTACGCATGCACACACTTACACACGTACACGTGCAGACACATACACACACACACACACACACTTTCCAATTTTTCCTTTTGATCGTCTGGTATCACTTAAAGTGGAAAGACATTAAACTGAAGACTACTACTACTACTAGTACACACACTCACTCACTCACTCTCACTCACTCACACACTGACCATGGCTTCTCACTGCAGTGAGATTTCACGAATACAGTCATTTTTTCCAACCATTAAGGTGGTCATATTCCGACATTGCGGATGTGCAATGTATAATTTCCTGTAGTTGACAGTGTACAGTCATCAAAGGCAGATACCACCCCTATCAACAGATGACATTTACAAAATTGCATACACACGGGGACTGGATGAAAAAAAGCACAAGAGTGCTCATTCCATTATCCTCGATAGAAAAGAATAAATCAAATCAATGTTGAATCCTGTGTTGTGTTTCCTCACAGCCATGAAGCCGTATGTCTCCTACTATTGCTGAATCCTGTGTTGTGTTTCCTCACAGCCATGAAGCCGTATGTCTCCTACTAATGCTGAATCCTGTGTTGTGTTTCCTCACAGCCATGAAGCCGTATGTCTCCTACTAATGCTGAATCCTGTGTTGTGTTTCCTCACAGCCATGAAGCCGTATGTCTCCTACTAATGCTGAATCCTGTGTTGTGTTTCCTCACAGCCATGAAGCCGTATGTCTCCTACTAATGCTGAATCCTGTGTTGTGTTTCCTCACAGCCATGAAGCCGTATGTCTCCTACTAATGCTGAATCCTGTGTTGTGTTTCCTCACAGCCATGAAGCCGTATGTCTCCTACTATTGCTGAATCCTGTGTTGTGTTTCTTCACAGCCATGAAGCCGTATGTCTCCTACTAATGCTGAATCCTGTGTTGTGTTTCCTCACAGCCATGAAGCCGTATGTCTCCTACTATTGCTGAATCCTGGGTTGTGTTTCCTCACAGCCATGAAGCCGTATGTCTCCTACTATTGCTGAATCCTGGGTTGTGTTTCCTCACAACCATGAAGCCGTATGTCTCCTACTAATGCTGATTCCTGTGTTGTGTTTCCTCACAGCCATGAAGCCGTATGTCTCCTACTATTGCTGAATCCTGTGTTGTGTTTCCTCACAGCCATGAAGCTGTATGTCTCCTACTGTTGCTGAATCCTGTGTTGTGTTTCCTCACAGCCATGAAGCCGTATATCTCCTACTGTTATTGAATCCTGTGTTGTGTTTCCTCACAGCCATGAAGCCGTATATCTCCTACTGTTATTGAATCCTGTGTTGTGTTTCCTCACAGCCATGAAGCCGTATGTCTCCTACTGTTATTGAATCCTGTGTTGTGTTTCCTCGCAGCCATGAAGCCGTATGTCTCCTACTGTTATTGAATCCTGTGTTGTGTTTCCTCACAGCCATGAAGCCATATGTCTCCTACTATTGCTGAATCCTGTGTTGTGTTTCCTCACAGCCATGAAGCCGTATGTCTCCTACTAATGCTGAATCCTGTGTTGTGTTTCCTCACAGCCATGAAGCCGTATGTCTCCTACTAATGCTGATTCCTGTGTTGTGTTTCCTCACAGCCATGAAGCCGTATCACTCACTCACTCACTCAGTCCCATGTCCCAAAGGACGTAGGGGGGACATGAGAGAAGACGCAACGGAGATCTTTTTCCATGCTTCACGATCCTGTGTGGCTAGTAGGAGGCGTTGCAGGGGTTGGGCAGTCCAGTCTTTGATGTTGTCAACCCATGATTTCTTTTGGCGGCCTCTTCTTCTTTTGCCCTCGACTGTTCCTTGCAAGATGGTTTTTGCTAGGGTGTTGTGTCTTGTGGTGTGACCAAACCACATCAGCTTTCTCCTCTTTATGGTGGAGAGCAAAGGCTCTTGGGGGCCCACACGCTTTTTGATTTCCTCTTTCACATAGTTATTGGTCTTGTGTTCTTTGTATGATATTTTGAGGAGTCTTCTGTGGCACTTGTTCTCGAATGCTTGGATTCTTCTCTCTAACTCTGCTGTCAGAGTCCATGATTCACAGCCATATAGGAGGATAGATATTACGAGGGATTTGTAGAGGTGGTATTTGGTGCAGAAGCTGATGTTGTTGCTTCTGATGATCCTCTGGAGTCTGACTAGAGCAGATGTTGCTGTTGCAATGCGAGCTTTCACCTCATTGTTTGATGTGCCATCTTTTGTTAGGATGGAGCCTAAGTATTTGAATTGGCTCACCTCTTCCAATATTTCTCCATTCATCTTTATTTCCGTGCTGTCATTACTCGCGCTGTTGACCATGATCTTCGATTTCTCTGTACTGACCTCCATGCCGTATGCGCTCGCTCGGTCTGTTAGACTGTCTGTGAGGATTTGCAGTTCTTGTTTGCTGCTGCCCATGAGGTCAATGTCATCTGCAAATCTGAGGTTGCAAAGGGGTCTTCCACCAATGGAGATGGAAGTGTGGTGGTTTTGCAGTGTCTCTGTCATGATGTTTTCGAGGAAGAGGTTGAAGAGTACAGGTGAGAGAAGGCAGCCCTGGCGGACTCCAACCGTGGTCTTGAAGAACTCGCCCACGTGGTTGTTCATGAAAACTGCACTTCTTGCATTCTCGTACAGAGCCTTGATGACTTCAATTAGGCCGTATGTCTCCTACTAATGCTGATTCCTGTGTTGTGTTTCCTCACAGCCATGAAGCCGTATGTCTCCTACTAATGCTGATTCCTGTGTTGTGTTTCCTCACAGCCATGAAGCTGTATGTCTCCTACTAATGCTGAATCCTGTGTTGTGTTTCCTCACAGCCATGAAGCCGTATGTCTCCTACTAATGCTGAATCCTGTGTTGTGTTTCTTCACAGCCATGAAGCCGTATGTCTCCTACTAATGCTGAATCCTGTGTTGTGTTTCTTCACAGCCATGAAGCCGTATGTCTCCTACTAATGCTGAATCCTGTGTTGTGTTTCTTCTCAGCCATGAAGCCGTATGTCTCCTACTAATGCTGAATCCTGTGTTGTGTTTCCTCACAGCCATGAAGCCGTATGTCTCCTACTAATGCTGAATCCTGTGTTGTGTTTCTTCTCAGCCATGAAGCCGTATATCTCCTACTAATGCTGAATCCTGTGTTGTGTTTCCTCACAGCCATGAAGCCGTATGTCTCCTACTATTGCTGAATCCTGTGTTGTGTTTCCTCACAGCCATGAAGCCGTATGTCTCCTACTAATGCTGAATCCTGTGTTGTGTTTCCTCACAGCCATGAAGCCGTATGTCTCCTACTAATGCTGAATCCTGTGTTGTGTTTCCTCACAGCCATGAAGCCATACGAGATTCAGGAGAAGCTTGGCCTGACGTCGATCAAGGACCGCAACTGGTATGTGCAGCCATCGTGCGCCACCACAGGGGACGGCTTGAGTGAGGGACTGACCTGGCTGACCGTGCACAGCAAATCCTGAGAATGGGCAGGCATTAGCAGACCACAGTGCAGAGACAGTGTGCGTTGACAGTGCTGCAGAGATGGTGTGCGTTGACATTGCTGCAGAGACAGTGTTTGTTGACAGTGCAGGAACCATGTTTGTTGACAGTGCAGAAACGGTGTTAATTATTCGGAAACAGTGTCAGTTGACAGTTCAGAAACAATGTCGGTTGACAGTGCAGAAACTGCATCTGTTGACAGTCTAGAAACAGTGCCACAGTAATCTGTTGACAGTGCAGAAACAGTGTGTTGACTGTACAGAAACAATGCCACAATTATCTGTTGGCTGTGCAAAAAACGGCCTGCATTGACAGTGGCAGAAACAGCGTCTGTTGACAGTTTCCGCAGTGTCCATCTGTCACTTCAGACTTTCTTCATGGGGAGAAAGACCGAGGGTTGTGGTCTGTCACCACTGTTGGAAAGGAATGGAAAGAAAAGGAATGCTGTGCTAAAGTTTTGAAACATGCACTGAGGTGTAGAGATGGAACCAAGCCCCTTGTTTCTGCAGAACTATGGTCTCCATGTCTGCTGCCCTGCTGCTGTGGATGCTTTTGTTTGTTGTTTATAAAAAAAATTTAAAATAGGGAAAAACAGAAAAACATCTGTGCTGAAGGGACACTTTATGACAAGGTGCAAGTGTAAGAAGATGGTGACTACGAGAGACTCATAATCCTGAATTGTGATCAAAGCATATCAAAACAAAGGGATGAGTACAGATGGGGGGGGGGGGGGGGGGGGGGGCACTTTGAAGCACTGTTAATTTGAATAAAGAGTCGTGGATTTTTTTTGTTTTTTAAACATTTCTGAGGATTATTTTTTACTTTCTTCTTTTAAATTTGAAGGATGAATATTTTGTGACTGAAGAGTTTGGTAGGCAAGATTTTACATGAGAAATGTATTCTGGATGATGATGTATTCCAAAGTATCAGAACAGTAGAAAATGTGTGAGAGTGATGATAAATGTGGATGACAAATTCTTCAAGACCATTGTTCTAATTGCTAAGGCTGTATCTGTCAGAGAAATTTGATTATGAACACTATACCTTTTTTTCTTTCCATTCATTGGCTAGAGCTCTGAAGTTTACCACTGGTGAGATTTTTGTACTTTGCGACCTTTTTTGTCCGCTCTTAAGGTAACTGCATTCCAACTTTAGGAAGAAACATTATCTGAATTTTAACAAAGAGGACAGTTTGAAACACAGTTTTGCGCAAATGACCCATTGAGTATTATTTAATTCGTTAATTTGTTAGTAGGACAGTTTTGCACAAAAACGATCTAGTAGCATAAAGCATTATTTGAACGAAATGACCTGTGAGGAAACCATTGGACCCAAAGTGTATAGATGACCCGAGTAATGATGACCAGCGTTGTTTTAAGGTAACTTATAGTGTTTGCAGCTTCATGAGAGAGGAAGAGTGCAGGTGTAGGGCATTTCTAGGTACAGCTGTGCTATTCAGGAGACCAGTAATTGAAGTTTGATCTAAAACACACAAAAAAAGTTGTTAAAGGACACACAGGTTGTCAGTGGTGTCTGAACTGGAGTATGATCAGAGGGTCAAAAATAAATCTTGTGCCTTATAAAAAGAAACTTTTAAAATACTTGTGTTTCCTCTTTTTTTTAGGTTTGGTTTTTGTGTTTGTTTTGTTGTTGTTGTTTTATAGCTAGAGCTCTGCGGTTTATTAATGGTGAGATTCTGCACATGAGACTGTATTTGCCCACCATTAAGGTAGCCATGTTCTGACTCTGGGGGTGATGTCTAAACATAACACCAGTGTCCATGCATTAAAAAAAAAAAATTCAGCATGAAATAGCCTACTCTTTCGAAGATGATCATGCAAAGTCATTTTGAAATTATTTAGGTATTGTGTCATTTAATGTTGTTGTTTTTTCAGATAGAGGGTGTCAGATATTTGAAAGTATTAGGAAGTGTTGGTTTTGAACCTGAAGTTGAAAGTTACTAAAGCCACTGAAACTGAATGAGGTGACATCCCTGATATGGCTTTTGTGGTTAGTAAGGCTATAAACAATATTATGATTATATAAAGTCATTTCATCATAAAAATGACATTAAACCTCCATTTCAGGAAAAAAAAAGTGTCACCATTTGGCTGACTTTTAAAAAAAAGATTTTGCTTCGTTTTATTCTGCCTGTCTGTTGCTTTTGAACTTTTGGTATCTGGACAGAAGAGAGAAAAAAAGTAACCTAAGGATTTAAGCCTAGATATTTATGACATTCCTTAAAGACCAGAAGTGCCTGTAAGCTGAGCCTGAAATGCCAATCAAGTTATTCAGAACTGGCGCATTGGCTGAAAAATGTTGGACATAGTGTGATCACCATGGACAAATGATTGTTTGTAAATGTAAGCGCTGGCTTTTTTTTCAAAAGTAGTATGCTATTTCAGTTGCCAAATATATATATATATTTTTATTGTTGCCACTTGCAGGGTTGTCATCAGTTTTGACAAAATGGTTATCGCACCCATGCCTTTTGTGTCCATGGTTTTATAATATTTTATTGCCAGATTTTTTGTCTTCCGTTTGCCATGGTGATGAAAAGAACTGCGATCACACTTCTGGGTTTTGATATTTTCCTGTGCTCTATCAACCGTACATTCATCCCATTTTATTTTATGCATTCTTTCAGGGCTGTGTGTTGTTTGGACATATTTCAGGAGTTAACATTCGTGTGCCAGCTGTATTGATTATTATGTGTTCTTCTGGTCCCTCCCCAGTCTGTGTGACCTAAGGTGACATGATCTCCTGACCCCTGTCTGGTCAGAAAAACGTGGACTGTGCCGAGTTTTGATATTGCAGCCTTCTGCCTTGAATCAGGTTTTCTTGTCTGCTGATAATTTATTGCTCTGTCTTGTAGATCTGCTGATGGGGGAAGATTCTATCATGTAGCATTTTGTCTGTAATTCTCTGCTGATTGTTCTGTCATTTATTAGCATTTTGTCTTTAATTTTCTACTGAAAATTTTATGTAGCATTTTGTCTTTAATTATCTGCTGATTATTCTGTCAGGTAGCATTTTGAATTATCTGCTTTAGGGTGATGCTTCTGATGTAGCATTTTGTTCTTGAATTAAAATGATACTAAGTGGTCATAATTTTCTAGTGTAGCACTTTGGCCTTAATTAATTAATTATCTGCTGGTTTTGCATGGCATATTTGCTTCTGATTCCATCACAGAGTGCATCACTTTTGAGTGTCATACTTTTTGTGTGCTTTGTAATTTTTTAGAAATTAAAAATAAATTTTATTTTATTTTTTTAAATCCTTTTAAAGTGGGGTGAAAGTCTTTGTGTTTTGTCCTTCTTCATCTTTGGTAATGAAGTTTGACAGAGGCAATTTTGTAATTTTTAAGTAAAGGGGTGCCTTATATATGTGTGTGTGTAAAATATTTGTTCACATTTTTTGTTGCAGCTTGTTACATTCCGTTGAATATTACCATTATCGTAACTGTAAACATCAAAAAAAGGGAGCTAACTCCAGCCTTTTGCCACAGCACTTATAGGTATGTGTATGCTTGCTCATGCACTTATGTATGTGTGCATGTCTGTCTGTCTGTCTGTTGTTGTTTTTTCTGTTTGTGAAAAAGAGCGTCCTGTTAAGCGGTACCTTTGTGAGCAGCAAGGCTAAGGCCAAGGTACAGGTGTTCCCATAATCTGTGTGTCACTGGGGAGCGAGGTGTAAGGGACCTCGGCTTCTCCAGGGGCCAGCATGTTGAGGACAGTGCCTATCTCCTCTCCCTTGCTGCTTTACCACCCCTGTCTCTAGAGAGGTCGGGTACCCATGTACAGCTGGGTGAACTAGGGGACTGTATTGGAGCTAAGACACACAAACGGTCACCCATCCAGTGGTAACAACACTCAACACTGCTTAGCCTTAGCTTGGAGAGAGTGAGTTCACTGACCACTGAGCTATCCTGTCCCCTGTTTACATTTGTGTGTGTGTGTGTGTGTGTAAAGCTAAGGCTATGCAGGAAAATAGATAATGATATTTGCGCAAGTCAAGACTCTTCATAAGAGAGCTTGGCAAAGCTGTACAGAAGACATTGATGTGCATTGTAAACGGATGAAGGCAACATGGAATATGAGGGGATGTGCGTGTGTGGCAGGAGTGGACAGGGTGTTGAATGGATGTTATCTGCATTTGTTGTCGTTTGTTGTGACAGGACTAGAATGGACCAGATGGTTTTGGGTGACCCATGTTATGTATAAAGTATAAATGATGATGGATGTTGTTATTATTTCAATGGACCAGATGGTTTATGGGTGACCAACGTTATGTATAAAGTATAAATGATGATGGATGATGTTATTATTTTATTGGTTCAGATGGTTTATGGATGACCCATGTTATGTATAAAGTATAAATGATGATGGATGTTGTTATTATTTCAAGGGATCAGATGGTTTATGGGTGACCTATGTTATGTATAAAGTATAAATGATGATGGATGTTGTTATTATTTCAAGGGATCAGATGGTTTATGGGTGACCCATGTTACATGTAAAGTATAAATGATGAAGGAAGTTATATTTTTAAGCTGGTGTGACAGTTTTGTACTGTAAATATATTATAGGCTGAAAGTGATCCACTTGTCTTACTCAACTCATTGCTCTGTGCATTCAGCTATTCAGCAGTGTGTGCATGCTGTGCTGTATGTGACACTCCACCACATAATGAGTCACATTTTACAGGGGGCAACTTTTTTATTGCTAGCAGTCATTATCTGCAATAACATTTTTGAAGGGCTATGTAATGATGATGATGATAATACTGATAAAAAAAAAATTAAAATTTTAAAGGCATATTAAAAAAGAATCAGTTCTGTGAAAATTTATGACAAATTCGTATGCTAGACTCCAGCAAGTGACAAAATGAGAACTTTGACGAATTTTTCCAGGTGATGGGTGATCAGAATGAAAAGTTGTGTGTTTTTAAAGCAAAAGAAAACAAAATGATCAGTGTGCTCTAATATTTCAACACAAGGTAGAAGAATGCTCACAGTCTTTTAATCAACCAAGAAGGCAGGTGGAAGGATGGTTGGTAAGGTGTACATCTGCCTGAAAAGTAAACCATGAGATTCTGGATTCAATTTCCAGCCTTGCTTTTTCTTCCCAGTTTGACAAGTCTGTCAAGAAAATCGAACTGTCGAAAATCTTTCGGATGAGACTAGAAATAGAGGCCCTGTGTACAAATACGTGCAGAACATCTTGTACACACACTAAAATCCTGCTCCGCCTTTTGGAAGAGTAGGCCAACTTGTGCTGGTAGGAACAGATGACAGAATTGTAAAAAAATAAAATAAAAAAATAAATAAAAATGCATGCACACAGGTTTCATGCATAACAGTATCCCCAAAGCTGGATGGCAGCTACCTAAATGGTGGAGGATAAAATGTTGCACAAGCAAAAATCTCACAATTGGTGAACCTCAGATTTATAGCTGAGAAGAAGAGGAAAACAAATAAATAAATTTAAAAAATCAATCGAAATCAACCAACCTGATCCCCACCTGCCTAAAATTAGTCTTAGTATTAAAGAGGATCGGGTGCAATTCAACTCATTTCATGGAGGAGGGTCACAGGTCTGTGTGTGCGAGTATTGGATGACGTGTATAAACTCATATAAAAATGTGGGGGTGTATGAAAACATCAAGGTAGGTAGGATATCATAGATGTAAAAACTGACACACCATTTATTTGTAAATAATCGTTAACTTCCAAGCAGTTGTGGGAGCTAAAGTTTGTTGAATCATACATGTATATGTATGTAGACTGTGATCTGTTCATAGCTTGATGAAGTCACTCATTGTAAGCACGTTCCTGATTCCCCCCCCCAAAACCGCTATGCATTTTTCAATCTGGGTCTTCCGGGTCATCCTGGGGTCAAAGGTAACTCCAAGGTAGGTGGTGTTTTGTCCTGGGGTAAGGCGTGTCCATTCACCTGGGTGTTTTTTTTTTCATTTCTAGGCTAGAGTTTCGAGGTGTAGTGATGGTGAGATTTTGTGTACGCGACTGTTTGTGCCCAGATTTTGTGTACATGACTGTTTGTGCCCAGATTTTGTGTACACGACTGTTTGTGCCCAGATTTTGTGTACATGGCTGTTTGTGCCCAGATTTTGTGTACACGACTGTTTGTGCCAGATTTTGTGTACATGGCTGTTTGTGCCCAGATTTTGTGTGCGCGACTGTTTGTGCTGAGATTTTGTGTACACGACTGTTTGTGCCCAGATTTTGTGTACACGACTGTTTGTGCCCAGATTTTGTGTACATGGCTGTTTGTGCCCAGATTTTGTGTACACGACTGTTTGTGCCCAGATTTTGTGTACATGACTGTTTGTGCCCAGATTTTGTGTACATGGCTGTTTGTGCCCAGATTTTGTGTACATGGCTGTTTGTGCCCAGATTTTGTGTACATGGCTGTTTGTGCCCAGATTTTGTGTACATGGCTGTTTGTGCCAAGATTTTGTGTACGCATCTGTGCCTACCATGAAGATAGCCCACAGCTGTCAGTGTCCCCCACTTTCAGCTCCTCTCAGCTGCTAATTAATCCATCCCATCCCAGCCTAGGTGGGGGCTAGCTCGTGCTATTATTTATAGCAGGAACTGACCACACTTGGACAAGGTAAAATGAAAGGGTGTGCTGAATTTAGCACTCTTGACTGAGTGGTGTTGGATTTGTGCGCTGTGAGCCAGCCGCTTTTGGGGATAGTTGAAGACCATGTTGTTTCTACAGGTGTTGAGTATCTCCCCTCCTCTTCCCGTTTCTGTTGTACAGTAAAACAATACCACCTGGGGATTGGGGGGGGGGGGGGGGGGTTGTCCTAAACAATAATTGTTTCAAATGCTGTATGACTTGAAAGCTTGAATCCTTTAGAATATGGTTTGATAAGCTTTTTTTTTTCTTTTTTTTTAAAATGTTGTGTGCAGTCTTTCATTTTTAGCCCATTTGTAATGTTTCTTCCATATTCAGCACAGCATTTGTATTCTGTTTAGCGTGACATCCAAATCATTTATGTTTAGTAGTGTGGTTATTGTAGTTTATCTGAAACAGGCACGAGAACAAGTAATAACAAAGAGGAACTACTGCTGATCATTTTGTCAGTCGTAGCATGTCTCTTTACCTGAAAAAATCATCAGAAACTTCAGTCATGTATACTTCATTGGGTTTGTTTTTTTTTTCTTTTATTTCTTTTTATTCTTTTAATTCCTAGGCTACAGCTCCACGGTTCACCAGTGGTGAGGTTTTTGCATGTGCAACCATTCAAGTAGTCGCGCTCCAAATTTGAGGATACACTTCTTTAAAAAAGCAAAACCATAAGTAGTACACATCCATGAAAAGAAATGAATGAGTATGATGTTTCTGATTGTAACTATGCCCGGCATAATTCATCATGTATGTGACAGAGGCAATGGGACAAAGTGGCCTCGAAGCTGTGACTGGCAAGATTGCTAGAAAAAATCGTGATTGCCAGACCAATAGCGAAAAAGGACGAGGTGTCATGATTACAATTTTGTTGTTGTTAGTCAACAACTGCATGAATGCAAAAAGCACCTGGCCCAGTATATACTTTATTTAATGCAGAGCGCTGGAAATAATTGTTTGCAGTAAAAGACTATGTATCTCATTGGTTTGGGGTTTTTTTCTGTGTAGTGATCATTGAAAATTATTTCTGTGTAGCTTGAAAGTAAACAGGTGATCCAAGTAGGATGGAGGTAAATTAGTGTCTGCAATACGTTTGGATATGAGTAAGAATATGCTCCGACAATGTTCGTTATGTATCAGCCTTTTGAAGTAGCCTACAATATATTTGGACATGAAGAATTATATTTCTTTGAAGAAAAAAAAATGAATATGGTTGAGGGTCGCCAGCTGGGCTTTTATTTATTTATTTTATTTTTGGGGTTATGTGTTAAAGATCAATCTTATGTTCTGCTTTGTGTACATTATTCGGGCTTTTATATCTGGTTTGTGTAAACGGAGTTTGTGTATCATGGTGTAGGCAGTTTGAAGGGATATCACTTAGCTCGAGTTTGGCTGGGGATGTGTTTTCAGATCATATGAAATTGATACATTTTAATATCAACGGTAGTGATGAAAGTTAAGACCTGTAAACATAAACCATCACTGTTGTTACTTTTTTTTTTTTCATATAAATTTAGAATTTTGTTGTTTTTTTTCCTGTCATTTGTTTTGCCATATAACTGGAGCACAGGAAATATGCAGATTTGAATTGTGAGATGGCATACAGAGTGTGTTCATGCTTTTTTTAAAAAAAATTTTTTATTGTTTTTGTTTTGTGGGGGGGGGGGTGGGGTGGGGGGTCCTCAGCTAGAGCTCTGAGGTTCACCAATGGTGAGATTGTGTGTATGTGAGCATTGTTGCCCATCTTGAAAGTAGCTACATTCTGACTTGAAGGATCATGGACAGTGATAGAGAGTATACTCATTAAGTGCCACTTTGTGATGGAGTTTTCATCATGTTTAAAATAAATGTGTGTGTGTGTGTGTGCGTAGTGCGTGTAACACATGTGTGGAGGTGGAAAGCTAGCAACTGTAAATCATGCGGTTTCGTCAACGGAATTGTGTCATTGTTGATATATATAGTTACACACTGCATAATAATGTCATGAAACTAAATTATTGTTGTTATCATATTAAATAATCAGAGATCATTGTTTTTAGTATGAGGTATTAATAATAAAAAAAAAACCCAACCTGTCTACACCTTTACAGGGGAAAAAACTAAACAAAACCAAGTGAATGTCAAGCTTGTTATTAAACAAATGTATGGGAGGGAGAAAGTGAGAGAGAGAGAGAGAATGTTTTCATCTTTAATTCATTTGATCTTCATTCCTATTTAATGCCTAACCACCCTCTTCTCACAACGACCCACCAAATCGAAAGTGAATCGAACAAATACCTTACATATTTATTCACGAACTTGTCAGAAAGGAAAATGTATGAATCAGGGTCCAGTGTGTTGAGGGTTAGGGGAGATGATTCAGAAGAGATGTCATAGTGTGCCCTTAATCTTTTATTTTCACGCCGAATGAGTTATTTAAAGTGGATGTGCGTAAGGCATGTATTTATCTGTCGTATGTTTTATTCAGGCATACATGGACCATTTACATGTGTGTGTGTGTTGTGTGTGTGTGTGTGACAGTGTGTATTGTAGAGATGTAGGTTTTTGGTGCAGAGTGTATAAATGGAGGAATCTGGTTAAAGTTCTTTCAGTGCACCACCCAAATGACTGCCCACAGAGTGGAGGAAAGACATATGAAGAACCTCTTTGGGGCTTTATAGACATGGGAACAAAAAGTAGTCAACTCAATAAAGAAATAAACTGGAAAGAAAAATTCTGTTTTGCAAAAAATAGATTTATTTGAATTGATTGTCTCATTTGCTTGGCACCTTTTTTTTTTTGGAGGGGGGGATCGGGGAAGAAGAGGTCTAAATTTCTGTTTTTATGTCACACTTTCACACCCACACATAACATGGACATTAAACAGATGAGAAGAACACACACACACACACACACACACACACACACCACACACACACACACACACACACACACACACACACACACACACACACACAAAGTTTTTATTTTCTCAATTGTCTGCTTTAGAGTCTCTTGTACAAAAACAAAAAACAAAATCGAAACGACCAAAGTGCCTTGATGTAATCTCACACACACACGCATAACTATGTAATATCCAAGTGTGGGCCTTTTTTTTCTGCTCCTTATACCTGTCCGGTCTAAATGGTTTGACAATGTTTAGGTAAACTGCTACAGGGCTTTCTTTCTTTTCTTTCATTCTTTTATATCCAGGATAATGGAATAAGCACTCATGTGCTTTTTTACATCAAGTACCCCATGTGTATGCAGTTTTGTAAATCTTGTCGTCTGTTCCCATCGGCACACAATGGCGTACCCTTACGAAAAGCGGAACAGGATTTAATGTGTGTGCAAGATGTTCTATGTGCGTTTGCACATGGGGCCTCGGTGTATAGTCTCATCCCAAAGTTGTATTTAAATATTAAAAAAATTATCTTCTGATTCCTTTTGGATCCCTGAGCATATAGGCACAAAAATTTTATAGAATGTCATTCTACTTTTTGTTTTTTCCATAACATTTCACAGTATATTTTCTTTCTTCTCTTAATATGTTTTTTGGTGGGCAGCATTAGTGGGCTACAGGATTATTACATTATTTTTGTGAGAGCACGAACACCTGTGTATTTTCAAGAGGTGTGTTTCTCCATAAGGTACCAGGGATGGTTAAAAGCGAAACCACTGCTAAGACCACTGATGATGGCTCTTCCAGGAGTCGACACTCGAGTCAGGTCTGGCAAATCAAATGGTCCTTACCCCATAGAGGCCTCAATGCTGTGACCAAAATTTTATATTTATAGCCTTTTTTCTTTTCTTTTCTGTTTTTATTATTATTAATCATTATCATCATTATTATTATCATTATTCAAAGCTTTGGAAGCACTCTTCCAATGATGAAAGAGTTGTACTGGTTACCTGCACTTGTTTTTCTTCATCACTCTTCGTTGTAAATAATACACACACACACACACACACACACACACACACACACACACACACACACACACACACACACACACACTCACACACACACACACACACACACACACACACACACACACACACACACACACACACACACACACCAGTAGTAACTGCCATAAAACAAAAACAACAGTGTCAGTCGTCAAGTATCTACATACTATATCTAACAGATTTTTTGGTGGGGGAGGGGAGTATATGTATAGATGCTGAGGATTGATTAAAAAAGGGGAATTTATGGATGGTAATCTAGTGTGGAACTTGTGCATGTGTGGAAGTGAGCTGTTTATTGACCAAGTACCATTGTCGTGTACCATTGCCATCAGATCTTTTTCTTTAAGAAAAGGTACCACGATTTAGCCTTATTTATCATCAAAAAATTTTTTTCCTGTACAGAAATTAGACTTGACAAGATGGTCTGATGTTACATCAAGGCACTTTGGTCAGTTTTGATTTTGTTTTGTTTTTTGTACAAGAGACTCCAACACAGACAAGATGTGCTAAGATGGTCGTATGATGTGTGTTACATGGTTTCTTTCATCATCTTATATTTATGAATTTACTGTCTATTTTGAATGTACCAGGAATACAGAGAACTGCTACTCTTCGTTCAGAGCACTGACAGATAAATTCAGATCACAATGTAGACTTGTGTGTTATCATTCATCTAGAAATTTAGGGCAGAGCAAGATTTGAAGCAATTCAGGTTGCCTTTTAGTATCATAGTTGCTGTCTTTGATTTGATTTGATTTTGATTTGTCTTTGATGTAATATATATATATATATATATATATATATATATATATATATATATATATATATATATATATATAAGCACTGAAGTTAAAAAAAAAATTAAAATAATAATAATGAAAAAAGAGAAAACAAAACACCACCAAACCATGCTTCATACATCAGATGACATTATCGGATGGTTGCTCAAGAGTACAAAAAATATAGTGTATTTTGTGTGTTCATATGTGTATGGACTAGTATGGGAGTGCTTTGGTCTGCACCAATGGTGTAGACCAATGCACTCCCATACTACTGATTTCAGCATTTTTCATGGCGGTTTTCAGTGTTTTTACAGAGTTTAAATATTTTTGTGCGATGTTTGCCACACGCTTTTTCCACAGGAAAAATAAACAACTTTCTCTTCCAATTTTTATTGCACTTTTTTTCTTTTATTTGTTTGCTGTTGGGTTTTTTTTTCTTTCTTTCCACTGTACAAGAGTTCATAGGCTTTTTTGTTTTTTGTCATCAACTAGAAAATTAGGAAGAAAGAGAAGGAAAAAAAGAGGTATTGCTGCCAGACATGTTATATTCTTAAGTGTGGAAGGTAAGAATTCTGCGTCAAAGAAAACCATACCAAGACTGGTGCAACAGAGCTGCCTGAGATACAGGAATCAGAGATGATGATATAAATATAAATAGAATCATGCCGTGCAAATAATGTACAAAAAGATGAATCCTCGATCCTGACACTAGTTCACTGTATAGAATACTTTGCAATGGACTAAAGCACAAAATTAACACTCTGCAAGTATACAACTAATGACTATGTGTAAGTGTTAAAGGACCCCCCCCCCCCCCCCCCCAAAAAAAAAAAAAAAAAAAAACCACTATAGTTAATGTACATAATTCTTTATTCCCCTGGAAGCAGGCACACAGTGATTAATGGAACTTGGTCAGTGATGTGTGACAATGGTAATATAGAGATGCAGAGAATATCAGAAAATTTGGAGAAAGTGAGATATTAGGAGATGTTCAGTACAGATATTGGTGTGCTGCATTATAAGCAGCGTATTCCCAGTGTGAGCATGGTTTTCTGTTCTTTTAGAATGTGCCAGCACAACACAGAAGTCTGTCTCATTCAGCTGCAGCTGAGCACAATAACTGACCAGTACCACACAGGGGTGACTGCACAGCACCCACACAGCTTACAAATGCTAGATGATCAACATCCTTTAGTAGACTGCATGGCAGTTTGTTTGGATTCACAGATGTTTTTAAGGTGTTATGCAGTGAATGGACACAGATTTTCTAACATCTCAAGGAGCACTCCATCCCAAACTATCGCAGTACAGAATGGTGGGGTGGTCTGTCAGATCTACAGATACAAGAACTCAGTGGGTGCCAGATTTTTCTCCCGCCTTCTCAAGAAACTCTCCCTCCGGCCCCTTCCCTACATTACAAAGTTTCTCCATACTTGTTATATGTATACTTTTTTCCGCTGCTGGATGTATTGTGGCCATCTAGGCCCAGAGCTAAGCACAACGAGGTGTTCTGCACTTCATTCCATTTGTCGAGGATCCATGTCCGGTGATGTTCTGCACTTCATTCCATTTGTCGAGGATCCATGTCCGGTGATGTTCTGCACTTCATTCCATTTGTCAAGGATCCATGTCCGGTGATGTTCTGCACTTCATTCCATTTGTCAAGGATCCATGTCCGGTGATGTTCTGCACTTCATTCCATTTGTCGAGGATCCATGTCCGGTGATGTTCTGCACTTCATTCCATTTGTCAAGGATCCATGTCCGGTGATGTTCTGCACTTCATTCCATTTGTCGAGGATCCATGTCCGGTGACTGGACAGCAGCCAGTGTCAGCAGCATAGCTGGGTCATGTCGGCCACAGAACTGCCCCCTGCAACACACATTTTTACAATGTAGCTCCAAACAATCCTGACTAGTTTGCTGTTCTCTTCTCCTAACATAGTACTGCAGACAAGAACACCATGGTCAGAATGGTTTAAGGACAGTTTATGAATTTTATTTTATGCTAAATCCAAAGCATACTTGTTATCAAGTCATTCACCTATAAGCAACAGCATGTATGCACAAACTATAAAAAAAAAGTTAAAGTCTGTCCCGAGCCTAAGGCTCATCAGGCCGGTGCTTATCCCGGTTTCTGTGGCGTTAAGCGACTGAGAGTCATAGACTCCCCCTGGATAGGACGCCAGTCTATCGCAGGGTTAACCCCCAACACAAGGTTGGTACCCCTTTTACACCTGGGTGGGGTGAGAAAATAGCCGTATAGTGCCTTTTCCAAGGGCACAACGCCATAGCCGAAATCTGGGGTCGAACCCGCAGCATTTAGATTACGAGTCCAACGCCTTAACCACTAGACTACAGCGGCGGCTTCTTTCAATATTGCTCGATCTAAAAAATAAAAAAAATTACTGACAGTATCATTGTCATAGAAGCCCATTGTCTACCTTTTCTTTTGAATTGTGGTGCCATCTCTTTCAAACAGATTCTTAAAATACAAAAACCAGTGATCTGAACTTACACTGTTTGGGTTTTTTTTTTTTTTTAACCAAAGGCTATTTTCCATTCTGCAGTGTATTGTGAGAGAGAGAGATAGGGAGAAAGACTGAGAGATACAAGACAGACAGAGAGAATCCCTACATGACACAGGAAGAGCATTCCCCAAAACACATGTTGAAACAGAGAGAGAGAGAGGGGGGGGGGGGGGGTGGACAGACAGACAGAAGAGGGGGGGGGGAGGAAAGGAAGAGAAGAGTTTCTTTTTTTTTTAAAGAGATAAGAAGAGAATAGAGAGAGAGAGACAGAGTCCACACAGGAGGGGCTTTTCCCCAAACCACAGGTTGATGTAATCTAATACTAAAAGCCGACCTGCCATAGCCACCACTGTTGCCCCTTCCTTCCCCTCTTCCTTCTCCCCCACCTTCACTGTAATAATCCCCCGCCCAACAGCACACACACACACACACGCGCGCGCATTTGCATGCACACACACACGCACTTGTGCACGCACATTCACGCACACACACATACACAAACGCACTTGTGCACGCACGCGCGCGCGCGCTCACAAACACGCACTTGTACTCACATACATGTGTACACACACACACACACACACACACACACACACACACACACCCTTTCTTCTTACCATTATACTTTAATACCAGAGCACTAGGTAATAAGAACACCCAATTTTCTCTCTCTTTCTACACACACACACACACATATATACACACACACACTCACAAACACACACATATGTATACACACACACACTCACACACACACACACACACACACACACTCGCAGGCACACACACACGTGCGCGCGCGCACACACACACACACAACACACACATTTCTTCTTCCCATTATACTTTAACAACAGAGCCCCAGGTTCTCAGAAAGAATATCGGATTCCAATAGGATTCACGTGGAAGTCCTAGCCTGAGGAGTCAGCTGTAGATTATCTAGGCTATATATATATACCCTGCGAGAGCTGTAGAGACCTGAGAAGAATAGACACTTAGACAAAAGAAAGAATAAAAAGGCACGCGAGAGGCGTGAGCCTATAGTCATCCCTGTCATGGGCTACATCCTTACCATTCCCCAAAAAACGCAGGGACAGTGACTGGAATGTGGGGGTGGGTGAATGTGTGTGTATGTGGAATTGTGTGGGGGTGTGAATGTGTGTGTATGTGGGTGGGTGAATGTGTGTGTGTATGTGTGGGGTGGGGGGTTGTTTTGGGGTTTTCTTCTCTCCCTACTTTGTTGTTGTTTTGTATTTCTTTATTGTTGGTTTGCTCTCTCTCTCTCTCTCTCTCTCTCTCTCTCTCTCTCTCTCTCTCTCTCTCTCTCTCTCCTCTCTCTCTCTCCCCCTCTCTCTCTCTCTCTCTCTCTCTCTCTCTCTCTCTCTCTCTCTCTCTCTCTCTCTCTCTCTTCTTTGTGAGTGAGTGAGTTTGGGTGTGGGGTGCGGATTGTTTTGGGGTTTTCGTTCTCTCCCTTTTTTTGTTTGTTGTTTTCGTATTTCTTTATTGTTGGTTTGTTCTGTGGTTTGAGCTCCCAGTTTTACCAATGGTAAAATTGTGCATATGATTATGTGGCTGTTTTCCAGTCGCTGCATACTCACTTCCGAGATGTCAAACACATCACAGTAGGCCATCGTGTGCCGGTGGGAACAGATGACACGATTTACAAAAACTGCATACACACGGGGACTGGATGTTAAAAAAAACCCAACAAACACATGAGTGCTAATTCCATCATCCTCGATATAAATAAATAAATACATAAATAAATAAATAATAAAGTGTACATGGGTTTAAAAAAGAAAAAAAAGAAGGTTGTTCATTCCTATCAGCGCGAAATAGCATTCACCTCCTCCTTCACCTATCTCGGTAGTCTCGCGGACCGTGGGGGCACCAATGAAGATTTTGCAACCAGCTTCCTCCACTTCCCTCGGTCCTCTACGAAATGGCATGCTCTTCCAAATTTCGAGGCATATGTGTGCAAGATACTCTGCGCTCGTTCATACATCAGACGTTGGTTTGTAGTCTCATCCGAAAGACTTTCAGGGGAGTGAAATCGGCATTGATGTTAACTCCAGGGGGGAAATTTCACTCGGATAGCTGTCTTGGAAGTGGCTGAAAAAGGTACCATCAGACCGCGAGTTCAGTGCTCTAAAGCAAGCGACAAACCATACTTTTCAACCTTTGGGTTCAGACGGACAGGTCAAAACGTGTGTTCGCTCCAACCTGTCAGTGTGAAAAGAACGAACTGCGACACGCAATGTCTGAAAGGCGTAGAAAGTCAGAAGCTCTCCTTATGCCATGATGTTTCAATCCCATTCACACGGCACCACACCCTCGCACGTATAAAGTTAAAGTCTGTCCCGAGCCTAAGGCTCATCAGGCCAGTGCTTATCCCGGTTTCTGTGGCGTTAAGCGACTGAGTCATAGACTCCCCCCTGGATAGGACGCCAGTCTATCGCAGGGTTAACCCCCAACACAAGGTTGGTCGCACGTATAAACTGGCCCGTAATTTTGAACTGAGCTGTCATTGGCTGGAGGTTAGGAGTTGGCCGTTTCAACCTGATGCAAAAAGAACACGTTCAATCTCAAACCTTGTGGTTGAAACTGACGCTACAAACTGCTTGAGGCGTAGGCCTACGTTTATTGTGCGTGACAGAGGATTCATTTGGAATCTGTCTTTGCCTGACCGTCCTGGCCTTGTGATTCAGGAGGCTAGTCTGTCACCTGCTTCTTCTTCTTCTTCTTCTTCTTCTTCTTCTTCTTCTTCTTCTTCTTCTTCTTCTTCTCCTCCTCCTCCTCCTCTCCTCCTCCTCCTCCTTCTCCTCCTCCTCCTCCTCCTTCTCCTCCTTCTCTCCTCCTCCTCCCTCCTCCTCCTCCTCCTCCTCCTCCTCCTTCTTCTTCTTCTTCTTCTTCTTCTTCTTCTTCTTCTTCTTCTCTTCTTCTTCTTCTTCATTGAACGCTCAGACAGCAACTAGCCTATCGTTGCCTGTTTTATGAGCGAAAATGCATCATGCTGCCGTTAAACGCCTGACAAGACAGGCCTAGCGCCTCCCGACTTCGGCATAAGAGAGAATTGTTATCTTTTAAGTCTGTCTGGGGAAAATAAGGCAGGAGAGTGGACCAAGAAGGTATAGAATAGTAAAGGTTTGCAGCCATAAAGGTATAACTGGTCTTTATATTATAATAGTATCTCGACCCTTCTGGCTGCAAACCCTCGATAGACAAGAAAAAGGTGACAGGAAGAAAAGGAACAAGGCAGAAACGAAGAGAGTGATAGAAAAGACATTTGTAGCACAGAATTTCCATAAGGTGATGCAATTCATACTGACAGCCCCCACCCCCATCCCCAGAGGAGGGGGGGGGGGGCGATCACCTGCTTTGCCACTAAGCTATCCTGTTCTGTGTGGTGTGGGTTGTAGGATTAGATGCCTTTCCTGTTAAGTGTAGTATTACGGGTTGTAGGAATAAAAGGTAAAGGTGTCCCATAACCTATGTGGTCTTAGGAGAACGAGGCACTGGAGACCTCAGCTTCT
>CM060337.1:9732652-9742503 GCA_030674155.1 Stramonita haemastoma | reverse complement strand
CTCTCTCTCTCTCTCTCTCTCTCTCTCCTCTCTTCTCTCTCTCTCTCTCTTCTGTCTCTGTCTCTTCTCTCTCTCTGTCTCGTCTCTCTGTCTCTCTCTCTCTCTCTTCTCTCTCTCTCTCTCTCTCTCTCTCTCTCTCTCTTCTCTCTTCTCTCTCTCTCTGTCTCTTCTCTCTGTCTCTTCTCTGTCTCTTCTCTCTCTCTCTCTCTCTCTCTCTCTCTCTCTCTCTCTCTCTCTCTCTCTCTCTCTCTCTCTCTCTCTCTCTCTCTCTCTCTCTCTCTCTCTCTCCCTCCCTCCCTCCCCCCCCTCCTCTCTCTCCCTCTCTCCCTCCCCCCCTCCCCTTTACGTCTATCCCTTATAAAGAGATGGGGGGAGGGGCACAGCAGCAGAAGCATGCAGAGAGCAGTGTGTGTAGTGGTGGTGTGGTTGCTGTGTTTTCAGACTGCTTCATGACAACAGGATACGCCACATCGGAGACTACGCCTTTCTGGGATTGAAGTCTTTGACTATCTTGTGAGTCTATTTGTTTGGGTTGTTGGGGTTTTTTTGTATTCATTTCTTTTATTTCGCCTGCCTCTGTGTGTGTTTGTGCGATTGGTTTGTCGGTCTGGCTTGGCTGGCTGGCTGGCTGGCTGGCTGGTGGCTGGCGTTATATATATTATATATATATATATATTATATTATTTTACATAATATATATATATATATATATATTATATAATTATGTAGTAGGCATCCATCATTCTCGGAAGACTATGGAGTTGCGCTCTAGTCGTTAGAGCGCAAAGCCTGGGTAAGTAAGTATGGAAGGCAAGCTGTTACTCATACATATATCAAAAACAGCAATAGCAACGATAACAGCAACAACACAACAGCCACGGTACCAACAACAACAGCAACTGCAGCAACAACAACAACGACCGCAGGAACAACAACAACAACAATAGAAACAACAACAGCAACACAATGCAACAAGTGTTTTATTTTTACTTTATTTTATGTATACTTTGATTTCGAGAATAATGGAACAGTAAGCAACAGCAACAACAACAGTAACAACACAGTAACAACAACAGTAACAACACAATAACAACAACAATAACAACAACAGTAACAACAGCAACAACAAAAGAAAACGGAGGAAGAAAGAGAGGAGGGGGTGGCTGGGAGCTGAAGAATGAATGGGAGTGAAATGGGGGTACAGGAAGAGAGACGTAGGGGGGGGGGGTGTTAGGGGGAAAAGTTTCCAGAACATTCTTGTCAAGCTGTCTCATGCAAGAAGTGACAGCTATGTCTTGTGTCTATGATATCTTTGGGGTGTGTGTGTTGTGTGTTGTGTGTGTGTGTGTGTGTGTGTGTGTGTGTGTGTGTGTGTGTGTGTGTGTGTGTGTGTGTGTGTGTGTGTGTGTGTGTGTGTGTGTGTGTGTGTGTTTGTGTGTGTGTGGTGTGTGTTTTGTGTGTGTGCTGTTGTGTGTGTGTGTGTGGCTTGTGCGCGCGCGCGCGTCATGTGTTTGCGTGTGTTCGTGTGTGATTATGGTGTGCGCCCACACACTCGTCTAAGCTAAAAAAAAAAAAATTACACGTCTCCTCCACTTATTTCAAACAACTTGAAATTACAAACCAGACTGGCTTTTTCAAACTGTAAAACCGTTTGAGAAGTCTCGACTGGTGATCCTTAGTCATTTAGAAAGTCTCAACACAAGTTAACTTTAAGGTGAAAATGTCAGTCTAGGGTCTCAGTCTAAAAATCGAACCAAAAAAACAAAGATACATCTAAACAAATTCGGTTTTTTTCCAGTCTGGTCTTTAAAATAAATCGACTTGGTTCAAGTTACTGACTCTAGTCAGTCTCTGTATCCAAAAGGCTCACTTGGATTCTGAATGATTTGTTTGTCTTTCAACTCCATGGAAAAAAGTAATTTACACTTCAACAAAAGTCAATATCAAGACTGGAAATCAATACAAGTCAAACACAGACCACAGAATTTCAGATTGCTGAGTAGCGGTCTGAATAAAGTTATAAATTTTTAGGGTTTTGTTTTTGGGGGACGATACCAGTGTCAGAGCACTCGTTTCCCAAGCTAAGGTTAAGCAGCATTGAACGTGGTTACCAATTGGATGGGTGACCGTTTGCGCGCACTTGCTTCAATACAGTCCTCAGTCACCCAGCTGTAAATGTACCTGCCTCTTTAGGGACGGGAAAGTAAAGAAGCGAGGGAGAGGAGACGGAGCCACCCTCAACAGCTGGCCCTGGAAAGCTGAGGTCTCCTCGCTCCCAACGACTGCATAGTTAATGGGACACCTTGTTATCATCTTATCTTGTTGATATCGTAAAACATGCTAATAGCATCACCAGTTAGTAGTCTTTGTAGTTAGATATCACAGTTGTGGCTTATTTTTCATGTTGTGCTTACTTTTTATCGTTCCCGTTTATTATCATCTTTGTGTCAAGACATCTTTTAAAACAAAAAAGTATGCTCTTTTTTTCAGTGACTCTTGCAAACCAATGGTCACATTATTTTGAGAACGTGCGTGTGTTTGCACTTGACAAACGTTAAAAAAAATATTTAACCCATTTTGTGAATGATCAGGCAGCTGTGACCAGTGGTATGGATGATGTAAAAAAAAATATATCCCAGCATGCACCGTGATCTCACTTAGCGCACGGTTAAGAACCGCACACACAAACGAGAGAGGTGTCCCTGGCAAAATGTCTGTAGAATAAAGCCATTCTCGTAGAGAAACAAAATGATACACATACATTCATGCAGACAGGAAAAATGTTTGTTTTTATTTTTAAATACATGAGTGGCGCTACTCTTTACGCCGACACGCCTCTGCAGGGAGATAACTGGAATTTCAGGCAGAGAACTCTGCCGTGACTGACACAACAGGAGTGTACAATTCTTTTTTATTCAATATCGAGGATAATGGAATAAGCACTCATGTTACATCCAGTCCCGTGTGTATGCAGTTTTTTGTAAATCTTGTCTCTGTTCCCACCTGTACACAAAGACCTACTCTTTCAAAAAGCGAACAGGATTTAACGTGTAGGCAAATGTTATGCGTGCGTTCGCACACGGGGCTTCGGTTTATAGTCTCATCCGAAGGACTTTGGGAAGTGGGGGTGAAAGGATGGGGGAAGTGCCAGGGTAACGGGTGATGGCTGTGGTGGTGGTGGTGTGGTGGTGATGGTGGTGGTGGTTGTGGGAGAGGGATTGGCACTGATGTTAACTCCAGTGGAAACAAATTCCCTTGACAGGAATCGAACCGGTGTAATTGCGAGCGCAATGTTCTGACCTAGAATCCCGTCCCAACACAAGTAAATCCAGTGCAGTGCAATACGTGTGTGTCAGGCTGACCCCTCCTGACTACCTGATCGGCTTGTATGTTTGTTTATTTGGCTGATGTGTGTGTGTATGTGTGTGTGTGTGTGTGTGTGTGTGTGTGTGTGTGTGTGTGTGTGTGTGTGTGTGTGTGTGTGTGTTGTGTGTGTGTGTGTGTGTGTGTGTGTGTGTGTGGCATGCGTGCATGCGTGCGTGTGCGTGTGTATGCTTGAGTATACATTCGATTTTGCTATTTTCTAAAACTGTAAATTGTTATTGATTGCTTGTGTTGTATCGGTCGAATGCAAGCGCTTTGATTTTTTTTTTTTGCAAGATATAGCGCTATATTATAAACTCCATGTATTATGATGTTGCAGGGAACTGAACAAGAATCGCCTGAGAGAGATGCCCATCTCCCTCTCCCATCTAGAGTCTCTCTCTGAACTGTGAGTCCACCTTTTGCATGGATGGATAGTCGGATGGATGGGTGGGTGGATGGATGGATGGGTGGATGGATGGATGGGTGGATGGATGGATGGGTGGATGGATGGATGGGTGGATGGATGGGTGGGTGGGTGGATGGACGGATGGAAGGATTGATCAATAGATCACTATGTGTGTGTGTGTGTGTGTGCGCGCGCGTGTGTACGTGTGTGTGTGTGTGTGTGTGTGTGTGTGTGTGTGTGTGGTGTGTGTGTGTGTGTGTGTGTGTGTGTGTGTGTGTGTGTGTGTGTGTGTGTGGTGTATACGTGTGTGTGTGTGTGTGTGTGTGTGTGTGTGTGTGTGTGTGTGTGTGTGTCGTGTGTGTGGTGTGCATGTATGTGTGTATGTATGTATGTATGTATGTACGTACGTACGTACGTACGTACGTACGTACGTACGTACGTACGTACGTATGTATGTATGTATGTTGTATGTATGTATGTATGTATGTATGTATGTATGTATGCGTGCGTGCGTGCGTGCGTGCGTGCATGCGTGCGTAATTATGTATGTATGTATGTATGTATGTATGTATGTATGTATGTATGTATGTATGTATGTATGTATGTATGAATGTATGTATGCATGTATGAATGTATATATATATATATATATATATATATATATTTTATATATATATGTATATATATATATGTATATATATATATGTGTGTGTGTGTGTGTGTGTGTGTGTGTGTATGTACATATGTATGTGTTTATGTATGTATGTATATTTATATACGTGTGTGTATGTGCCTGCCTGCCTACCTGCCTGCATACCTGCATACCTGCTTGCGTGCTTACGTACGTATGCGTGTGTGTCACGTCAGGAATCTGGAGGAGAACGACATCGCCACACTGCCAGACAACAGCTTCAGCCAGAACCGCAAGCTGAAGCTGATCCAGTTGCTGAAGAACCCCATCAGGTCCATAGGCACCAGAGCCTTCGCCCACCTCCCCTCCCTCAAGAAAATGTACGTACGGGGAGGATGAAGGATGCAGGAATGTGGGTGAGGGTGTGTGGGTGGATGGGGGGATGTGGGGGATGGGGGGATGGATGGGGTGGGGGGGTGGATTGGGGGGGGGGGTGAGAGGGGGGGGTGTGGATTGTGTGGGTGGGTGGGAGGGGATGGGTGGGATGTGTGGGTGGGTGGAGTGAGTGGATAGGGTGGGTTGGTGGACGGATGATAAATGGAAGATGGACGGATGGGTAGGTGGGTGAATAGGTGTGAGTATGAATCGGTAAGAGAGTAGACGGATCAATGGATAGATGAATGGATAGCTAGACAGATTGGCAGATAGGTAGATGGATGTATGGATAGATGGGTAGGCAGACAGACAGATAGATAGATGAATGGTTGGATGGGGAAATGGATGTGTGCATGGATCAGTGTGTGTGCTTTAAGCCCCTGACATGTCAGGCCCAAGCCTATCTATCCGACTTTGGCGAGTCTTTAAAGTATGCTTATTTTGTGTGTATGTGTGTGTGTGTGTGTGTGTGTGCGTGTGTGCGTGCCTACGCCCGCATGTGTGTGTATATGTGTGCGTTGTTTTTGTGGGTGACAGCGTGTTGTCGGAGGTGACCAGCATGTTCTTCTTCCCTGACCTGAACGGCACCAACAACCTGACCCAGATCCGCCTGGACAGAGCCTCCATCAAGGTCATCCCCGCCAACATCTGCACCACACGCCCCCGCCTCAAGTTCTTGTGAGTACAGCCAAGGGGTGGATCGGTGGTCTAGAGGTAACGCGCATGCCTAGAAAGCGAAAAGTCCGGGTAGAAGTGTGCGGTGATTCGAATCCTGTTATGGCCCAAAACTTTTCCTCCATACATTAGATCATGAGTGGTGGTCTGGGCGCTAGTCTTTGGGATTTTACGATAAACCGAGGTCCCGTGTGTTACATATCACTACTGAGCGCACGTAAAAGAACCCACGGCAACAAGAGAGTTGCCCCTGGCAAAGTTCTGTAGTAAAATGCCACTCTAATAGGAAACAAATACAGTTGCAGACAGGAAAAGAAAAAAAATAATGGGAAGGCGCTACACTTGTGGCGACGCGCTCTCCCCGGGGAGAACAGCCCGAATTTCAGGCAGAGAAATCTGCTGTGACATAAAGTGGTATGAAATAGAATAAAATAAAATATAAAAATAAGATGGAGCGGGACAAAATGGTCAAGATGTCGGTGGTGGTAGACAGATGCTTTTTTTTCTTTTATACTGAAGATAATGGAAGAACCACTCATGTGCATTTTTTTTACATCCAGTCCCTGTCTGTATAAGCAGTTTTGTCAATCTTGTCATCTGTTCCCACCGGCACACGATGGCCTACTCTTACGAAAAGCGGAACAGGAGTTAACGTGTGCGCAAGATGTTCTGCGTGCGTTCGCACACGGGGCCCTTGGTTTATAGTCTCATCCGAATGACTTTTGGGGAGAGTGGGGGTGAGGGGAGGGGGTTAATGCAAGGGTGGTGGTGGTGGTGGTGGTGGTGGTGGTGGTGGTGGTGGTGGTGGTGATGGCTGGTGGTGTTGGGTGGTGGTGGTGGTGGTGGTGGTGGTGGTGGTGGTGATGGCTGGTGTGGTGGTGGTGTGGTGGTGGTGGTGGTTGGTGGTGGTGGTGGTGGTGGTGATGGCTGGTGGTGGTTGGTGGTGGTGATGGCTGGTGGTGGTTGGTGGTGGTGGTGGTGTGGTGGTGGTGGTGGAGGGGGTGATGGTCATAGAGGTCCAATATAACGTATGTTTGCACGCATGTAAGCTTTTTATTCATCTTTTTTTTTTGGTCGTTCCTCGGCTAGAGCTCCGAGGTTCACCATTGGTAAGATTTTGCGTATGCGACCATTTTGACCCCTAATGAAGGTAGCTGCATTCCGACTTCGAGGATATTTGCTGGGTATATTTGTGTCTCCGTAACCCACCGAACGCTGGTGTGATTTTCTGGATCTTTAACGTGCATATTTTGATCTTCTGTGTGTGTATTTACACACAAAAGGAATGAAGACAACGGCAGATCTACACTTGAAGTTGGCCTGGGAAATCATAAAAAAACCCTAGCCCTTGATTTATAGACGCCACTGAGATTTGAACCCAAGACTTCGTGGACCCATGGGGGTTGATGTTGAACTGTCTAACCACTCGGCTATAGCGTCCATCCTTTCTGATTTCAGTGACATTCATTCCAACAAGATCACAATGATTCCTGACTTCAAGTCCTGCAGTATGCTCATCAATCTGTGAGTATTATTAATTTTCATGATGTGCGTGTGTGTATGTGTGTGTGTGTGTATGTGCGTGTGTGTGTGGAGGGGGTGTTTCTGTGTGTGTGTGGTGTGTGTGTGTGTGTGTGTGCGTGTGTTGTGTGGTGTGTGTGTGTGTGTGTGTTGTGTGTGTGTGTGTGTGTGGTGTGTGTGTGGTGTGTGTTGTGTGTTGTGTGTGTGTGTGTGTGTGTTTCTATGTGTGAGTGTGTTTCTGTGTGGGGGGGGGGGGAGGTCTGTGTATCTGTATTTGTGTCTCTCAGTGTATCTGCCTCCCTGTCTGTCTGTCTGTCTCTTCTGTTAATCCCCCAGTTCACCCACCTGTAAATGGGTACCTGCCCTCTTTAGGGTCAGGGAAGGTAAAGCAGCGAGGGAGAAGAAATGGGCGCTGCCCTCAATATGCTGGCCCCTAGAGAAGCTGAGGTCTCTGATGCCTCGCTTCCTTAACAACCGCATAGGTTATAGGAACACCTTTACCTGTACATCTACCTACCAGTTATGAATAAATATGTCTCCTAAAGCCTGGTTTAACTTTGGTTTTAAAAGTTCCTTAATGCAACCAAAACCCACCCAAATCTGTCTCATCTAATGTACTCATTCGTAATGGTTTTGCAGATGATCTGGATAAAATGTGTGTGCGATATACAATTTGTAAGTTAAAAGCTGAAAGTCATAGACTGCAAATTGGCGATGTGGTCTACTTAAAGGTAGGTGAAAAACGGTGGTATACGCCAGATCTGACCATAGGTGGAGATAGGGAAACAAATACAGCTGTAGACAGGAAAAGAAAAAAATGGGTGGCGCTGCACTTGTGGCGACGCGCTCTTCCCAAGGAGGGTACGAATTTCACGCAAAAATCAGCGGATTAAAGTGATGTAAACATGTTTTTTTATTAAAAAAAAGGCAACGAGGAACACAACAGAAAAAATCAAGAGAAAAGATAAAATTTATAAAAAAAGTCACCATACAATAATAAAAATAACAAAAAAAAAACAAAAAGTAAAATAAAACAAAATGACCAAACAAAAAACGAAACCAAAGTAATAAAAGAATGCAACAAAATAAAAGAACACGAATAATAAAAAAAAAACAAGTATACAGCGCAAACAAAGTCAAATAACACAAAAACGAACAACAACAAAAATAACAACATCCTCAACCTTGAGCTGTATTACAGTGTACGGGTAAACTTTGTTGAACCCTCAGAAGGGAAATCAAAAAAAAAAAAAAAAAAAGAAATCGACGCCATTTTCTGGCTTCCTTGCACTGCACTGGGTGTTGGGTCCATGTCTTCAATACATCCTTCACCCATTTATTTATTTATTTTATTCATTTATTTATTCTTTTATATCGAGGATAATGGAAGAAGCACTCATATGCTTTTCTTTTACATCCAGTCCCCTGTGTGTATGCACTTTTGTCAATCTTGTCATCTGTTCCTACCGGCACACAATATGGCCTACTCTTACGAAAAACGGAACAGGATTTAACGTGTGCGGAAGATGTTCTGCGTGCGTTCGCACACGGGGCCTCGGTTTATAGTCTCATCCGAAGGACTTTTGGGGAGCACAGGATGCAGGCAACAGAGACAGAAACCAAAGCCTGCTGCCACCCACTACATGCACATCCTCCATACTAGGGACGGGACAGCCTAGTGGTCAGAACATCGCGCTCGCAATTTGACGACCCGGGTTCGATTCCAGTTCTAGGGGATTTTCCCCCTGGAGTTAACATCAGTGCTGACTCCACTCTTCCCAAAAGTCCTTCGGATGAGACTATAAACCGAGGCCACGTGTGCCAACGCCCGCAGAACATCTTGCGCACACTTTAAATCCTGTTCCGCTTTTCGTAAGAGTAGGCCATTGTGCGCCGGTGGGAACAGATGACAAGATTTGCAAACTGCATACGCACGGGGACTGGATGTAAAAAGCCCACGAGTGCTTATTCCATTGTCATCGGTATAAAAGAATAAAAAAAAAAAAAAAAAAAACACCACAACCGTCGATATAAAAGATTGAAATAATAATATTAATGATAATAATAATAATAATAATAATAATAATAATAATAATAATAATAATAATAATAATAATAATAATGATGATGATGATGATGATGATAATGATGATGATGATAATAATAATAATAATAATAATAATAATAATAATAATAATAATAATAATAATGATGATGATGATGATGATGATGATGATGATGATGATGATGATGATGATGATGATGATAATAACAATAATAATAACAATAATAATAATAATAATAATAATAATAATAATAATAATAATAATAATAATAATAATAATAATAAAAAAATAATAATAATAATAATAATAATAATAATAATAATAATAATAATATAATAATAATAATAATAATAATAATAATAATAATAAAAAATACACATGCAGGGAAGCCTACACGTTCACAAACATGTATACATAAATCCTCCTCGGTGAATCGGTGCTCTAGAGGTAACGCGCCTGCCTAGAAAGCGAGAAGTCCGGGTCGGGGTGTGCGGTAGTTCGAATCCCGTTTGGGCCCAAAACTTTTCCCCCATCCATTAGACTTTGAGTGGTGGTCTGGGTGCTAGTCTTTCCGATGAGACGGTAAACCGAGGTCATGTGTGTTACACATCATTATTTAGCGCACGTAAAAGAACTCGCATCAACAATAGGGTTGTCCCTGGCAAAATTCTGTAGAAAAAAGCCACTTTGATAGGGAAACAAATACAGTTGCAGACAAGGAAAGAGACTACATGGGTAGGTGCTGCACTTG
>CM060337.1:9720152-9722652 GCA_030674155.1 Stramonita haemastoma | reverse complement strand
TTACGTCCAATCCCCGTATGTGTGCAGTTTTGTAAATTTTATCATCTGGTCTCTGACATCTCGCACCCTAACAACCACATAGGTTGTGGGCACACCTTAACAAGACCGCTGGGTGATGATGATTATTCCTCTGGTTGTGTTTCTCCTTCTGCAGCCCACAGACACGGTGGAGATGGACGAGGAGGTGACGTGGCTGGCCAAGAAGGACGGGTCCCCGGACACCTGGCAAGAGCACTACTACAACCTGACCGAGTTCTGGACCACTCACATTGGTAAGGCATCGCTGGCAGGGTCGTCTGTCTGCACTGTCTGTCTGTGTTACCACAATTTGCTGTCTGCTTGGTTTTTTTTAGTTGGGTGTTTGGTGTTGTTGTTTCTTTGTCTGTTTGTTGGTGTTGTTGGTTTTTTGGGGGGAGGGGGGGTCTTGTCACTTGGTTTGGATCTCGTGAACAGAATTGTTGGAAGATGTCCCATACAAACTTGTACATGGCAGTTCAATGTACGTAACACATCACAAACCTGACGCAACGGAACAAAAAAAACCTAAACCGTAACCTAATCCAAACTGCAACCAACTGCAACTCAACAACAACACAACTACAACACAACACAACCACAACACAACCACAACCCAACTAAAACCAGCCCAGCCACAACACAAGTACAACACAACCCATCCCCCCCAAACCCCCATCTGAATCCAACCCAACCCAAGCCAACCCGTATTGATCTCTCAATGTCTGTATTCCAAGAGTCCGTGGGATAAGACTATAAACCGAGACCCGTGTGCGAACGCACGCAGAACATCTTGCGCGCACGGTAAAAACTGTTCCGCTTTTCGGAAAAGTAGGCCATTGTGTGCCTGTGGGAACAGATGACAAAATTGACAAAACAGCATACACATGGGAACTGGATGTAAAAAGAATAGCACATGAGTGCTTATTCCATTATCCTCGATATCAAAGAATATAAATAAAATTTAATAGATAGATAAATAAATTAAGCTGTAGACAACAGGGACGGGATAGCTCAGTGGTCAGAGCACTCGCTTTCCCCAAGTCAAATTAAGCAGCGTCGAGCGTGGTTACCAGTTGCATGGGTGACAGATTGTGCGCCTTGGCTTCAGTACAGTTCCCCCCCCCCCCCCCAAGTTCACCCAGCTGTGAGTGGGTACCTGCCCTCTTTAGGGTCAGGGGAAGGGTAAAACAGCAAAGGGAGAGGAGATGAGCACCGCCCTCAACATGCTGAATGAATGTATGGAGAAACGAGACAAAGAAAAGTAAAATGCAAAACATGTTTTTAGTGGACATCATTTGGGCAGAAAGATAATTAAAATTGATGTTTGTTTTGTCGTGTCAAATAGGTCCGCATGACTTAAATGGCAATAACTTTTCTGAATCTGAATCTGAATCTGAATCTGCTGGCCCCTTAGAGAAGCTGAGGTCTCTGACACCTCGCTCCCCTACGACCACCTAGGTTATATGGGACACCTTTGTCATGTCATGTCATGTCTGCCTGTGGTCCCTTCTGGGGCATCGGCCGCCAACCAGCTGTCTCCAGGCATCTCGGCTCTGGGCTAGGCGTTCCAGTTGTCCCCACGTCTTGCCCATCTTTTTCGCATCTGCATCCAGATCCCGGCGCCAGGTATTTCTAGGCCGCCCTCTCTTTCTTTTCCCTTGTGGATTCCAGGTGAGAGCTTGTCTTGTGATGCTGGATTCAGGTTTCCGTAGGGTGTGTCCTATCCATCGCCAACGTCTCTGTAGGATTTCTTTCTCAACAGGATGTTGTCTGGTTCTTGGGCCGGGACACCTTTACCTTTACCTTTTTTTTTTTTTACCTTGCAGACAACTACAGTTCGGAGTTGTGGGAGGACATCCAGAACAACGAGTATGACCCTGACGCCTATGACTTTTCCCGTGAGGCCGAGCTGTACTTGGAGGACTATGAGCGCAGCAACGATGATGTCTACATCAAGAACTTCGTCATGGCCAACCCGCCCCTCACCTGCAAGCCCAAACCTGGTCAGTTGTTTGGATTTCAGTGTTGTGTTGTGTTGTGTTGTGTTGTGTTGTGTTGTGTCCACGCCCCTCACCTGCAAACCCAAACCTGGTCAGTTGGTTGGCTGTCAGTGCTGTGTTGTGTTGTGTCGTGTTGTGTTGTGTTGTGTCGTGTTGTGTTGTGTTGTGTTGTGTTGTGTTGTGTTGTGTCGTGTCGTGTCGTGTCGTGTCGTGTCGTGTCGTGTCGTGTCGTGTCGTGTCGTGTCGTGTCTTGTCGTGTCGTGTCGTGTTGTGTTGTGTTGTGTCCACGCTCCAAGTCGGGATGTGCTGGGCCTAATTTGTCAGGCGCTTTTTTATTTTATTTTATTTTATTTTATTTTATACCTCTTTATGTCACAGCAGATTTCTCTGCGTGAAATTTTGGGCTGCTCTCTCTCTCTCTCCCCCCGGGGAGAGCGCGTCGCCACAAGTGCAGCGCCTACCCTTTTTTATTTTTTTCTTGT
>CM060337.1:9600152-9710152 GCA_030674155.1 Stramonita haemastoma | reverse complement strand
TGACCCAACACGGGGCGGAGGAGGAGGAGGAGGAGGGCTACAGCCACGCCTGCGTCCTGACTGACCCCCACCCCCACCACCCCCACCACTACCACCCCCACCACCACGACCACCACCCTCACCACGACCTCCAAAGCAAGGCTGAGGACGCGGACAGCGGTCACGGCCTGGCTGTGGACGGTAGCAGTGCCGGCCTGTGCGGGGACAGCAGCAGCATGGAGGACGGAGAGGAGGAAGAGGAGGAGGTAGAGAAGGAGGAGGAGGAGGAAGAAGACGAGGAGGAGGGGGAGGGGGACACACCCCGAGGAGATCTCCCAGGGAGGCAGAGTCACCTGCAGAGAGGAGCCAGTAGCGGCCGGCAGAGGAAAGGCGCCTCGACTTCAACAGCGGCGGGGGGCGGCGGTGGCGTGCTGTGCCGACGAGCGCTGGACAAGAGCGAGCACATGCGCTTCTTCACCGATTCCCTGGCCGCGCACCCTCACGCCTGCCGCTCCAACTCGCTGGTGGAGCTCACGCAGACCAGGCAGGCCAAGCTCAGCACGCGCCTGGACCCTCACGTGGCGCCCCCGAAACGCCTGAGCCTGACCCCGCGACAGGAGGGCTACCTCCTCCTCAACGCGGATGACGCCGCCTCGCCTTACTCCGACGCGGAGGAAGACCCCGAGTTCCCGCCCTACCAAGACCTGCAGCACTACCTGCTGCAAGCGGCCGGGAAGCAGCAGCGCAGCGGCAGCAAGGGTCGGGCCCAGACCTCGGATCGTGGTGATGCTCCGTGTGATGAAGTCTGCGGGTTGCTGGCGTCTGACTCCCACAGTCCCGCACACTGCGCTGACGCCAGGAGTCTGAGAGACAGCGGGAAGATGGCGTGCTCCAACTATGACAAAGAGAGCGGTTTTTGTTCTGAGTATTGATGGAGTTCATTGAGGAGGATTTGAGCCACGTACTTGGCTAACAAGTTGTGCAGATCTTGCGATGAAGAACTCCTCGCCTCTCAAGTTAGTGTCTTGTGTTTTTTTTCAATCTACTACCTGTTTTGGGTGTATGTAAGCGGGTATGTAAAATTGGCGCCGAAAGCAAGCAAAAAAAAAAAAGACAAACTAACAGCAACAGAATATTTTTATTCGGAGACTCTGTGCAAAAGTGTTAACATTCTTATAGGTGGTTTGTTTGTAAACTTCGACTAATAGGGGGGTTTACATTGTGTGTTGGGATGTTCAACGTGTGTGGGGGGGCGGGTTGTTGGGGTTTTTGTGTGTGTGTGTGTGTGTGTGTGTTTTTTAATCAAACATCAATTCTTTATTATTTGAAAAGTACGAGAAATCTTATCAACCACTGTTGAGTCATACATGTTACCACATTGCTAAATTCATGGTTTGTTGTTGGGTTGTCTTGGGTTTGTTTGTTGTTTTGGTTTAGTGGGTTTTTTGGACTGATCACAATCAAAATTTGATTGAAAATCAACAAAAATTCAACAAAAGAGGGTTCCGGATTATTGGAATCCTTTTTTTTTTCTTTTGGCAGACATTTGGGACCACTTTTGCTTTCTTTTTGAAGGTGAGGTTGGTGGGAGGGGGGTTCTTTTATATATATATTCAACAACAGAAACAAATCTGTTACAGTGTATTTATTCAATGTGAATATCAGTTAGTGTGCATGTGTGGTGTGTGTGCGCGAGCGCGTGAGTTCGTGCGAGCGTGCCTGGGGGGGGGGTTTGTTGTTTTTTTTGCTGTTGTTGTTTGAGGGTAGGTATGATGAGCCTTTGAATGTTTCTTTCGTTTACGTGGAGAGGTGTGGTGTTTGTTTCTTTGCAGGGTGATTTTTTGTTGTTGTTTCTTTATTGGTTGGTTTCTTTGTCCTGTGCGATGGTTTGCCTTTCTCCCCGGAAAGGGGCAGGATAGCCTAGTGGTTAGAGCGTTGTGCTTCTGATCATTGTGACGGCTCAGGTTTGAGCCGCCACAGAGGTCCCCGTTCGAGGGGATTTCCCCCATGAGTTAACATCAGTACCGACTCCCACTCCCTCGAAAGTCCTTCGGATGAGACTGCAAACGGGGATCCTGTAGGCCTATGCGAAAGTATGCAGAACATCTTACACACACATCAAAACCTGTTCCACCTTTCGGAAGAGTAGGCAATTGTGTACAGGTAGGAACAGTTGATTTTTTTTTTTTAAACTGCATGCACACTGGTGGCGTCTTGTTTAGATATGTCTCCGAAGTCGAAATGTGGCTCCCTTAATGGTGGGTCAAAACAGTTGCCTACGCAAAATTTCCCCATTGGTAAACCTCGGAACTCCAAAACAAACCAAAGACACAACAGCAACAACAACAACAACAACAACAACAACAACAACAACAACAAAACAGAAAAGAGGACCATAAGATAAACTACGCAAGCTATCACACATCATGATTTTTTTTATATAATGATAGAAAAAAAAAATGAAGAACTAATGCTGCTTTGGTTCTGCAGGGAGTCTTTATTTTCTTAATCAAATATCTTGTACAAAATCACAGAATTATCAATCTTCTGATCACATTGATACATCTAACCAGATTGCTGCCTGATAACAAATGATAACAATGTAACCATAGCACATAATCAAATACATGAAGTTGTCAGTTTGTTGACAAGTAAATCTTAGTCACCACAACGTAAAATAGGCCTGAGTCGGATTCTTTTAGTGAATGAAAACTTTGATGCGTTTACTTTTGTAACTGGTTTTTCGGTGCCTGTATTTTGAATGATGGAATATTGTGTTCACTTTTTGCTTTAATGTATGTTATGCTATTCATAGAAACAAGCCCCATTGTTTCATGTTATTGATTATTGTTATTGTTGTCAACTTTGTCGTTGTCATTGTTGTTTGTGTTGTTGATTGTTGGAGAGGTAAGAATCACACGTGAGACAACTGCTTTGTTACTTAGAACGTTTTGCCATGGGCAATGACGTCATTTAAAAAAAAATTTTTTTTACTGTTTTACCTTTGACGCTTTTGGATATGTTCACGTATTGATGTGAGAAGTGTCTTTCTAACACAATCAACACAGTTTCTTTAATGTTGTCAGTTTCTTCTTAAACACTCCCGAGTTTAGATGAAAATAGTGCGTTGCGAGACAGGATGCGATATGTTTATGTGTTTTGTATAGAAAGATGTTCATGCGGAGATGACTCTGTTTATAAGGGTTATCTATCTTTTTTGTGTGTGTCACTGGAAACCGAGGAAGAAAACTTGTCTTTCTGCAGTGCGTGCGTGCGTTGCGTGTGTGTGTGTAAAAAGAACGTGCATTTATTGGATTTTTTCTAATTAATTTCATAACAGAACAGCCTTGTTGGGCCAATGTCTGTGTTTAAACAAAGTTGAAAGAGCCTGTTAATTGTTAAACACAGCTGCTGTTCAGTACTCCAAATAACCGACTAAAAACGTAAACATTCCTTATCGAACCTCGGGACTGCGTATGTATAAAAGTGGAAACAAATCCAGCCGAAATGTCGTCAAACGATTTGATTGAAATTAGACTATAGCTTGTTCACTTCCTATTTGGTCGTTGCCAAACAGCCAATCAAAAACAGCGGTATAACCATGTGATCTAAGCCAGAGAATGTAGGTCAGTTATTCTGATCACCAACAGTTTTCATCCAGAACAACAAGAATTCCATTTTAGGTTAACATCGGGAACAATTAGACAAACTGACAAACAAAAATATCAGGTACCTGTACTGCATCCAGAACAATTTTGTGACATACAAAAAACGCCCAATATTCCAACACACAAAAAAACCACAGCAGATAGGGAGTTGTGCCTGGATATACTCTGTAGAAAAAAGGCCACTGTGATGGTGAAACAAAGACACATGCATACAGAAATTTTGATCGAAATTTCAGCTTTCAGTTTTGTCAGGGTGGCATCTTTGTGTGCTGACTATTCCATAATTATGTGCTAGATCAGAACTGTTAAGAAATCTGCGTAGTAGATATTGAAGGAACCAAATTCCCAACCTAATAATTAGTTTGGTCAAAGGTGCATGCTGAGTATTTTCATGTTTTTACAATCCAGAAAACCCTAACATCAAATTTGGAAACTTAAGCATGCATTCTCGATTCTGTCTTTATGTATGTTTATGTAGACTGAATGATAGGGGGGGGGGGGGGGGCGCACTGGCAAGTATGCACCTATTTTGACATGAGAGATCTTAAAAAATTCCCCACGTTTAATCCATTGGACACCAGCATTTTAAATTGCAAGTCCCGAACAGTTAAACTTAGAATCCTGTTGCCTTGACCACTCAGATATTGCTAAAAAATAAAAAAATAAAAAAAATAAAAAAAAGCTCTGTTTTGTCAAATTCTACATTGAAAACTTTATTGTCAGAAAAAAAGCACTGCGTGGATTGTTTGGTAATATCAGCATTTCTTTCGACCAACAGAAAAACTGGCCACTACTTAGATCCAGGTGTACGGTACAAGAGCGGAGTTTTTCTATAGACAGGAGACAAATGGACATTGCTAGAAACTTTTCTATAAAGGAGCACACTCCTGTTCGAAACTGGCGATCATGTTGAGAGCAAGGAGGGTGTTGGTGTGTTCACTCTTCGATTCAATTTAACGTCTTTTCCAGTGATAGAAGAACATGCTTGTGTGCCTTGTTTATGTGATTGAAGCCCTAGGGGGTACACGGCCTCCTTCACTCTGTGTACCATCTAAAAGTGCTCCACGTTTCGTGCGGCAGTTTGGTCCTGTCCACGCTGACAGATGGGAGCCAACAGGCTTGTGTAAACTGCACAGTGAAAAGAGTAGTGTGGCAGAAACTCTAATGACTTTGATCTTGAACTGAAAAGAGCTGTCCTAAGAGAGGGGGAGGGGGGAGAAGGGGGGGGGGCAGCTGTATATCTTGCCAAAGCTGATGCTGAGTTTTTAAATGTGATTTATCCTCCAGTCGGAATGCGGTTACCTTAATGATGAGTCAAAGCGGTCGCATACGCTATACAATCTTACTATTGGTGAATTTCGGAGCTCTAGCTGAGGAACGAAAAAAAACAACAACAGAAAAAAATGATTTGTGGTTTTTTTTTCACCTAACTTGATCAGATACTGGAACGTAAGCCTACATATATCAGGGCACTGTTGCAGTGTTGTGTTTTGCTTTTTAAAAAAAAAAATGACAAGCTCTTGATTTTTTGAGATTGTTGATGTTGTGTTCATTCCTTTCAACTTGATGATTTTTGTGTTCATACAACAATATACATGAACTATGTATCGGGTTCTTTTTTTCTTTTCGTTTTTTTATTTGCATACTGATTGATATCATCAATATGGGGGAAATGTAATGATTAATTTGGGAAAATGTAACGGTTTGTGTACTCACTGATTATAACAGGACGTGTGCCTGAAGGACTGAATTAAAACTGCTGCTAGTTGAGTTTTTTTTTTGTTGGGCAAGGTCCAGGGCGCTCTCTCTCTCTGTCTCTCTCTCTCTGTCTCTCTGTCTCTGTCTCTGTCTCTCTCTATCTCTCTCCCTCTCTCTCCCTCTCTCTCTCTCTCTCTCTCTCTCTCTCTCTTCTCTCTCTCTCTCTCTCTCTCTCTCTCTCTCTCTCTTAACTTTGGAATTTGCCATCCACTTTAGAAATGAGTATGGCCTTTTTTTTTTCTTTTTTTCCCTTTTTTGGTTGAGATTGGCGTTTAAGCCTATTTCTGTTTCTATGTGATGAATTCTTATTTCATGTTTTTTCTTCTTGTAACTCTATATTGTTTGACTAATGATTACAGTATTTTTCTATAAAATGGATGTAGGGATGGAATTGGAAAAAAAAAAAAAGAATAAAAGACTAAACCATTTTCTTCCTCGTCCTCGTTTTCTCTCTTTTAAAAAGAATGACTAGCTATGTAATTTTTGTCTATACAGAGAAGTCATCGTCGGAACTACAGGACACATACTTGATAAGAGCGGAGGTCGTAAGTATCCCTATACAGGTTGGTGTTTGCTGGTCTGCCTCATACCAGGTAGGCCTACTATGAACCAGGCGACAGACAGGTACTAGGTCTCCTGGACAATAAGGGTGGAAACAGATCCCAAACCCATCGTCTGTTCCTGTAAACGTACCTCTGGAGCGGCTTGGTTTTGTTGTTGAAGTTTTTTTTGTTGTTGTTTTTGTGTTTTTTTTGGGGGGTTGTTGTTGTTTTTGTTTGTTTGTTTGTTTTTTGGAGGGGGGTTGGGTAGCTAGTTTTTGTGTTTGGTTGTTATTTTATTTCGAGGATAATGGAAAAAGCACTCATGCTTTTTTTTCATCCAGTTCCATCTGCATGCGGTTTTGTACATTTTATCATCTGTTCCCACCAGCACAAATTGCCTACTCTTCGGGTGGACGAAACAGGTCCTAACGTTGTGCGCAAGATTAAGAGGTTCTGCGTGTGTTCGCTCACAGAATCTGGGTTTGTAGTCTCTGCCGAAGGACTTGTGGGGGAGTGTAGTCAGCTCTCACTCACTCACTCACTCAGTCCCATGTCCCAAAGGACGTAGGGGGGGACATGAGAGAAGACGCAACAGAGATCTTTTTCCATGCTTCACGGTCCTGTGTGGCTAGTAGGAGGTGTTGCAGGGGTTGGGCGGTCCAGTCTTTGATGTTGTCAACCCACGATTTCTTTTGGCAGCCTCTTCTTCTCTTGCCCTCGACTGTTCCTTGCAAGATGGTTTTTGCTAAGGTGTTGTGTCTTGTGGTGTGACCAAACCACATCAGCTTTCTCCTCTTTATGATGGAGAGCAAAGGCTTTTGGGGGCCCACCGCTTTTTGATTTTCTTCTTTCACATAGTTATTGGTCTTGTGTTCTTTGTATGATATTTTGAGGAGTCTTCTGTGGCACTTGTTCTCGAATGCTTGGATTCTCCTCTGTAACTCTGCTGTCAGAGTCCATGATTCACAGCCATATAGGAGGATAGATATCACGAGGGATTTGTAGAGGTGGTATTTGGTGCAGAAGCTGATGTTGTGTCAGCTCTGGTGTAGGCTAAAAGGAAAGACCCCCTTGACCGTGGTTCAAACCTGGGCTCAAAACCGGCCGTCATGCCTAACCCGCTGTTTGAAATAGAACGTGTTCCATTTGGATCAGACACAAACAGACAGAGATTAGACCACTCTTGCTGGCCGAACACATTACTCCTCTCTTGCAATCTCTTCACTGATTACCTGTCGCACAAAGAGTAAAGTGCAAGATCAATACCCTTTGTTTACAAATGTCTACACAGGTATCTATTCCAACAGGTCTATGTTCCCCAGGTATCTATTCCAATAGGTCTGTGTTCCCCAGGTATCTAATCTATTCAATAGGTCTATGTTCCCCAGGTATCTATTCCAATAGGTCTGTGTTCCCCAGGTATCTATTCCAAAGGTCTATGTTCCCCAGGTATCTATTCCAACAGGTCTATGTTCCCCAGGCATCTATTCCAATAGGTCTATGTTCCCCAGGTATCTATTCCAATAGGTCTGTGTTCCCCAGGTATCTAATCTATTCAATAGGTCTATGTTCTCCAGGTATCTATTCCAATAGGTCTGTGTTCCCCAGGTATCTATTCCAATAGGTCTGTGTTCCCCAGGTATCTATTCCAATAGGTCTGTGTTCCCCAGGTGTTATTCTATTCCAATAGGTCTGTGTTCCCCAGGTATCTATTCCAATAGGTCTGTGTTCCCAGGTATCTAATCTATTCAATAGGTCTGTGTTCCCCAGGTATCTATTCCAATAGGTCTATGTTCTCCAGGTATCTATTCCAATAGGTCTATGTTCTCCAGGTATCTATTCCAATAGGTCTGTGTTCCCCAGGTATCTATTCCAATAGGTCTGTGTTCCCCAGGTATCTATTCCAATAGGTCTGTGTTCCCAGGTGTATGTCTGTCAAGGTGTGTGTGTTATGTCATATTCCTACAGGTGTGTTCTCCCACGTCTGCCTTGATACAGGCATTGATTCTTCCAAGTCTAGGTTTATACACATTGCACGCAGGCACGCGTGCACGCACGCGCGCGCGCACACACACACACACACACACACACAGGGGACGGGATAGCCTAGTGGTCAGAACATTGTGCTGGCAATTTGACGACCCGAGTTCAATTCCCATTGGATGGGATTTTTCCCCTGGACTTAACATCAGTGCTGACTCCACTCTCCCCAAAAGTCTTTCGCGGTTCATGTGCAAACGCACACAGAATATCTTGCACAGTTAAATCCTGTTCTGCTTTTCGTAAGAGTAGGCCATTGTGTGCCAGTGGGAACAGATGACAATATTTACACAACTGCATACACACGGGGACTGGGTGAAAAAAGCACATGAGTGCTTATCCCATTATCCTCGATATAAAAGAATTATAAAAAAAAATTTAAAAGTCACACACACACAGGGTCTCACATACACACAGGGTCACTCGAGTGCTTATTCCATTATCTGTGATATAATTATAAAAGAGTAAATAAAATAATAATCACACACATACACAAAGACACTATGAACACATAATATGTAGTCTTCTGAAATGTTTTATTGCACAAAAGAATACTTACTGTAATGTTTCTGCTCCACTTTGGTCCATCTTAAATTACAGACATGACTCTGTGTGTGTGTGTGTGTGTGTGTGTGTGTGTGTGTGTGTGTGTGTGTGTGTGTGTGTGTGTGTGTGTACGTGCGCGCATGTGGGTGTGGGTGTATGTCTGTGGGTGTGGGTGTGTGTATGATTCAAATGCAATTCAAAAGAAACAATACTGATATTCCACCAGAAAAAAAGAACACAGTCAAAATATCAACTGTTCACTTCCAACAGTTAAAACAAAACCAAAAAAAAGCATTGCACAGAACACAAGTACTCAGCTACCAGAACAAAAAGAAAACTTCAGCAGAATTTACAGCAGGCAATTTTTAGCAGCTTAGACACAACCATTTAGAAAAAAAATTCAATGTAGAAAAAGACATGCGCACACACACACAAAGCTAATTCACATAGTTTTTTTTTTTCTTTTTTGGCTACTGCAGCATAAAAAATGTAGCCATAAGGCCAATACAAATTATTTTTGATTTAAACTATACTGAGCATAATCAAACATAGAAAAAGAACAACAATCAACATGGATAACACATTTCCATTTCTTTGGACCAAAACAGCAAAAAGGTTTTAAGCAGTGTTGTGAACTACAAACACTGAGAACCCAAGGAAAAGGGAGCAAACTCAATCCTGAAAAAGTGAGGACAATCTCTGTAAAGATGGGTTGTTTTTTTTAATTTTCTGTAACTTGGACAGAGACAAGAGAGAGCTTTCACAGCAACAACTATACAACAAGCTTTAGGAATATGTGTGCATGCATTTGCACACACACACACACACACACACACACACACACACACACACACACACACTCACACACACAGAGGCAGGAATGATTAGGACTGTCAACACGTTTGAATACTTTGGACGGTTGTTTCAGATCTGTAAGTATATTATTTTCTAATACTAGCAATGTTATTCAGCGAAATGAAAATTCTCTCAAAATATTTTGCAACAGAGCTAACTGGTTAGCTAGGTCATCTTCAGAGGAAAAATTGTTGGCCTTGAACAAAACACACACACACACACACACACACACACACACACACACACACACACTCTCAGGGGCAAATGAATGTGTGCGTGCACACACACACACACACTTCTTTCTACCTTGACCACTTTACTTACTTAACTTATTTTAACCAACCTCTTATACCATCTTGGGCATCAAGGGGAGAAAGAGCTTTCTGTCTGCGGCAAGTCTGAAGGCCTGGGTGGGTGGAATGTTGTGGGTCTTCAGTGTTTCTTTCACACCCTCGATCCAGGTCTTCCTCGGTTTTCCCCATGCCTTGCACCCGGACATCCTTATGTTGTACAATTTACTGGCAAGTGATGAGGTGCCATACGTGTCAGGTGCCCAAACCATCTGATTCTCTGCTGCTGGATGTAGTGGAGAATTGGTACCGTTCCCACAATTTCTCTGATCTTGGTGTTCTTGATATGATTATGTCTGGTTTTATTGACGGTCATTTTAATGTGAACTGACATTAATTTGAAGACTCTCTCTCTCTCTCTCTCTCTCCTCTCTCTCTCCTCTCTCTCTCTCTCTCTCTCTCTCCCTCTCTCTTTTCCCCTGAATACAAAATATGGAGACATAATTTTATGACAATATTGTTTGCTGGAAACACTAGTTACATGTGGAAAACACATCACTAGAAACATCACACAAATGCATATCTATCACTCTTTGATTTTCATCATTTCAACAGCAACAGTCAACAGTTTCTGATCTTTTCAACAGTGTACAAAATAAGATTTTTCAAAAATTAGTTTGGGGCATTTTTTTCTCTCACTAACATGAATAAGCTATCAGCAAAACACACACACACACACACACACACACACACACACACACACACACACACACACTCAAATCTGGCTATAGTATCAAGGTTGACCGTCTCCTTTAAAGTTTCAATTGCCCATCACAACTCTCATCTCAAACACACAAACATTCAAAGCAAGACAAACACACACATAAAGAACATGCAATCTCATTCATAAAAGACATCTTCAAAAAAAGCAGCTGATATTTGACATGAAATCAGGGACTACAATTCTCTTGCCATGCCATCAAATTATTTCCCTTTGGTCCAAGCAACAATTAAAAAAAATCATGAAAAAACCCCAAACCCAAAAACCAATGTGTATATAATACAAATATATTAAGTATAGATACCAACAGCATTATAAATGACCCTGATCTTTTAACATCTTTGTAAACTTAGAAAGCGGATCCACACTGGACACAAATAAATTATAATGTGATCCTCCACCACAAAATGTGTCACACTGTGCCAGAGAGCAATTTTTAAATGTTAACATGTTATTAATAGGAAATAAAAAGGCTTTTTGATATATATATATATATATATATATATATATATATATAATATATATATATATATATATATATATATATATATATATACAAAAAACAAACAGATTAAAAATCAGAAAATTCTGTGACAAGTTATTACAAACTGAAATTCTAGACTCAAAGAAGTGACTAAACAAGAAACTGACAAATGTTTGCATTGTAATGGATGGTCAGGATGAGGGCTTTGGTGTTTTAAACACATTTTTAAAGCAAAAGGAAACAAAATTATGCCTTAATATTTCCATACACAGTAGAAGAAAGCTTACAGCTTCATAATCAATCGAAACCTTAAACTGACAACCTAACCCCCACCTGCCTAAAATGGCATCTAGCAGAAAAGTGAGTCAGCTACAATCGACTCAGTTCATGATGGAGGGTCCCATAATCCACTGCAAGTGGCAAAGACTTTAATATTGCATCTTCGACACTCTTTTGACCATACAAGTCCACGAATTCATCACACCTGTGTTTTGCTCTCTCTCTCTGTTTAACAGCGGAGAGACGCCATTCCTTACACTGCCAAGTCCACTTCACACTCACTTCCTTTTTTCCGATCTTTTTCTGCACTAACACTATCCCTATGTCAACTCTCAGAGGATGGCTGTACACTATAGACAATCAGTGTAAAGCAACGGTTTTGGATGGCCGTCCGCTATAGCGGATTTGCTGTTTGCAGATTTTTCATGTTGCATTGATACTATAACTTGTGCAGCTAAACAAAGCTTTGTGAGCCTGTCCAAGGTAGAATGCAGAGTGTCTGGGGTTGATTCCATGTGTTCAAACTCTTTATTTGCGGTTGCAGAGAGTAGCTGACACAGAGTAGTGACATGAAGTACAGAATTCGGTGTATTTTTTTCATGCTTGTCAAAGCTCAAATATTAATGTGAGAGCTTCAATCTTTTGATATATATACTAACCCGACATGTTAGTCATAAGTTTGGAACATTTCATTTTCTTACTATGTGTTTTGTATTTTCTACGATTTTTTTTTTTACAAACCATTACAAATGGGCCGTGTGTGGAAAAAAAGCAAGGGAGAAAACTGGCCACCCTGAGTGAGCTAAGGGAGAGAACTACTCTTTCCCAGTACATGTGTACTGTGCACATTTGTATGCTTCTGTAACCCAGTAGTGGGTGATACAGAGGGAAGGGTAAGAAGATGGTTGGTTACCCTAAAGCAGGTTACCCGTAGGACAAAGGTTGAGCTTTGCCTCGGAGAAACTTGAAGGTTGGGGGCAGAAGGAGAAGAGGCAGACCACTAACATCCCACTCTGCCAACATCATTGAGATCAGCAGTCTAAGAGGGCTACAGGAGATCATAGAACTCAGCAGAGACAGAGAAAATGGCAAACCTTTGTGGTATTGCACAGAGCTCCCACCATCAACAGGACAGCAGCGACAGAGAGCTGAACTAAATTAAACTGAACAGCTTTGCTTTATGCAGCCAAACAGCTGAACTAAAGAGAACTGAACAGCTTTGCTTTATGCAGCCAAACAGCTGAACTAAACTGAACAGCTTTGCTTTATGCAGCCAAACAGCTGAACTAAACTGAACAGCTTTGCTTTATGCAGCCAAACAGCTGAACTAAACCAAACTGAACAGCTTTGCTTTATGCAGCCAAACAGCTGAACTAAACTGAACAGCTTTGCTTTATGCAGCCAAACAGCTGAACTAAACTGAACAGCTTTGCTTTATGCAGCCAAACAGCTGAACTAAACCGAACTGAACAGCTTTGCTTTATGCAGCCAAACAGCTGAACTAAACCGAACTGAACAGCTTTGCTTTATGCAGCCAAACATGAAGACACACATAACTTTTATTCATTCAACAAAGTATAGTCATAATACCACTCTTAGTGTGTGCGTCATTATATCAAATACAACTCTTTTGCAGTCCTTCATAGAATCATCATTTTAATGATAAAGACTGTCCTTTATCACCTTCACAAGCTTTCATGTAATCACATTTTAACAATTTCAATAATTTGGGGGGGTCATGTTTGGGGGGTGGGGGTGGGGTTGTTTAGATTTTAATTTTTACACAAAATATAGGACACCCCATAACAGTTCTTATTACCTAAAGAAGTATACATGCCACAGAACATGAAAGAGAACACAGAACATGAAAGAAATCACAACAAGAACGGGAGGCTTTTAACCCTTGAGCACCACACGATCATCTTTCCCCCTCACAAATAGCAAACATCAGATTCTATTGTCCTTACCCCACATTCTTTCTACAGCTTCATTTTGTCCTTGTTACCTAGCCCATGGCTTCATTTTGTCCTTGTTACCTAGCCCATGGGGGCGGGGTAGCTCAGTGGTCAGAGCATTCGCTTTCTCCTAGCTAACGTTAAGCAACATTGAGCACGGTTACCAAGTGGATGGGCGACTGTTTGCACACCTCAGCTTCAGTAGTCCCCCAGTTCACTCAGCTATAAATGGTTACCTACCCTCTTTAGGGTCAGGGAAAGCAGAGCAGTGAAGAAGAGATGGGTGCCACACTTAAGATGCTGGCCCCTGGAGAAGCTGAGGCCTCTGATGCCTGGCTCCCCTACAATCACTTAGCTTATGGAGCCACCTTTACATTTTTACCTTTGAAGCCAATCACACATTCACAGACTTTTAACAAACAGCGTTACAAGGATATGGACTTTTTCTCTCGCTTCACCACTACTACAAACAAGTTCCACAAAATATTCAGTTCCTCCCCCCCCCCCCCCCCCCATATCCTGACACACTCATAACACAGACAAAACACTGATCTTGTCCAAAATTAACTCTCTACTTACCAGCCCTCCCCATGCAGCTAATCCTACATACTTTAACTCCTTCACTCCAGCCACCTACACTGATGACAAAGAGGACCAAAATATGTCTAGTGTTCTTTTCCTTTGAACATTATTCCATCACCAGCCACCTCCACACACTTTACAATTATACAAAACAAACGTCAAATTAGCACTCGCTAAACTCAAAACACATGCCAACCCTTCTTTTACTTCCAAAATTGTTTTTAGCCAGGGGATATTAAACACTCACTGAACACACACAAAAATGTCAACCCTCCTTTTCCATCCCAAAATTATTGAGCCACTGTCACCAACACTCACAGACAAAAACACGTCAACCCTTTTATTCCTTCTGAAACGACGGAGCCACTGGACATCAACACTGGTTTAAACAGACGACAAACATCACCCCCTTCTTTGGATCGCTCACTCCTTCACCAGACACATGTATCACCTCACCTTCACCTGTCCCGTAGTCCCCTGGACCGTGGTGGCACAACTGAAAATTCTGCAACCAGCTTCCTCCACTCCTCAAACACATGTATACCCCCCACTCCCCTCCCTCTGTCCCCAATGCTCACTGCTTCACCAGACACATGTATACCCCCCTCCCCTTCCTCTGCCCCCAATGCTCACTGCTTCACCAGACACATGTATACCCCCCCTTCCCTCCCTCTGCCCCCAATGCTGACTGCTTCACCAGACACATGTATACCCCCCCTCCCCTTCCTCTGCCCCCAATGCTGACTGCTTCACCAGACACATGTATACCCCCTCTCCCCTCCCTCTGCCCCCAATGCTGACTGCTTCACCAGACACATGTATACCCCCCCTCCCCTCCCTCTGCTCCCAATGCTCACTGCTTCACCAGACACATGTATACCCCCCCTCCCCTCCCCTCCCTCTGCCCCCAATGCTCACTGCTTCACCAGACACATGTATACCCCCCCTCCCCTCCCTCTGCCCCCAATGCTGACTGCTTCACCAGACACATGTATACCCCCCCTCCCCTCCCTCTGCCCCCAATGCTGACTGCTTCACCAGACACATGTATACCCCCCCTCCCCTCCCTCTGCCCCCAATGCTGACTGCTTCACCAGACACATGTATACCCCCCCTCCCCTCCCTCTGCCCCCAATGCTGACTGCTTCACCCGACACATGTATACCTCCCCTCCCCTCCCTCTGCCCCCAATGCTGACTGCTTCACCAGACACATGTATACCTCCCCTCCCCTCCCTCTGCCCCCAATGCTGACTGCTTCACCAGACACATGTATACCCCCCTCCCCTCCCTCTGCCCCCAATGCTGACTGCTTCACCAGACACATGTATACCCCCCCTCCCCTCCCTCCCTCTGCCCCATTACTCACTGCTTCACCAGACACATGTATACCCCCCCCCTCCCCCTCCCTCTACCCCCAATGCTCACTGCTTCACCAGACACATGTATACCCCCCCCTCCCCCTCCCTCTGCCCCCAATGCTCACTGCTTCACCAGACACATGTATACACCCCCTCCCCCCTTTCCTCTGCCCCCAATGCTCACTGCTTCACCAGACACATGTATACCTCCCCTCCCCTCCCTCTGCCCCCAATGCTGACTGCTTCACCAGACACATGTATACCCCCCTCCCCTCCCCTCCCTCTGCCCCCAATGCTCACTGCTTCACCAGACACATGTATACCCCCCTCCCCTCCCCTTCCTCTGCCCCAATGCTCACTGCTTCACCAGACACATGTATACCCCCCTCCCCTCCCCTCCCTCTGCCCCCAATGCTCACTGCTTCACCAGACACATGTATACCCCCTCCCCTCCCCTTCCTCTGCCCCCATCAAGTCACCCCACACAACAGTCAAGTCTTCCTCCCTTTCCACAGACATGGAATGACTGCTAACAAATATGAGTCCTGCCTGCAGTGCAGTGCAGTGTAGAGCAGTACAGAGCTGTATAGAGGAGTATAGAGCAGTACAGAGCTGTATAGAGCAGTATAGAGCTGTATAGAGCTGTGTAGAGCAGTATAGAGCTGTATAGAGCTGTGTAGAGCAGTACAGAGCTGTATAGAGGAGTATAGAGCTGTGTAGAGCAGTACAGAGCTGTATAGAGCAGTATAGAGCAGTACAGAGCTGTATAGAGCAGTATAGAGCTGTATAGAACCGTAAAGAGCAGTATAGAACAGTACACAGCTGTATAGAGCAGTATAGAACAGTACAGAGCTGTATAGAGCAGTATAGATCTGTACAGAGCAGTACAGAGCTGTAGAGAGCTGTATAAAGCTGTATAGAGTGGTACAGAGCTGTATAGAGCTGTACAGAGCTGTACAGAGCTGTATAAAGCTGTATAGAGCAGTATAGAACAGTACAGAGCAGTATAGAGCAGTATAGAGCAGTATATAGCTGTATAGAACCGTAGATTTGATTTGATTTATTCTTTTATATCGAGGATAATGGAATAAGCACTCTTGTGCTTTTTTACATCCAATTCCCTTTTGTATGCAGTTTTGTAAATGTCACCTGTTCCCACCAGAGCAGTATAGAGAGCAGTATAGAGCTGTACAGAGCTTTATAGAGCAGTATATAGCTGTACGGAGCTGTATAGAGCAGCATAAAGCAGTACAGAGCTGTATAGAGCAGTATAGAGCAGTATATAGCTGTAGAGCTGTATAGAGCAATACAGAGCAGTATAGAGCAGTACAGAGCTGTATAGAGCAGTATAGAGCAGTACAGAGCTGTATAGAGCATCATAGAACACTATAGAGCTGTATAAAGCTGTACAGAGCAGAATAGAGCATTAAAGAGCAGTATAGAGCAGTATATAGCTGTATAGAACCGTAGAGAGCTGTATAGAGCAGTATAGAGCAGCACAGAGCAGTGTAGAGGTGGGCAGTGTAGTGTGTGCAGGGGTCACAGTCGCTGCTGCTCCAAGAGGTCAAGGGTGATGCGGTAGTAGATGTAGGGGTAGTACTCTGCCGACCCCATGTTCATGCCCGGGATGTCCACCATCAGCTGGCTCTGTCAGGTACACAGAGAAAAAAATAATCATGAACACTACACTCCTTTATTTATTGATTCTTTTATATCGAGGATGATGGAATAAGCGCTCATGTGCTTTCATACATTCTTTTTTTTTTTTTTTTTTCTTTTATATCGAGGATGATGGGATAAGCACTCATGTGCTTTTTTTCATCCAGTCCCTGTGTGTATGCAACACACGGGGCCTCGGTTTACAGTCTCATCCGAAAGACTTTTGGGGAGAGTGGAGTCAGCACTGATGTTAACTCCAGGGGAAAAATCCCCTCCAGTCCCCGTGTGTATGCAGTTTTTGTAAATCTTGTCATCCATTCCCACCAGCACACAATAGCCTACTCTTACAAAAAGCAGAACAGGGTTTAACGTGTGCGTAAGATGTCCTGCGTGTGTTCACACACGGGGCCTTGGTTTACAGTCTCATCCAAGGACTTTTTGGGGAGGGTGGAGTCGGTTCTGATGTTAACTCCAGGGGAAAAATCCCCTCGAACGGGAATCAAACTCACGTCATCAAATTGCGATCGCAATGGCCTGACCACTAGGCTATCCCGTCCCCCCTCCTTTGAAACCATCTTTGTCATTTCTACTGGAGGGGGGAGGAGGGGGGGGGGAGAGATAGTCTAGTAGTTAGAGCATTGGGCTTGGAATCTGACAGCCCGGAATAAGCCAGACACAGTGCGCAAAATCCAGCATAACTTGGTTCAAGGGCCCAGTGCTAAATTTAGCTCATCCTTTCCTTTCACCAAGTCCCAAGTGCAGCCAGTTCCTGCTACAATTAGCACCAGCTGACACCAGCTGGGATGGGATGGGATGGGATGGACAGCAGCTGAGAATAGCTGAGAGTAGGGGGAAACTGACAGCTGTGCACCATGGAGGCGCCTGTTTTTAGGGAATTTTACCCTGGAGTTAACATCACTGCTGACTCCATTCCCCAAAAACTCCTTTGGATGAGACTATAAATTGAGACCCCATGTGTGAACATGAGCAGAACATCTTGAGCATGTGTTAAAAACTTTTTCCACCTTTTTGGAAGAGTAGGCCATTTCATGCTTGTAGGAAGCAATGACATATTTTTTTTAAACCACAAAAAAACCCAACTGTATGCACACATCCAAAAAGTTGGAACTCGGGCTACTTTAATTAAGGGTGGGTAAAAACTGTTGTGAATGCCAAAATTCCACTACTGGGGAGCTTCTAGCCAAGGGGGAAAAAAAACAAACTTTCCTTATCCTTCTCTAACGTCATTGCTGACTGAAAACTCTGAAAAATATCCAGGGATGGGGGGGGGGGGGGGGGGACATATCTGATGGTGTAAAGCAAACTAGAAAAGAAGAAGACAGCAATACCCACACACAAAAAACTCCACATAAAATGCACACAGGGGGACGGGATAGCTCAGTGGTCAGAGCGCTTGCTTTCCCACAGCCAATGTTAATGGGTGCCGTTTGCATGCCTTGGTTTCAATATAGTACCCCCAGTTCAACCAGCTGTAAATGGGTACCTGCCCTCTTTAGGGTCAGGGAAGGTAAAGCAGCAAGAGAGAGGAGATGGGTGCCGCCCTCAACATGCTAGCCCTACAGAAGCTGAGGTCTCTGGTGCCTTGCTCCCCTAAGACCACACAGGTTATGGGACACCTTTACTTTACCTTAAAATGCACCCATCCCAGCAGGACTGACCTCACTGTCCATGCCCAGCATAGCAGAGTTGTCCAAATGCTGGTACAACTGCTTCAGCACTTCTCGCAGCCGTTTCTGAGAACGTCGATGTGGAACCACAATCATGGCCTGAAAGTTCACCGGCAAACCATACCTGCAAAAAAAAAAATGCACACCGCAATCAGTCAAGGATGAATCCACAAATATGATCAGCTGTGTGATAAATCAAGCCCATTTCAGGCTTTTCATTTCTTTTTTTTTTTTGTTAGATTCCTTGGCTACAGCTCCGAGGTTCACCAATGGTGAGATTTTTGCGTACTATGGCGACTGTTTTTGCCCACCATTAGGGTAGCGGCATTTTGACTCCAGGGATGATGTCTAGATTTATTTTTATTTATTCTTTTATATTCTTTAACTTATTCTTCCATATCAAGGATAATGTCCTTACTGTGCTTGTGTTTTTTCTTTTTATATTCTTTCAACTGCTACTACTGTCATGAAATGGCCCCTGCTTCTAAGTGGCAAAACTGGTTTTTAACATGAGCACAAGATGTTCTGCATGTGCTCACACACGGGACTGCAGTTTACAGTCCGATCTGAACGATTTGCGCAGTGGTTTAGCATGCTGTCAGATCATGAGCTCAACACTGACCACTAGGCTTTCCTGCCCCCATGTCAGGCACTCTTTTCTTAGCTGTCTGAAAATCAATAAACATTTATACATGGCACAACGCCTTAAAAACAAAAAAGACACACTTATATGGGTTCGTGTTGTTTTTTTTACATATGTGAGCGCATGCGTGTGTGTCTCATTAAAGCTGATCATTGGTATGACATCACTGGTATGTTACAGACAATAAAAAAAATGAAATAAGATTGTTATAGACAATAAGGAATGAATCTGATAACAGACTCTACAAAACTGACCTGAAAAGAGAACAGACTAGACAAAAAACTGACCTGAGCACAGACCAGACAGGACAAAACTGACCTGAGCACAGACCAGACAGGACAAAACTGACTGACCTGAGCACAGACCAGACAGGACAAAACTGACTGACCTGAGCACAGACCAGACAGGACAAAACTGACTGACCTGAGCACAGACCAGACAGGACAAAACTGACCTGAGCACAGACCAGACAGGACAAAACTGACTGACCTGAGCACAGACCAGACAGGACAAAACTGACTGACCTGAGCACAGACCAGACAGGACAAAACTGACTGACCTGAGCACAGACCAGACAGGACAAAACTGACCTGAGCACAGACCAGACAGGACAAAACTGACTGACCTGAGCACAGACCAGACAGGACAAAACTGACTGACCTGAGCACAGACCATACAGGACAAAACTGACCTGAGCACAGACCAGACAGGACAAAACTGACCTGAGCACATACCAGACAGGACAAAACTGACTGACCTGAGCACAGACCAGACAGGACAAAACTGACTGACCTGAGCACAGACCAGACAGGACAAAACTGACCTGAGCACAGACCAGACAGGACAAAACTGACTGACCTGAGCACAGACCAGACAGGACAAAACTGACTGACCTGAGCACAGACCAGACAGGACAAAACTGACCTGAGAACAGACCAGACAAAACTGACATGAGACCAGGCAGGACAAAAACTGACTGACCTGAAAGAGAACAGACCAGACAGGACAAAACTGACCTGAGCACAGACCAGACAGGACAAAACTGACCTGAGCACAGACCAGACAGGACAAAACTGACCTGAGAACAGACCAGACAAAACTGACATGAGACCAGGCAGGACAAAAACTGACTGACCTGAAAGAGAACAGACCAGACAGGACAAAACTGACCTGAAAGAGAACAGACAGGACAAAACTGACCTGAAAGAGAACAGACAGGACAAAACTGACCTGAAAGAGAACAGACAGGACAAAACTGACCTGAAAAAGAACAGACAGGACAAAACTGACCTGAAAGAGGACAGGACAAAACTGAAAGAGAACAGACAGGACAAAACTGAAAGAGAACAGACAGGACAAAACTGACCTGAAAAAGAGAACAGACAGGACAAAACTGACCTGAAAGAGGACAGGACAAACCTGAAAGAGAACAGACAGGACAAAACTGACCTGAAAGAGAACAGACAGGACAAAACTGACCTGAAAGAGAACAGACAGGACAAAACTGACCTAAGAACAGACAGGACAAAACTGACCTAAGAACAGACAGGACAAAACTGACCTGATAGGGAACAGACAGGACAAAACTGACCTGAAAAAGAACAGACAGGACAAAACTGACCTGAAAGAGAACAGACAGGACAAAACTGAAAGAGAACAGACAGGACAAAACTGAAAGAGAACAGACAGGACAAAACTGACCTGAAAGAGAACAGACAGGACAAAACTGACCTGAAAGAGAACAGACAGGACAAAACTGACCTGAAAGAGAACAGACAGGACAAAACTGACCTGAACACAGACAGGACAAAACTGACCTGAAAGAGAACAGACAGGACAAAACTGACTGACCTGAGCACAGACTCCACAAAAACGCGCAGAGCTTTGACGTGGGTCCAGGCAATGAAGCATTCTCCAAAGTTCACCTTCAGCCACCGCACCAGAGGGGGCTACAACAACAGCAGAAGCAGAACATGAAACTTTCATCATCAAACAAGAGTTCAAAGTGCATCAAATGAAGACCATATCTTTGACCCTCCACCACGAAATGAGTCGCATGAGACCCACTTTTCAGCTTGGAGCAATTTTAGGGAGTAGGGGTCAGGTTGAGGATGTTGAGATTCTGATTGATTGAGATTTTTGTTTGATTTTGAGATTTTGATTGATTTATAAAACTATACAACTTGATGTTGAGATTTTGATTGATTGAAATTTTTGTTTGATTTTGAGATTTTGATTGATTTATAGAACTATACAACTTTTATTTTACCTTGTACTGAAGAATCAAGGCAGGTTTTTGGTTCCTTTTGCTTTAAGAATATGTTCAGAAAAACCCACCTCCTCATCTTCACCTCTAATTACGACACAAAATTTGTCAATTTCTCATTTTGTCACTTCCTAGAGTGTATAGTTTCAGTTTGTAATAGCTTTTCACAGTATGATTTTGAGTCTGTTGTGAATAAGATTTTCTTTTTATTGCAAATTGATAGCAATATTAACGAATAAAAGTTGATCTCTGATACAATGTGACTTATTATGTCGTGGGAGAGCCACATATAAAAGAACCAGTACAGATAACACATCAAGAAAGGTTAACAAAAATAACAAACACACACAACACAAAACAACAAAAACAAGAGGGTGCGTTCCTACAAATGTATACTGAATATTTACATGAATGGTGATCCCAAGAGGCTGGATGAAACCATGACAGGTAATGAGATCTGTGTATACATATTATATAAACCTTCCTGAAAGTCCCAAAAGAAAGTGTGGCTTTAAAAAGGTCAAAACCCGCCCCAGTCGATGCCAGCAGTCTCAAATGAAGGTTCTGTATACTGTCCTTTTCAACACAAAGACAATTGTGCTGCAAAAACTTTTTAAGCAAGGACAGATGGTCAAAGGTGAGTTCTACGGAGACTCCTTGTTGTCTGACCTCAAGAAGTTTTAGGCAGCTGCCTGACAGATCACTGGCACAAGGGGAATCAAAATCCTCCCTGACAGAACACCTGCTCATCGGTCATAGCTTATAAAAGGATATCTAGCGGCAGAGAACATTGAAACTTTTGCCACACCGTCCATACTCCCCACACCTTGCACCTTGTGACTTTTACCTTTCCCATCTGAAGAATAAAGTCCCTGAAAGGAAGCAGTTTTCAAGAGCTCAGCTGCTTTGGGAAGAGAGGTTTTCCAGTGTCTGGCACACATTCCAAGAGAGGCATAGTCTTATATTTCTACAATGGACTAAGTGAATACATAAGAGTGTGGCAAATGGGGTAAGTACTCTCAGAAGATGAAATGAACTGATTTGATCACCGGTATGTTTGACAGAAAAATAAATTGGTCTCAGTTTACTAAAAAGTGCCCTCAAAGGGAATTAAGGCATTAGCAGGTTTGCCCTTAAAGTTGACATGGGATATTATAAAAAATCCCCTTCCTTAACTCACCAGACACCACAAAAAGATTCAAACCCACAACTTAATGGACAAATGGTATTTAAGCCCAATGGTCTTAACCACTCAGCTATAGCGTCCGTCGAACAGAGAGACTGAAATAACTTACACCGGAACATCAGGACAGGAGCATCACAGATGATGAGGCAACAGCAACAATCCTTCCCCCCCCCCCAAAAAAAAACCCCAAACAAACAAAAATCTGAATGGCCTGTTACTCACAAACAGCTTCTTCTTCTTGATGTCTGCGTCTTCTGCCTCCTTCTTCTCAGCTAAAATCTTGGCCTCGTCATACTCAAAATCCCGCACGATGAATCTGCAACAGCGCAACATGCAGGCAGTCACTGCAAAGTAGTTTGTGGTTGTGTTTGAGATTGTGACCCAAAAGAAAAATGAATTATGTATGTCTGTCCATGCAAGGCTGTGTACTATTTTCATGTGTGTTCAATTTCAATTTAAGTCTGTTCACAAATTGTGAAAGTAGATGGACAAAAAAAGAAGCCGGGGGGGGGGGGGGGGGTCTGGATTAGGGTTTTGAGGGTGGATGCGCACAAGTTTGAATACCGGTGGACAAGTAAATGGAAATCAACTGACCTACAATGAATGTTTGAATATGCAGCTCTTGAATAATACTGAAGTACAAAAAAGAACATAAAAAACTCATTTGTACCAAGAAACAGTAAAAAAAAAATTAAAAAAACCCATAAAAACAATAATTAACAAAAGGATATATATTCCGCTAAAAGCAAAAGAAACCGTCTTTAAAGTCTGTAATAATAATTATAAAGAACCAACTGGACTTTGCAATAACAATTTGAAAAAATTATACATCAGCAAAGGATCACAGAAGATTGCAGATGACAATGATGAAGTAAGAATAGGTACGTAATATTTCAGCATCTGGCATATTAATATATGACCAACAGTTATGCTGTGACCACATATGCAAACAAATTTCCAACATACTTGTCTGGTACACATACCAAGAGAGACCTACAGATCAGCATTTCTATAATGGACTGAGTGAATACAGAAGAGTGTGGTGAGAGGGGTGAATACTTTGAGAAGATGAAATGAACACATTTGATCGCCAGAAAAAGTTTGACTTTACAATGAATTGGTCTCACGTTTACCAGAAAGTGCTTCAGATCATATGTGCACATAGAAAGACTGTTCATAATCCTCACACAGCACACATTAGCACTGCTGTTCAGATGAGGGTTAACCAGCAAACTGTCTGATAATTCTTACTTGTTTTCTCTGCACTTGTGTTTGAAGGAGTCTGATAATTCTGCACCTATTTTCTCTGCACTTGTGTCAGAAGGAGTCTGATAATTCTTCACTTGTGTTTGAAGGAGTCTGATAATTCTTACTTGTTTTCTCTGCACTTGTGTTAGAAGGAGTCTGATAATTCTTACTTGTTTTCTCTGCACGTGTTTGAAGAAGACTGACTGAAAATTCTTACTTGTTTTCTCTGCACTTGTGTTAGAAGGAGTCTGATAATTCTTACTTTTCTCTGCACTTGTGTTAGAAGAAGACTGACTGAAAATTCTTACTTGTTTTCTCTGCACTTGTGTTTGAAGGAGTCTTACTTGTTTTCTCTGCACTTGTGTTTGAAGGAGTTTGATAATTCTTACTTGTTTTCTCTGCACTTGTGTTTGAAGGAGTTTGATAATTCTTACTTGTTTTCTCTGCACTTGTGTTTGAAGGAGTTTGATAATTCTTACTTGTTTTCTCTGCACTTGTGTTTGAAGGAGTCTTACTTGTTTTCTCTGCACTTGTATTTGAAGGAGTCTTACTTGTTTTCTCTGCACTTGTATTTGAAGGAATCGGCCACCCTCCTGAACACTGTGACGTTGACAAGCAGAGCTTCCTGATCCTCGTGGAGAACCCTGCCACACACACACACAACACATGGCATTCAAACCTTCTCTCTTGTTTTTACTGAAAATGGTCTGTGGTTACATCTCTCTCTCTCTCTCTCTCTCTCTCTCTCTCTCTCTCTCTCTCTCTCTCTCTCTCTCTCTCTCTCACTCACACACATACTCTCTCTCTCTCTCTCTCTCTCTCTCTCTCTCTCTCTCTCTCTCTCTCTCTCTCTCTCACACACACACACACACATTCTCTCTCTCTCTCTCTCTCTCTCTCTCTCTCTCTCTCTCTCTCTCTCTCTCTCTCTTTATCCTCTCTATGTGTTACCTTACCAGGTGGGACGCATTGTGCTTGGTCTTCTCCTGTGCTTGTGACTTAACAAGAGGTCTACCCACTGCACCTCAGCCAACACATTCCAACTTCAGATTAACAGTCACCTCTTCCTGATAATTGCAGAAGTGAACAACAGGAGTCGTGGGGACGTAGTCATGTTATACATCAACTTTATCTCATGAATGAAGTGATTTCTGATTAGGTAATAGTGGTAATTTGACAACTAGTTTCTCAGTCCTATTAATTTGCATTCTGAAAATGTCTGCGTGTTCCAAAAGTGACCTCAGAATGTAGATCAAGTTCTCAAAAGTCAAAGGCAATGTGCTTTTTCTCATCCTTTTAAAAGCTGTTTGCATGTACTTTTTTTTTTTCCTCTGACGAAACAGTAGAAAACTAAAAACAGCTAAAACCTTACCCTGGTAGCGCTGAATCTAAACCAGTGGGCTCAGTGCTGCTGGTTGAATTAACACTGGCCAGTGTTGTTTTGAAGCAGGGTGGGGTCAACCTTAACCCTTGATATTGATATGTAAAACTTGACTAAGTAAATAAAGTTCTAAATCACTGAAAAGCACAAGTTTTACAAGTGTAAAATTTATAGCAGCATGCACTGTTTATTATTATGTAAAGAAAAAATAATTTTCAAAAAAATAATCTGGTGTGTACTACCAATCACTGCCTCACTGTCAGGCCACAGGTTGATTTCTACAAAATAAAGATTGCTATTGTGGTGGAAAAATATCATGATCGGGCAACTTTTATCTCTTGACAACAGTTTGGAAAAAAATCTGGAGTGTGTGTCCCTATACCAGTCATCAAATACTCTGAAAAGTCCAGCAAAATGATCATCAACATCATGAACACTCATTTCGTGTGAGGCTTTCTATGACAAAAATATTATGATTGTTTGATTTCATGTGATGCCAAGTACTCAGTAGTACATCCATATGTCTCAGCAACAATTACTTCAAAGCCTTGTTGCGTCAAGATAAAGTAAAATAATCTGTGATGTTGAAATTGTCCAGTAGCGAAGAAGTTTAGCCAGGAAAACTAGCGCCGCTCAGTTTGGTCATATCACAATCAATTTCTAACTAGTTATTAAAAAAAATTGCACAATCCTTACCTCATCGTCTATCATTGTTTAATTCATTTATTTATTTATTTATTTATTCTTTTATATCGAGGATAACAGAATAAGCAATCATGTGCTTTTTTTCATCCAGTCCCCGTGTGTATGCAGTTTTGTAAATCTTGTCATCTGTTCCCACCGGCACACGATGGCCTACTCTTACGAAAAGCGGAACAGGATTTAACGTGTGCGCAAGATGTTCTGCATGCGTTTGCACACGGGGCCTCGGTTTAAAGTCTCATCCGAAGGACTTTTGGGGAGTGTGGAGTCAGCACTGATGTTAACTCCAGGAAGAAAATGTCCTCGACCGGACTCGAACCCGGGTCGTCAGATTGCCAGCGCAATGTTCTGACCACTAGGCTATCCGTCCCCCAGTGAGCCTCTCACACTCCTTCTCACTGTCAATATCGTCAATCAAGCTTGCAAAATACATCAAGAAATTCTAGAAAAATGGCTGACTACCATTTTTCTTGAAGATGATTCTGATTGGTCTTAAAAAATAAATAATTACCCTATAAACCAATCAAAATCCATGCTGCTCATGCTTGCTAATGACCTTCAACCCTTCCTGCGGCCCTACAATGGCACTTAACATTCTACCATTTTTCTTGAAGATGATTCTGATTGGTCTTAAAAAATAAATAATTACCCTATAAACCAATCAAAATCCATGCTGCTCATGCTTGCTAATGACCTTCAACCCTTCCTGCGGCCCTACAATGGCGCTTAACATTCATTGGGTGACCTTTGTGAGCCTTCAATTACCATCACCTACATAACTTAATCCTCCTCGCTCCGGGTGGAGCAAAAGGTGCCAACAAGTCTCCTCCAGCCATCTCTGTCTTGGGCAAGCCAGCCGATCTCATTCCATGTTTTGCCCATTATTTTCATTTCTTCTTCTATAGTTCTCCTCCATGTACCTAACGGCCTGCCCCTCTTCCTTTTCCCAGGTGGTGCCCATCTGAGTGCAGCATGTGGATGTCGGGTCTTGTTCATCCTGAGGACATGGCCCAGCCACCTCCATCGCCTTTGTTTCACTTCTTCTATGATACTGTTGATGCCAGTCCTTTTGCTCACTTCTCTATTGGTAACATGTTGTTCCCAGTGGATCTTGAGGATGCGGCGAAGACACCTGCTTTCGAAGCCTCTGAGTCGGCTTTCAATCTTTTTGTTGGTTCTCCAGGTCTCTGAGGCGTAGAGGAGGACTGAGCGGACGTTTGATTTGTACACTTTTAGTTTTGTGTTGGTCTGCAAGACTGTTGACTTCCAGATGTTTTGCAGTCTGTTGAAGGCCTGTGCTGCAAGATCAATTCTAGTTGAGACCTCCTTCTCAATATCACTGTTGGACGAGATGTAGCTGCCAAGGTACTTGAAGTGTTGTACTTCTTCTAAGTCTGCGCCACGCACATTTGTCTTCCATGCACTCTGTCTTTACTTTCATGATCTTTGTCTTGTCTGGGTGGATCTTGAGTCCCACCCTTCTTGCTGTTTTATCAACTTTTGTTGTTTTTTCCTGGATGTCCGTATGAGTGTGTGAGAGAAGAGCAATGTCATCTGCAAAGTCACAGTCCTCAAGCCGGGATGTCAGTCCCCATACCAGTCCTCTTGGTCGGTCTTCTGTAGCTTTCCCCAACACCCAATCGATGACGACAAGGAAGAGCGTTGGTGAAATTACGCAGCCCTGCTGACACCAGTCTTCACATGGAACCATTCGCTTTGTTGTCCATTGTGGCGCACACAGCACTGGTTGTCAGCGTACATATCTTTGAGAATGTTGATGACTTTTGGCGGGAATCCGTAAGCTCTGTAAATCTTCCAGAGTGAGGGGTGATGGATGCTGTCGAATGCCTTTTCAAAGTCGATGTAGTTGATATAGAGTGAAGAGTTCCATTCAAGCGACTGCTCCACAATGGTGCGTAAGATGAAAATTTGGTCTGTACATCCAAGTCAAGTCAAGTCAAGTCAAAAACACTTTAATCATCCCTGAAGGGCAATTACATCCTCTTCCACTTCTAAATCCAGCTTGTTCCTCTCTGAGGACTCTCTCGATAGCTTGTCTCATTCTTTGCAGGAGAATTCTGCAAAATATTTTTCCAGGGACAGAGAGTAGATTTATGCCCCTCCAGTTTCCACATGTTGCTAAATCACCTTTCTTGGGTAGCTTGGGTGCCTTTCTTCCAAGTGTCTGGTACTTTCTCTTCCTCCCACACCTTATTGAAAAGATTTTCCAATGCTCTGGAACTCACAGTGGGATCTGCCTTCAGCATATCTGCAGTGATTCTGTCTTCACCAGGTGCTGTTTCCTTTCACCTGTCTAATGGCTTCTTGAATCTCTTGCTGTGTGATACGTCCTCTTTTCATTTCAATGAGGAACCCTGTGTCCTCAATGATCGCCTCTTCATCAGGATCTGGTCTGTTCAGTGTTTCTGTGAAGTGTTCGGCCCATCTGTTGAGTTGGTCTTCTTCCTTCATGAGGACTTTCCCTTCCTTGTCCTTGACTACTGTTGTCTTGCTGGTGAATCCTCTGGTGAGAGTCTTGGTGATCTTGTACACAGTTCTGCTGTCACCTTTTTCAGAGGCTAATTGTGCTTCTGAGGCTAAAGTGTCTGTGTATTTTCTTTTGTCTCTCCGGACACTCTTCTTGACTGCTCTGTTCAGTTCTCTGTAAGTCTCTGCAGCTGTAGATCTGTCCTCCACACTGCCAGTTAGCATGAGTTGTTTTGCTGCTTTTCTTTCGTCAATAAGATTCCAGGTGCTTTCTGAGATCCATTCTTTCCTCTCTCTTTTCCTGTAGCCCAGTACATCTTTACTGGCATCAGTAAATATTTTCTGCATACTGTCACAAAGGGTGTTGATATCGTCTGCTGGAAAGTTTTCAAGAGCTTTAAACCTGTTGGTCAACTCCACTGTAAACTGGGCCTTCACTCCTGGATCTTTCAGTCGCCCAGAGTCAAAAGGTTGTTCTCTGTTCTTTTTGTGTGTCCTCTTCAGCTTGAGTTGTAATTTGCACAACACAGGATGGTGGTCGCTGCCTGCGTCTGCCCCTCTCAATGCCTTGACATCTTTCATTGTCTTCCTCCATTTCTGGTTGATGGCAATGTGGTCTATTTAGTTGCTCGTCTTCCCATCTGGTGACACCCATGTCAACTTGTGAATGGTTTTGTGCTGGAAGATGGTGCCTCCTATCACTAGGCCGTTCTCCAGACACAAATCTGCAAAACGCTGCCCATTGTCGTTTCGCTCTCCCTCACTTTCTTTTCCCATGCATGATTCATATCCAATGTTATCGGCTCCAACTTTTGCATTGAAATCGCCCATCAGAAGAAGGATGTCATGTCGAGGTGTCCTGTCAAGTTGTTCTTGGAGGTTGCTATAGAACAGGTCTTTCTCTTCTTCAATGGCTTGGTCTGTGGGTGCGTAGCACTGTATCAAGGTGGTCTTTGCATACCTAGAGAAGAACCTGGCTCTGATGATTCGGGAGCTGACTGGCTCCCATCCCATTAGACTCTTTCTTGTCTGCCTGTCCATAATGATTCCAACTCCTTCCTGGTGTTGTCCATCATTACGCCCGGAATAGCACACTGTTTCTCCTGCACCAAGAGCCATAATTCCGGAATCTGTCCATCTCATCTCGCTGATGCCTAGAATGTTAATGTTGTATCTTTTCATCTCCCTCACAATTTGTGTTGTCTTTCCACTTTCATACATCGTTCCTACATTCCATGCTGCCATTCTCACTTGTTGTTTGGGTTTCGCCAAGGACTCCGTCGGAGTAGAAACTTCCTTTCGGCTTTCATCTCTACTCTTCATCTGATGCATTGCTGCATCAGTCCCCAGCTCATCACCCAAGATTTGATGATTTGAAGATTTTGTTGACGTTTCTGTAGCGTAGATTTCTTTACATGGTGGGTTGCTAGCCCAACGCAAGACCCTCCTCCTTATCGCATCCTGGACTTGGGACCAGGCAATGGCGGAGTTATCACCTACATCATCCCGGAATATTCCTGGATCTGCCACATGGCTTTGCAAGATCGTCCCACAATGTTCTGGGAACCATGCTACCAGGGTTAAAATGCGGTGGACATGTAATTACTGACGGCAGAATTTTGCCGAAAAGCAGAAAAATGGCATGCCTGATTTACACACTCGAAAATGCCACACCTATCCAACCTTGTTAACCCCAAGCATTACCTGGATGATCTAGGTACAACCTTGTCCGTCAGTGTCTCGTACTTGCTAAACCAGTCATCGCTGACCGCCCTGTGCACAAATGAAAACACAGTATTAACAAACACGTAGGCACAGAATGATATCCAACATTATCATTGATCATCATGCAATAAAAAAAAAAATGTCCCCGATTCAGTGGCCCCAGTTGCTCTGGTCTCATGGTGACCTCAGATTCAGTTTCCCCATATACTTCTGTGCCTGTGGTGAGTTTGTATCAAAGCCTTTGGGGTTGGAGGTTCACAAGGAACAGTCATTGGAGGGACGTTGTGGTGGCCGCCATCTCGGGTGGGTGACTCACTCAGTCTAGCCCTGCAACTGAGCTAACACTGTCAGTAGGAGGCCTAGTAGGTGGTGTCCTGCATATGTTGGCACCTCTGAACACCATCAAAGTGACCCAGCAGCAAAGCAGGGCACCTCTGACTGGTGTCCCCAAGGCGGCCTAATATTGACAGGTTCTGTGTGGACTTCCAACCCTGAGGATGAGACACAAGAAATCTGGGTATGGCTGTGGCGGGGAGATTGAAACAAGTGGCGCGGGAACTAAGAACATCACAGAAGGTGAGGCAGCAAAGACACAAAAATAAAATAAATAAATAAAGAAGGTGTTTCAAATAAATCTGCGGAACTTAAACTTTACCATGATCACACTTCACTTGTAATCATTTCCAAGCCTTTAACTTTACAGTGGTTCAAAGCTGCGCTCTTTGCTGGAAGCTTCATTTAAGTTCTTTTCTGAAATGTCTGAAGATAAATGTCCGATATGTTAAGTTACTTCTTCCCAATAATTGCTTTAGTCGACCTCAGAGTCTTCGGGAAGTTATCATGCTGTACATGCTGAAGTCAGATGCGCTGGGCCTGACTTGTGAGGTGCTTAACAGCAGTGCAGCACATTTTTGCTCATATGACAGACAAAAATAGTTGCTGTCTGAGCATTGATGAAGCAGAAGAATGCTGCACATCGACTTTCCTCCGAAAGAAGTAATTTCTAACTGCTTAAAACTGGTCAGGTGCTTGGGTGACCAATTTCTCCATCTTGTTTGCGTTTGTTTGTGTTCAGAAAATATCTGTAGGTTTCAAAAGTGACTCAGAATATAGGTTGTCCTCTACAATAGCAGACCATGTGCTTTCTCTAAACGTTTTGAATGCTGTTTGAGTGAATGCAAATTTCCATAAACGGCAGAACGCCAAACATCACAAAAAATCCCATGCCTGGTAACACTCACTGGCTTTTTACCTGTACATGACAGCAAAATTGCCCCTGCCTCACCTTGGGATGATGACCAGGAGAGTGACCAGGTATTCCGATCCCAGCACAAAGTCCTCCTTCTTCACCAGGTCTGCCAAGTTCCGGGTAAGCAAGCTTCCCCTGGCAAAACAGCAGAACATTGCTCTTATGCTACCACCTACTGGCTCATTTCTTCTCCTCTGCTCTGATTCGTTCATACACTACAGCAACTTTTTCTTCTTCTCCTGACGCCCATATGTAAATGTTTTAATTTTTTTGTTCTTCAGCTACAGCTCTAAGGTTCGCCAATGGCAAGATTTTGTATAAGCAACTGTTTTTGCCAACCATGATGGTAGCAGCATCCCAAATTTGGGAATTTACGTGTAATCAAACACACATGCACATCTTGAACTTGAATGTCAGCAACATTATCCATCAAAAACACTCTATGAAGAGCATCTTAACTTTTTTTCCCCGATCACTGGCTAGAGCACCGAGGTTCACCAAACTAAGTGTGTGCGACAATTTATACCTACCATTGAAGGTAGCAGCGTTCCAACTTCAGGGTAATATCTACACACAACATCTGTGTGAATGCATTCTTATTAATAATTTTGTCGTCTGTTCCTACCAGTATGAAATGGCCTACTCTTCTAAACGGTGGAATGGGTTGCTTTTTTCATATATTTCTCTCTCTCTCTCTCTCTCTCTCTCTCTCTCTCTCCTCTCTCTCTCTCTCTCTCTCTCTCCTCTCTCTCTCTCCTCTCTCTCTCCTCCCTCTCCCCCTCTCCCTCTCTGCACCACACATGCCACTGGTGTACAAGTCCACTTACGTGGCTTTCCGCTCCAAGCTCTGCAGGTTGCTCTTCAGGGTGTTGTAGGAATTGGCTTTGGTCTTCAGTCCACTTCTGCCTGGCTCACTTGCTGTTCAAACACACACACACATGCGCACACACACACACAGATACATACGCAAATGCATGCACACGCGCACACACACACATGCGCGCGCCACACACACACACCACCACACACACACACACACACACACACACACACACACACACACACGCATACCACACACAACACAGATACATCCGCACATGCATGCACACACACATATACACACACACACACATGCACAATCACACACACACACACACACACACACACAACGACATACGTCACACAACAGATACATCCGCACAGCACACACACACACACACACACACACACACACATGCACATATACACACACACACACACACACACATACACACACACACACACACACACACACACATACACACACACATACACACACACATACACACACAGATCTATGAAAAACAATGCAATGTAATAAAATGCTGTAAATTCAAAGCATCACACAATACAACAAAACACTATACAACATAACATAATACAGAGCAGCAGAACAGCATGACAATTTTGCAAACACCACACCCACCATCCCACACCAGCATGATTATATCAGTACACCACAATACCAACACATACCCTACCCTTCCCACTGCACAATACACCACACGCACCACACCACACACACACCACACCACACTATGTTACCGCCACCCCACCAAACCAAACCCCCCAACCCACCCACAAACCAGTCCATTGCTAACCATCCCAATGGCCACCTTCAGCTGTACTTTAATAGGACATGGCCCTGTCCCACACATCACATACCACCACCACACAATACCACACCACCACCACCACCACCACCACCCACCCCTTACACCACACCACACCCCAACACCACCACCCATCCCTTACATCACACACCCCACCACCACCACACACCATAGCACACCATCCACATCACATCACCCCACATCACACCACCACCACCACGCACCATAGCACACCACCCCACATCCACACCCCATCCCCCCACCAGTCACCTTGCCAATCATCTCAGCCAACACCTTCAGCTGTAGTTTGATGGGAAACTTGGCCCCGTCCCAGGCAAACCTCTGCAGGTAGACTGCTGGAGCCACTGCACACATGGTATAGCACAGCACGGTACAGTACATACAGTACAGTACAGTACAGTACAGAACAGTACAGACAGTTCAGTACAGTACAGTACAGCACAGCACAGACAGACAGCACAGCACAGCACAGCACAGTACAGTACAGTACAGTACAGTACAGTACAGTACACGTACAGCACAGCACAGACAGCACATACAGTACAGTTCAGTACAACACAGTACAGTTACAATACAGTACAGTATAGAACAGTGCAATGCAGTGCAGTGCAGTACGGCACAGACCGGCACAGCACAGTATAGTACAGTACAGTACAGCATAGTACAGCACAGCAAAGCAAAGCACAATACAGCTCAGCTCAGCACAGCACAGCACAGTACAGCACAGCACCAGCACAGCACAGCACAGCACAGCACAGTACAGTACAGTACAGTACAGTACAGTACAGTACAGTACAGTACAGTACAGTACAGTACAATAAAGTACAGCACAGTACAGTAAAGTACAGCACAGCACAGTAATAGTACAGCACAACAGAGTACAGTAAAGTACAGCACAGTACAGTGAAGTACAGCACAGTATCATGGCTTGCCTTGATGTTGTTTTGTTCATTTGTGAGATTTACATAGCCTTGGAGATATGTTGCTAGCTAGACACATTCCTGTGTGAAGACATGCAGATGTGTAAAACACCCCAACACACACACACACACACACACACACACACACACACATCATCACACAAAACACATATGAGCGCATGCGCACAGCATGCTTAAACAAGGTGATGGAGACAGGGGTGGCTCTTGAACTTTGTTGAAGAGTATGGATAACTATGAGGGAGAAAATCTTAAGCAGGAAATGAGTGTGTTTTGAGGCTACATTTGAAAGCATCCAATGTAGGCCATTGGCAAAGTGAGAGGGGAGGTCGTTCCTGGTCAGTAGACTATAAATAATGGTGAAAGAGCGACAGTCGACAGTGGTTTGTTTGAATCTAGGTGTTTGAAAGCACAGAGTGTCCACAGCTGAAGGAAGGGAATGGGATGGAGTGTAAAGGCAAGACAATTGCAGAGATACGGGTACAGATTTGTGGAGACATGTGAGACAGAGGGTACTAATCTTATACCTTTACTCTTTGTGAGATCAGGCAGCCAGTGAAGAGATCGCAACAGAGGATGATGTTTCAGATTTTTCTTTCTTATTACTTGCTGATCATCCAGAACATCTTGCACACATTTAACTGAACCCCTTTTGCATTTAAGACTAGGGAGTTTCCATGCCAGTAGGAATGAATGACAAAACCTAAAAAACGCAAGCACACAGGTGTTGTGTTTAGACACCACCATTAAGTCAGAATGCTCTACTATGATAGGGGAAAAACACTATTGCAACATCTCACCATGGTGAACCTAGGAGCTCTAGCAAGAAACAAACAAACAAACAAACAAGTATACTTTTACCTATCTCATAGTATACTATTACCATCTATCTCATCATCCTCTTTCAACAGCACACAAAACCCCACACCAAAAATTCAAAGCCAAACTTGTACCATCATTAATCAAGAGATTGTCCAGCAGTTTGGTTTTTGAAGGAGTTGTGTCTTCTAGCACCTCCCCCAGATACTGTGCAATTTTGCGTGTGACCCTGAAACCCACAAACATGGATCCACATGAACCATTCAGGACATCAGCACCTGCCTACAGGTCTATGACACAATGATTACAAGAAAAATCACATCCATAGATCTACATAACACTTACACATGCCTAACTAGTAAACCATGAGGTTCTGGGTTTAATTCCCAGCCTTTTCCCAGTTTGACAAGAAAATCAAACTGAATGATAAAGTCTTTCGGATAAGACTACAAACTAAGACCCTGTGTGCAAATGCATGCAGAACATCTTGCACACATGTTAAAAGTCCATTCCTCAGATCCAAAGAGTAGTTGGCCATTTTGTGCAGGCAGGAATGGATGACACTTATTTTTTATGCATGCACACAGGTGCCATGTGGAAACACCATCCCTCATGTCAGAATGCAGCTACCCAAATGGTCAGGAGAAAATTGGTCACATATACAAAAATCTCACCATTGGTGAACCTATGAGATACATCTGAGGAACAAGGGGCATAGCACAGCACAGCACAGCACAGCACAGCACAGCAAAGTACAGTACAGTACAGTACAGTACAGTACAGTACAGTACAGTACAGTACAGTACAGTACAGTACAGTACATGTACAGTATAGCATTTGCATTTGCATTTGCATTTGCATTTGCATTAGCATTAGCATAGCATAGCATACCATTAGTATAGTATAGTACAGTATAGTATAGTATAGTATAGTATAGTATAGTATAGTATAGTATAGTATAGTATAGTATAGTATAGTATAGGATAGGATAGGATAGGATAGGATAGGATAGGATAGGATAGGATAGGATAGGATAGGATAGGATAGGATAGGATAGTGTAGTAATACAGTATAAACATGGCATAGTACAGCATAGCATAGCTCAGTACAGTAAAGTATTGTACAGTACTGTACAGTATTGTACAGTATTGTATTGCATCACCTTGTCCTGCAAGGCTTTGAGTTGTTTTGTAAGCACTACATTGAGTTGTATTGTGTTGTATAGGTTAAGTTAATTAAACAGCTGGGTTGTACATTCCTGTCATGTTGTTGTATTGCATAACATCAGTAATCACAATAAAAACATGAACAGACACACCACATGGTACAATGGATGTAGGGTAAAAATCCACGTTCAGATGGGAATCAAAACAGTGACCGTTCCTGAAGTTGGAATGCAGCTACTGTGATGGTGAGTAAAAACAGTAGAATACACTAAAATCTCACAATTGTGAAACCTTCAAGCTCTAGTCAAAGTACAAAACAAACAAAACAAACCTGAGACAGTATTGATTCTAGGATTTCAAAAAAGGGGGCCCTTAAAATGAAAAAAAAGAGGCCATCTCCCCCTTTATGAACTTAACCCTAGTAGCGCTGTAATAACGGCAGCGGTACTAGGTGCTGCTGGCTGAATTAACAGCAGCCATTGTTGATTTGCAGTAGGGTGGGGTCAAACAACTCCTGATATTGATATGTAAAACTAAACTAAGTGTGTAAAGTTGTAAATCACTGGAAAGCTTAGATAACAAGCTTTTAAAAGAGTGAAATTTTATAGCAGCATGTAGTGTTTATGATAATGTAAAAAATAAATAAAGTTTAAAAACTGCGCGTGCACTACCAATCACTGTTGCGATGTCGGTGACCCAGATTGATTTTAACACGATATGCAATGTTGTTGCGGTGCAAAAATGTCATGATTCGATAAATACTGTCTCTTGACATAAGTTTTGAAAAAATAAAGAGCTTCCGTGGCTTTATCGTTCGTCAAATACTCGGAAAAGTCCAGCGAAATGATCGACGCGATTGCGATCGTCATGGCGGTGAACACTTATTTCGTGCGAACTGGCGGCGTTCTATGACAAAAATACGACAATCGCTTGATTTCGTGTGATGCAAAGTACTCGACAGCATATAGAAATGACTTAAAAACAGTTATTTCGAAGCCGTGTTGCGTTAAAATAAAGTAAAACAATGTATGACATCGAAATCGCCCAGTAGCTATGAAGTGCTTTGGACAAAACTTAGCGCTGCTCGATTCAGTCCGATCGCGATCAATTTTTCCGAAGTTTTTCAAAAATATTTCACAATCCTTACCTTATCGTCTCTATTATCGTTTAATTCAACCAAATCCAGCCTCTAAAACTCCTCATCGCCGTCAATATCGTCAAAAAACTCGAAAAATACTTCGAGTGATACGAGCGCAAACACTTTGCCGCCATTTTGTTTTCAGGCGATCGACGTTCGTCCAAAAAAAATATAAAATACACCTCTAAACCAATCAGAATCCTCGTTGCTTGCGACTGCGGACGACCTTCACCCATTTCTGCGGCCCTACAATGGCCTTCACGTTCATTGGATGACCTTTGAAAGCGAAAGAAAGCCTTCAATTACGATCACCGACGTCATCGCGGAATATTCCGGGAGCCGCCAGAAATGGTGCACTACGTCACTCCGGAGTAATCCGGGAACAGCGCTACTAAGGGTTAATGGACCATGGGGATTGAAGTTGAACAAGCCAAACCACTCAGCTATAGAGTCTGTCTGTTACATATGTTATCGCTAAACCACAGGCTGCAGTACAAGTATATCATGTACACTTGAGCAGTTCTATATAACCTGAACAATGCTAAATAACACTCAATGGTTAGGTGTCCCATAACCAAAGTGGTCATAGGGGAGTGAGGCGACAGAGACCTCAGCTTCTCTAGGGGCCAGCATGTTGAGGGTAAGGACAACTAGATATAACACGAACTGACGGATGCAATAGCTGAGTGGTTAAGTCCATTCAACTACAATCCCAGGAGTCCAAACAGCTGGTGAACCTCACACCTCTAGCCGACAGACAACAACAAAAAACCATAATATATAAAATTAAAAAAACCAAGAACTGACCCTTCAGAGTATACATCCAGTTTGGCCAAGTCATCCCCAAGTCCAACCAGTGTGTCTAGTGTGCCAACCTGTACAAATGCACATGTATATTATATATTGTATATTATATATTATATCTTGTATATTATATATATATATACATACATATATATATATATATATATGGAAAGATTACATCATTCCTTACCAGCTGAAAACGAAAATAATGAAAATAAAATGCTTAGTATGGCCTTTACACTAAAGACCTCGTGATGTGAAGCACTGTTCATGTTAGAAGTCAAATCATATAATATTTAATATTAATAATAATTATTATATCACTTGTAAAGCATAAAAAATATATAAATTACTCCCTTCTATGTACTGCTGCCATGGGAACAATCCAATCTGGCCACCAAAACTTAAAGTTTCAAACTTCTTTTCTTCACTTTTTATCTGTAAAGTAGCCTATTTTTACAGACACGTTCTAAAACCTAAATTTGTGTAATTTACATAAGGAAATCTCTAAGGATATATGATACTGATAATTATTCATGTAGCAATTTTGTATACTAAAAAAACATGATTTTGGCCACTTTCAGACCCGTGTCTCACCTTAACCCTCTTGTATTCGGATTCTCGGAACACAAACTGCCCCTAGATTTTGAATTCCATCACGGAATCAGGTCAGGCACACATGCTCGCTCACCTTTTCCTCCTAAGTACATACCAGCAGTTATAATTACTTCCAGACTCTCAGAAGGCTTCATAAAATTACCTGGATAGAGCTTTGGACATGTGGTAGCAATTAAAGATGGTCACAGCATGATGGAAATCTACTGAGTATAAATCCTGGCAAATCCAGGTTCCCCCGGGACTTAGAGGGGCAATTATTCAATCCCCGGCAAATCCTGGTTCGGGACTAAGAGGGTTAAAGCTATGTGGGTTCCCTCACCCTCAACTCTGGGATGTTGAATTTGTAGTTAGAGGACAGGTTCTCTGCACTGGTTGCCCGGTTAAGCGTATCCCACGTCTTCTGGGGCGTGCTCTCCCCAGGGGCCGATATCAACCACACCTCACCCATTCTGTGACCTGCAGCAAATTCATTCATGAGTAAATGAAGGGTTAGTGTTGATTTATAGAGCACATGTGTTATCTATTATAAACTTCCCATAGCCAATCAGTGTGAAAGCAGCCTTGCTAAGTGGAAATCTGTTACAAGCTACACAGCCTGGATTTCATTCTTATACAGAACAGATCTAGATCTAGAAGCCCAGAATTTGGGCTCTGGTAGTGCAGTACATAGTCATACTGTATGTACTGCACTAGTTATAGTCATACTGTTGCATATTGGAGTACACTGTCATAATGTATACATACAATGTAGTATGTACTGCAGTACAAATGAATTACATCATTGCCAACAACAGTGTTTTCAGCTGTTGATAGAACAGATTAAATTGTAACCAAAAAAAAAGAAAACATTTCAACACAATCAATGAATCATGATATCTGTGAATGAAAAAAAACTAACAAAAGTAAAAACTATTCCCTTCTATAGACTTTCTAAGGATTAATTCAATCCTGAAAATTTCAGCAAAGGTGTCAACTTACTGCCCATGACCAACTACATATAGTCAGGAGGTAGTAGTGATCAGAATGAGCAAAACCTATTTAGAATGCTTATAATATTGAACCCAATGCCTCAAGCTGCTTGAGATAGAAACTTTACGAATGTTTACACTTTACAGTGATAGAAGAGAGTCAATTCACTTCACCCTGACTGTGCTGGCTATACAGTTTGAGAGGCCTATCTGTTGGCTCCTTTTTCTCATCATCTTCCCTTTTCACTCCTCACTGGTAAGCAGAGTCATTCACAGTATCTCTACATTACTTTTTTTTTTTGAAATTTTATACCACTTTATGTCACAGCAGATTTCTCGCATGAAATTCAGGCTGCTCTTCCCAAGAGAGCGCGATGCCACAAGTGCAGCGCTTACCCATTCTTTTTTTTTTTCTTTTTCATGTGTGCAACTGTCTTTGTTTTCCATATCAGAGTGGCTTTTCCTACAGAATGTGCAGAATTTTCCCTCTTGTTGCCATGGTTCTTTTACATGCACTAAAAATAATGTGTAACACACAGGACCTCGGTTTATCACTCATCCGAAAGACTAGCACCCAGACCACCACTCAAGGTCTAATGGATGGGGGAAAACTTTTGGGCCCAAACGGGATACGAACCACTGCACACTCTGACCCGGACTTTTCACTTTTTAGTACTCTGAGTTTCTAGACAGGCGTGTTACCTCTAGACCACTGATCCATCCTGAGAGAGAACCCCTTTTTCCCAGTACACATGCACTATGCACATTTGCACAAATGTTGCCAATACAGCATTTTTAGCACTTTTCTCTCTTTTATTTTCTTCATTGTTTGGTCAAAACTCTCTTGCTGTTTGAAAACTGGCTGTTGGGGAGGTAAATAAATTCAATATCTTGTTCCAAAAAATACTTTTAAGCCGCATGATTATTAATGATATATAATTTTTATATAATATATATGATTTAGTATTAATTAGTTATGGGAGTGAACTTGACCCCACCAAACATACTAGAAACGACCACTGATGTACTTGAAACATGCATTGTATTGAACAAACAGAATTACTTCATTCAAAGTAAACGTCTTGCGTGCCATTTTAACTAAGTAAGAAGCCCAATTTGATCAATTTGGCTAGACACAGGAACTCACTTGGCTTGCCACACACACACACACACACACACACACACACACACACACACACACACATTTAACCATCTGATATTATAACTTTTCAGTGGAAGGATGTTTGACTGAAGAGAACACACACACACAAAACACACATACACACACATACACACACACACACACACACACACACACACACACATGTGCACACACACATGCATGCACGCGTGCACACACGCACGCATGCACGTGTGCACACATGCACACGCACGTACGCACGCACGCACGCACCACACACACACACACACACACTGAGGAAGAATCAGGGGCTCCTCGGGATTTGTTTCCACATGGGATCTGTCTTTGGAAGCTAATGTGATGATCCCCTTACTGGTCTGATAGGTCTTATGGAAACAGCATGTGTCTGGCTAAATGGTGGCATGGATTCTCTGTAAACAGCATGTGTCTGGCTAACTGGTGCCGTGGATTCTCTGTAAGGAGAAAAAGTGGAGACTGATGTGCGCTCTCTCTCTCTCTCTCTCTCTCTCTCTCTCTCTCTCTCTCTCTCTCTCTCTCTCTCTCTCTGTGTGTGTGTGTGTGTGTGTGTGTGTGTGTGTGTGTGTGTGTGTGTGTGTGTGTCCCAGTCCCAATGCAAATTACTCTGAAGTCAAAATCCTGCTTGACCATGGGTCATGCAAGGCTGATGAAGAAGACGCTTGCAAAGCCCATAATCTGATTACGAGGACGCCTGTCTGCCGTCCTATTTTCATCCCAGATTAATACTGGGCGGATCTTAATACTGCGATTATAGCCTAGCAGGATGGGGCAGACAATAAAATGACTAGCAGGCTTAAATTGATGACAGGCATGCCAGCAACAGTATCAAATCAAATCAAATCATTTTTTTTTATTTCGTGGATAATGAATAAGCACTCGTGTGTTATTTACATCCAGTCCCCACCCTAATCAGGGAAAATGTGCCAAGTAGTTACCTTGAATGTGTTGTATACAGAAGGCTACAGGTCTTCTATTGAGATAGTACACATTTCGATCATGGACTGATGTGATGTCACTAATTATGTTTTACATTCATGCACACAAATACATAAGTATTGCAAACTGAAGTGCAAGGTCTATGTGACACCTTACTGTGATCAGAACTGAACTGAATACTGTTCTGTTACTCCACGCTGGCTAACAAACTTCAATGCTTGGTAACGCAACGAACTCCAGCAAACCAGTCGAAAGCAGCCATGTTTTGATCACGTGAGACCCCATGTGATGAATAAGTTGAGTTGAGAAAAATAGAATGAGATGCTCCATTGCAAGTGAAATACCGTCTACACTGAAAACCATGCTAGTTTGATGCAATGGGTTCGTCATGATGCGTCTTCACTTTGCCGAGACTCGATTTTCACAGCACATTGGGAGAGACACAAAACTTGCTTCATTCACAAAAATATACATGGTAAGAAAACTTTCTAACAGGTGGAAAGACTGACCTTTGGTTAATCTTTTTTATGTATAAAAACATTGAGACTGTTACATCATCATAATAATAATAATAATAATAATAATAATAATAATAATAATAATAATAATAATAATAATAATAATGATGATGATGATGATGATGATGATGATGATGATGATGATGATGATAATAATAATAATAATAATAATAATATTAATAATAACGCGTGTGCGTGCGCGTGAATGAATGAATGAATGAATGAAAAATCTTTATTTTACCAGGGTTACAGATAATCATTCACATACTTTTTTTCATCATCCGGCCTTTGCCCTGATTCGGGGCTATCAAAACAAAAGCAACAAAAACAAAACAACTCCCCCCCCCTCCCCCCCACAAAACTCAAAACCAAAACAAACCAAAAGCAAAATAAAAACCAACAGCATTTACCACCCTCACAAAAACCAGCAACAACAACAACAAAAACAAAAGTTCAACCTATGATCTAAAGAAAGGAGACAGGTATATATTGAACCACATAACTCCCAACTGAAGACATTGATGATTATTCAAATAAAAGAAATAGATGTGTGTTCAATAAACACATAAATCCCCAACTGACAGAAACATTAACGTCAAAACAGATACACTGATTATGATTAAATAAATCAAGCAGATTGAAATAGAGAAGATACAGCAGCGAAAAGAGTAAACCAAACGAAAAAATGATATATTTCGAAACATTTTCACAAATCTTTCTTACTTTAAAACAATATTATGAGTTGTAAAAAAAATAAACACTAAAACTAAGAACAACATAGCTAGATAGTGTGGATCGGTGGTCTAGAGGTAACACGCCTGTCTAGAAAACGAAAAGTCCGGGTCGGAAGTGTGCGGTGGTTTGAACCCTGATGGAACCCAAAACTTTTCTTGACATCCATTAGACCGTTAATGGTGGTCTGGGTGCTAGTTTTTCGGATGAAATGATAGACTGAGAACCCATGTGTTACACAACATTATTTAGCGCACGTAAAAGAACCCACAGCAAAAAGGAAGTTGTCCCTGGCAAAATTCTGTAGAAAAAAAACCCTCTAATAGGAAAACAAATACAGTTGCAGACAAGGAAAAAATGGATGGCGCTGCTCTTGTGGCAATGCACACTCCCCGGAATGTGCAGCCTGAATTGTACACCAAGAAATCTACCGCGACTTAAAGTAGTGTACAAGTAAAAAGTTTGTTTTTTTAAATAATAGATAGATAGATAGATAGATAGATCGATAGATCGATAGATCGATCGATAGATCGATAGATCGATCGATCGATCGATCGATCGATCGATCGATCGATCGATAGATAGATAGATAGATAGATAGATAGATAGATAGATAGATAGATAGATAGATAGATAGATAGATAGATAGATAGATAGATATTTTATTTATACACGTGGTTTTTGTGGGCTTTTTGTTTTTACACTTTCAGATCGTACAAACTTTTTAAAAAAAACAATGTTATTTTAAGGTTGTACTGAACCAATTTTGCTTTTAGTAAAATAAGTATTTTGTGTCCAACGGCACCCTTAAAGGTGATGTTGTTTTTCCTTCTTGTTTTTGCTTTCCGCTTTATCTTTGTTTTTTGTTTTTTACTTTTCTCCTGTTTTGGTGGGGTTCTTTTTTCTTGTTAATTACGGCAGGGGCCGGATGAAAAAAAGTATGTAACTGCTTACTCTGTTACCCTTCAAAAATAAAGATTATTCATTCATTCATTCATTCATTCATTCATTCATTCATTCATCTCCTCTCTCTCCTCTCTCTCTCTCTCTCTCTCTCTCTCTCTCTCTCTCTCTCTCTCTCTCTCTCTCTCTCTCTCTCTCTCTCTCTCTCTCTCTCTCTCTCTCTCTCTCTCTCTCTCCTCTCCCTCTCTCTCTCCTCTCCTCTCCTCTCTCTCTCTCTCTCTCTCCTCTCTCTCTCTCTCTCTCTCTCTCTCTCTCTCTTCCTGTCTCCGCAAGAGCTCCAGGCTCACCATGTTGAGATTTTTGCGTATGGGACCGTTTTTTTCCCCCAACATTAATAAATGATAAACTGAATATTTAATTATATAAAAAAAAAAATAGTATATAAATAGTTAATATCGCATATTATATTATATATATTATAATTATATTATAATAATTATAATTATAATTATAATTATATAATTATATTATAATTATATTATATTATATATTATAAATAGTTAATATCGCAGTATTCCAACTTGGGGGGTGATGTCTAAACACAATACCAGTGTGCATGTGGCTGTTTTGGTTTTCTTTTTCCTCTTAACGTTGTCATCTGTTCCTTCTAGCATGCAATGGCCTACTCTCCAAAAAGGTGGAATGGGTTTAAATGTGTGGTGGGCAAGAAGTTCTGCATGAGTTCACATAGGGAACCTCCATTCATAGTCTCACCTGAAGGAGTTGGGGATGGGGTGGAGTCAGTCGGTACTAAAGTTAATTCCCGAGAGAAAATCATCGCACTGGTGCCTTGGTGGTGGTTCTACAAACCCATCACGACCACAACGCTCTGGCCACTAGGCTACTTCTCCCCTGCCTTCCCCTTTCTAAAAGGATTGTCTGCAAATGCTTAAAGCGTGCTGAATCTTGTGTCCAACATTATAGAAATATAGGTGATTTGAGCGAATCTGACATAATATCACAAGATCATCGTGTCATCAACACTATGATAACCCAGTATCTATGTATTTTTCTTTCATAAGCAGTATCTCTAAGGGTTAGGAGTCCACCTTTCGCGTTCCATTGAACTGGTTTCTTTGCTTATTTGGCTACAGTTTAACCCACAATGTTGCCGGTTCAGTTAAAAACAACCAAACTAGTCATTGGTTCATGGGATCCCCAAATTCAGACTACAGCTACACTTAATGGTGGGTAAACGGCTGCATATGCAAAATCTCACCATTGTTGAACCTCGGAGCTCTCGCCGAGGCTTTAAAAACAAAATTCATTGAATTGAATGCCAGTTACATACATTGCGACAGCAGGGAACAAACACTGACAGGCAGAAATGATTTATTACGATTAAAACTATTTGCGGGGCCTTTTTTCAATTAAAAAAGAAAGAAAAACCTCCTTAAAATATATATAGAACGGTATATAATAACCAAATAACAGCAACAAATAAAAGCTAGTGATTCAACAGACTTTGCTTTCTTCACACAAAATGTTTTTCATCTCATTGCGCGATCGCCAGTCTGCCTCTGGTTTTGGTTGTAGTTGTGCTTTGAGGTGGTCAGGTTAGACAGCTTTTTTCTTCTTCTTTTTTTCCCCCCAGCGCGCTGGAAGACAGTTTCCCAGGAAGTAAGCGTTCCGCCGCGCATCCTTGACAACTTGCTCATCAATCGTCGCGCACCCCCTCCCAGGCCCCTGGCCAAAGCAGACGACACACTGCGAGGTATAGGCCTTGGCCTAGGCCTAATTCTCAGAATGATGTGCAGAGAACAACACTGTGATATGCAAGTAAGTTGTCATTGATTGTTAAACATCAGCATGTACCGTATGTGCCGATCAACAGTAAGCTTATGTGGATTAATGTTACAGCCGAATGCATTCGCCGTGATAAAAGCCTGATCAATGGCACTGGCAGTGTATCGGAATTATCAGTGCCCAGCGAGAGTGATTTTCAACAGCTTGGAATCGCCCACATGCCGCGACGTGTGCAATCATTTTGAAAATCGGTGATCTTGTATGTATGCAAGGGTTGCGTAGGTATAGAGCGGAGTGATCGAGAAGTAAAATTGAGATGGAACGGGGTGCACGCGAAATACACGTTACAGGAGAGCTGAGTTACTCTGCAATTATGTTGGTTCAGTGCAGCGTGCCATCATCATTAAGTGTTTTTTTTAAAAAAAGTTATTCTCGTAAAGACTAGTGCTGTAGTATCGACTCAGAGAGAGAGAGAGAGAGAGAGAGAGAGGGGAGCCTTTGAAGTTGGAGCATAGACCAATTTATTGTTATTTCTCAGTGTAACCTTTTCACAAAGGAGGGTTACAGGCAACTTTCTTTTGCAAAAATGAGAAATGTTATTATGCATTTAACCTAATCAAAAGAGAAGAACTCTTTAGAAAGGATACTTTTGAGTTCTGGCATAAACTCAGCTGCAAACTGAATACAACTTCAGATCAAAGTAAATGCCAAGGATAAACAACAAGAAACAATATACAACTAACATGATATCAGAAACATTCCAAAATGTTAAGTCGACCATCCAATCAGATTCTATGTGAAAATTTCAAGAGATATTCTTGCTGGAGATTACAGCATATAACTGCATAGTTGGTGTGTCACAAAATATAAACTAATTCTCAAGTAATTGTGTGTTTACTGTTTTGTCATAGTTTAGTCTATAGTTGGGTAATGTATGAAAAGAGAGAGAGGAGAGGGTCACAATCCATATTGGTTGAGAGAGGGCAAAACACAGCCATGCATAGGAAACAGGTTAGAACATATGCAGGGTATGAAAAGCTTGACAAATTAATTACAATTTAAATCTTACTTAGCTCATGTTCATAAACCGTAAAATATTAGCACCTTGTTTTGTTGCCTTTTTGTTGTTGTTTTTTTAGAACAAGGCATTGATTTGATCAGAACTGCTGTCTGCAGCTCAGTTTGGCCCTCAGTGAGCTGCCTCTTCATGCACTCAGTTACTAACTCACTTTCTCAGAAAGGACATTTTTACAGTGCAGCCCAAACCACCACTAATAAATATGGTGGGCCACACTGGCAAAGTAAAAAAAAAGAAAAAAGTAAATCTGAAAATCATTTTGGAAGACTTTAGTCTCCAGCAGATAGTACTATAACTTTAGTAGTATTGGAAAAGAGTTGGGGTTTTTTTGCAAGAGTAAAAAGTACCACTGAACAGATATTTATTTGCACACCCACTTAAACCCCCTCCTCCCCCCAAACTTCCCAACCCCTTCCTCCCCCCCCCCCCCCCCCCCCCCAAAAAAAAGAGAAAAAAATAAAAGAAATGAAAAAAAAGAAACCAAACTAAACCAAACAAAACAACACCATTTTAACATTGTATTTAAAGTTCTGCCATGTTTTCATGGACTTGAAGAAGTGCATTTAAAAGTTGGCAGGAAGTACAAAAGGGCCACTGTGAGATCTAAAGAAAAAAACAAAAACCCAGCAGTGCCTGATTGACACTTTCCAGCTCATTTCCTCCAAAGTAACTAGTGTGGTATCCCTATGCATGGCTGGCCTTGTGGGAGAGTGGTTCCATACTTCAGACAGAGAGAAAGTTCTTTGGGGAAAGTGTGTTGCTTCAGTTCAGCACCACCCATTTTACAACTTTTTTCTTCCATTTTTTTTTGTCTGTGTTCAAAACTCCTTTTTCTTCTGGAAAAAATCTTGTCTGAGATAAACTGCCTTGTTACTGTAATTTTTCTTTGTCTGTATGCATACATGTATGTTTGTTTTGTGCCACTACATTTGTTCTTAACTGAGGGTGGTTGTGGGTGCACTGCACTGACAAAGCCATCAGCTTTTTTCATTTTCCATTTGTGGTGATCGTGTGCCAATGCCTGGGTCTCAGCAAAGCTCTTTGGAGTCCATCCTGTAATGTCCATGGGATACATTTCTGTCTCTGTCTGGTTGTGTGGTGGTGTGTGTGTGTGTGTGTGTGTGTGTGTGTGTGTGTGTGTGTGTGTGTGTGTGTGATATGGCTGTAAAAGCACTGTCATATTGAACCTAAGCTCACTTGTGTATCATCTCATACAGAAGACTAGCAACCAGACCACTCATGGCCTGTTGAACTCCAAGAAAAATCCAGCTTTTTGTTGGATCCAAATGCAGGATCCGCACTGGGCTTTGTTTGTTGTTTAGAGAAAAGTTGTTTTTTCTGTTCTTTAGCTAGAGCTTTCACTTCACCAACAGTGAGAGTTTGCATATGCAACTATTTGCCTCACCTTTAAGGTAGCCACATTTCAACCTTTGGGATGATGCATATATAATATATAATATACATCACATAACACCAGTGTGCATGTGCTTTTAGAAAAGAAATATCATCTGTTCCTACCAGCATGCAAATGCTTAGTCCTACCCTTCTGAATGTTGGAATGCGTTTTAATGTGTACGCAACACATTTTGTGCATGTTCATTCATGAGACCTTGGTTTATACTTATACAGTTATAGTATCATTGGAAGAACTTTTGGGCGAGCAGAGTCACTTTCTGATGTTGCCTCTTCAGGAAAAGTCTCCTTGAATGGGTGTCTTGGTGGTGGCTCAAGTCTGTGCTGTCTGATTACGAATTCAAAGCTCTAACCACTAGGCTATCCCCCTCCCTCATGTTTAAATGGCTGAGTTACAGTACGACAATCAATTTGACACTGGTTGAAAATACAATCATTTGCCGCGGTGTATAATATGTATGTGTGAATCTGAAAACTGTTAATCTCAGCTTTTGATGAAAAAAGATGCAAAATGCTTTGTAAATTTAAATAATGAAATATATATGTAGATTTGTTATAATGATAATAGTAAAAATAATATTAATAATGATGATAATGAGAAATGCTGCTGCTGATGATAATACGGTAAATATATCTATAAAATAGAGAGAAAGCGCTTTATTTCAACACAAGAAAACAAATCAATGGCATACCTGGCATTTAGACAAGACATTGTTATAAATCATCATAAAAGCAACCTCCTCTCCAGAAAGCTTTCAGTATGGAACATGCAACCAGTCTCAATCCCCTCCCCCCATCCCCCACCCCACCCACCCTACCCTCCTCTCCCCTCCCTCTCTTTCTGAGATGCTTTTTTCCAAAAGGAGCTTAGCGGGATCTATCTCCCGCCCAGGCCCTGAAGTGCAGTCAGGAGGGCAACGTGTGGTATCATCAGAGTGGTGGTGGAAAAGGCTGTAGTGTCAGAACTATTCTGGTCAGGGTTTTTTTAGTGCTGGGGAGGAAAGCTGGGCTCGCTCTCCAGACCTGGCCAGCCCTGGTATTGATTGGTCGTCTGTCCTCCCTGGCTTTTTCTTTGGTTTTTGAAAGCAACTGTAGTGGTGTCACTGTGTGTGTATATACTGACTGACTCGTGTGGAGGTATGTGTACGTGTGTGTGTGTATGTGTGGCGTGTGTGTGTATATATATATATAGACACATGCACATGCACTCATACACACGTAAATGGTGCGCTCATGCACATTCATGCACATGAATGCTTGTATGCACATAAGTATGCATGAACATGCAGACACACACATACGCATGACGCATACATACAGCACACGCATACACACATAACACAGACACAGACCCCACACACGCGCGCACGCACCATGCACACACACACACACACACACACACACACCACACACACACACACACACACACAGAGGCATGCACGCAGATTAGCAAGCTGAAAAAATCAAAAATTTAAAATTTGAACGGTTTACTCTGGAAGTGAGGTTGAGAATTCTAGCAGTGCATGTAACACCGCTATGAAAGTGAAAGAAAAATGAAAGCTTAAGATAGTCTGCCCTTATTGAGTTATTTTATTGAAGAAAAAAGAGTATTATAGTTGGCCTATTGTATTGAAGTGTACCCATTTGAATTGAATGAAATAAGTTTCAGACTGTGATAAGAAAATTCATGTTTGAGTACCACTGTGTGTTGCAGCTGATGTAATTGCTGCTAATAATGTAATATATGGCGGTATAGGAACTATATTTATAAACACACATGCATGTATGCATGCAATTGTGTTGTGTGTGTGTGTGTGTGTGTGTGTGTGTGTGTGTGTGTGTGTGTGTATGCACTTATGCATGCACATAAAAATAAATCAGCATAACACACACATACACACACTACACTACTACCTATGCTACGCTATGCTAAGCTATACAGCTACACTACACTACACTACACTACAACACTACACTACACTACACTACACACATCAGGATTCTTACACATTGCATTCATCCTCCTCTTACAAAAGCAAAAACAACAACCCATTTTCAACCCCAACCCTACCCCTACCCCCACACCCAGCCGGGCCTCAAATCATTACCACACTGCGCGACAACTTTCAAACCCCCCCCCCCGCCCTCTTCTTCAGGCCCCAAACAAATCATTATCACCACACAGCGCGGCAAACTTTGGAAAGTGCTCTTCACTTTAACAAAAAATCCCATTTGATCCCGGTACTTGCCAACATAGATTGCTGGGTGAGTTTTCACGCACTAAACATGAAGCTGCAAATCATTTTCATATTGATTTTTCTCTCTCTCTCTCTCTCTCCCCTGCCCGCCACCGCTCCCTCCCCCCCTTCTAATTCCCACTGTCATTAGCGTGCGTGACACCACCTGGGTGTTCATCTAGCAAAAAGGGGGTGGGGAGGATGGAGGGGGGGAGTAGGCTAATGGGGAAGGACTTTTGTGTTTCTGTTGATGTGATGTGATGACGCTGTGCGTGATCCACTGTAATGGCATTGTTTTGAGCCTAAGCCACCTGAGGTTGTTGTCATGATTGCCTGAGAGACAGTACAGAGAGAGAGAGAGAGAGAGAGAGAGAGAGAGAGAGAGAGAGAGGAGAGAGAGAGAGAGAGAGAAGAAGAAGAGAAGAGAGGAAGCAAGGCAAGGCAAGGCAAGGCAAGGCACAAAGCAAAGCAAGGGTAAATTCTTTTATTTAAGAATAATGAAGAGAGAGAGAGAGAGAGAGAGAGAGAGAGAGAGAGAGAGAGAGAGAGGAGAGAGAGAGAGAGAGAGAGGAGAGAGAAGGGTATGGCAAGGCAAGGCAAGGCAAATTCTTTTATTTGAGGATAATGAAGAGAGAGAGACAGAGAGAGAGAGGGAGAGAGAGAGAGGGTAAGACAAGGACAAGGCAAGGCAAGGCAAGGCAAATTCTTTTATTCGAGGATAATGAAGAGAGAGAGGGAGAGGACAGGGAGCATCATTAGTTTAGAAGTGAAGCGACATTTAAATGTGATGTGCACCTGAGAGAGAGAGGAGGAGAGAGAGAGAGAGAGGCATCGTTAGTTTAGAAGTGAAGCACATTTGAATGTGAGGTGCACCTGAGAGAGAGAGAGAGAGAGAGAGAGAGAGAGAGAGAGAGAGAGAGAGAGAGAGAGAGAGAGAGAGAGAGAGAGGGGCGCATCGTTAGTTTAGAAGTGAAGCCACATTTGAATGTGAGGTGCACCTGTGCACGTTCAATACTCACGGGGTTGTTGGTTTTGCTGTCACTGAAGTAGTACTGAATTTGTGTGTTGTGGTGTGTGTGTTGTGTGTGTTGTGTGTTGTGTGTGTGTGTGTGTGTGTGTGTGTGTGTGTGTGTGTGTGTAGTGTGTGTGTGTGTGTGTGTGTGTGTTACTTGTGTGTGCGTGCGTTTGTGCAGTTGTGAGTTTGTGTGGATGTGTGTGTTTCTGTGTGTGTGTGTGTGTGTGGTGTGTGTGTGTGTGTCTGTGTGTGTCTGTGTTGTGTCTGTGTGTCGTGTGTCTGTGTGTCTGTGTGTAAAAGACTTGTCAATGTGAGGGATTTATCTGCGCCACCTACCCACCCCCCTCCGAAAAGGTTTTTTTGTAGTACATTTTTCAAAAGCAGCATGGAAAGATATAGTTTAGTGAACACAATTTTAATCATGCATATATTCCTGTCCTGTGGTCAGAATTTTGTTACCTTAATGGTGGTCAAAAACAGTCACGTATGCAATAATCTCACCATTGATGAATGTTGGAGCTTTGGCTGAGGAACCACCAACAAAAAAAAAAAGAAAAAAAAAAAAAGAATGACACATATTGTACCACAGCTCACACCTGCATGAAACAAATTAGCTTAGTATGGTCTGCTGTTGTGGGAAAGACATATTACCAGGAGGGGGTGGGGAGCCTTTTTTTGGGGGGGGGGGGGGGGGGGGGTTGTTGTTCCTTGGCTAGAATTCAGAGGTTTATCAATGGTGAGGATTTTGTACATGCAACCTTTTTTTTTTGCCCACCATGAAGGTAGTGCTGTATTCCGACTTCACAGATGTAGGCAGGGTATGTTTGTGTTTCTAGCACTCACCGAATGCTGACATGATTTATGGGATCTTTAACACGTATTTGATCATCTGTATGTGTATATTACATCTGTATTGTGTATCATACACAAAGGGATTGGAGGCACTGGCAGGTCCGCACTTGAAGTTGAGCTGGGAGATTCTAAAAACCCCGCCCTTTATTCTCTAGAATCTACTGTATATTACATCTGTATGTGCATCATATGTACACAAAGGGATTGAAGGCACTGGGGTCCGCACTTGAAGTTGAGCTGGGAGATTTAAAAAACCCCTACCCGTAATTCTCTAGAATCCACTGAGATTCGAACCCACAACTTCATGGATCCATAGGATTGAAGCAGACTGTCTTAACCACTCGACTGTAACATCCACCAGGGGGACATTTGAGTTGTTCTCAGCTCAGCGGTTCCCAGCAATAAATGCTACTAGTCTTGAATAAATCATTGCATGGACCAGAGAGGGAATGGCCATCAATGCATGTTGTTAACTGAAACTCGCTGTACCATTAATACTCTAATGCTATGTTGTAACTGTGCTAGATGCTCCATGCTAGGTCATTGTGCTTCATATGGTTTTGCTTATTTTTCTTTTGGGCTGGGGTTTCCAGGGGGCTTGTTGTTGTTGTTGGTTGTTGCTTGTTTGCTTGCTTGCTTGCTTTCAGTGGGAGGTTGGTGATGGGGAGGGGGGAGGGGGAGAAAAGCATCAAAATTACTACTTTGTTGGTATTGTTATTTTTGTATTTTTTGGATTGGTGAAAAAAAACGACACTTTGGCACCACCTCTTTTGGTTTTGTGTTTTTTGGTGTTTTTTTGTGGTTGTTAGGGTTGTTTTTTTTCTTGTGGGGGGGGGGGGGGGAAGAGGGTTGTTTTAGTTTGTTTGGGATCTTTTTTTTTTTGAAGGGTGTGGGGTGGGGTCAAAACTATTGTTTTATCAATACTTTTCTTGCGTTCGATAGTGCAGCAATAGGGGGATTTTTGTTTGGTTTTTGTTCGTTTGCCTGTTGGTTGCCCTTTGCTTTGACTTTTTTTTCCCTTGTTGTCCAGCTATGACAGCACATAAAGAGCCAACAGAGCAAAACAGAGTCATAAATAATATGTTTTATCTTGCTTCTAGAGTCAGACCAAGGTTAGCTGTAAAGAGGTTTGACTGCTGTCACATATCTTCAAAATTCTGTTGGTTGATGACATAAATTCCTGCTAAAAGAATTTCATTTTCAGATTTTGACCCTTCTTCTTCTTTCCCCCTCCCCCTCTCTTGGTCTCCCCTTTCACATGTTTGTTGTTACATTGTGTGTGTGTGTGTGCGGTGTTGTCGTGCGTGCGTGTGTGTGCGCATATGTGTGTGTGTGTGTGTGGTGTCATTTTGTTAAGTTACTGAACTAGTGGACATTTTTGAGACTTATCTCTAGCTAAAAAACTAGACTATAGAATTCAGAAGTTCCTGGGTCAAGGGAACATTTGTATGTATACCAAGAGTGCGTCCACTCCATAAAACACAAGAACTCTGATTTCTCAAAGTTTTGATAAAATCCCATTTTGTCTCTTTGATTCCATGGTTTAATGGAAAGAAAATGCTCATGTTAAGTCTTGTCTATTTCAGACAGACTATAGAGTTTCATTTTGTACAATGTCTTGGGAAAGAAGAGAAGGGTCAAAATCTGAAAATGAAATTCTTTTAGCAGGAATTCATGTCATCAACCAACAGAATTTTGAAGATATGTGACAGCAGTCAACCTCTTTACAGCTAAAAATTAGACTATAGAATTCAGAAGTTGCTGGGTCAAGCGAGCATTTGTATGTATACCAAGAGTGCGTCCACTCCATAAAACACATGAACTCTGATTTCTCAAAGTTTTGATAAAATCCCATTTTGTCTCTTTGATTCCATGGTTTAATGGAAAGAAAATGCTCATGTTAAAGTCTTGTCTATTTCAGACAGACTATAGAGTTACATTTTGTACAATGTCTTGGGATCAAACAGGAAAATAGGATTAACTCCCAACTTGAGGGAAGTGGAGTAACTACGTTTTACCATGCAGGGGCACCAGAGGTTTATGGACAAGTTTACAGTGTTAAAGCCCTGCTTTCTTCGATTTTTTTCCATTCCTGAGGAAAGTTTTGCTGTCATTTTAATCTCTGTTGTCTGGAATACTGATTGCACAGACTGAAGGAAAGTTGTTACAGTTGTAGGATTACAACTTTTAAACCGATTTGTAAAGAAAGATGTCAGAAATCTTTGACTCGAGGCTTGTAAGATCTGATTTCAGTAAAGCAAAGAGCTTTCAGGAAAGAGAGAGAGAGAGAGACAGAGGGGCCGAGAGAGAGAGAGAGAGAGAGAGAGAGAGAGAGAGAGAGAGAGAGAGAGAGAGAGAATTAATTCCATAAATGGTATTGTTTTTGTTGTTTACAAAGTTCAAACACAAATTTAGGTACAAGCAATCTTGTTCAGTGAATTTTTTTTTGTTTTTTATTTTACATTTTTGAATAAAAATTCTCACAGAACTCTTCTTTTTGTGGCAAAAGTTGATGGAAAATAAAGATGGTTTTTCAATATTAGCAAGACAAGTTTTGTTATTCTTATGTTTATGACAAAAACGTTATCAGTATGACACTGTCATAGAGTGGTTGTTTTCAAGAAAAACCACTCCTCAGGAGTTAACATCATTTCTGACTCCACTTTTCCAAAAGTCCCTCAGATGAGACCACCAAGGCCCATTGTGCAAATACATGCAGGGCATCTTATGCACATGTTAAAACCTGTCTACCTTTCAGAAGAGTAGGCCTTTAGTGCCAGTAAGACCGGATGACAAAAAATGAAAATGCATGCAGACTGGTGGTCTGTTTAGACATCATCCCCGAAGTCGGAATGCGGCAACCTTAATGGTGGTTAAAAATGGTTGTATATGCAGAAATCACAACCTTGGAGCTCTAGTGAAGGTAAAAAATGTATTTAAAAAAAAAAAAAAAAAATTAAAAAAAAGGGTAAAGGTGTCCCTTAAAGTTAACCTGTGTGGTCGTAGTGGAGCCAGGCGTCAGAGACCTCAGCTTCTCTAGGGGCCAGGATATTGAGGGCAGTGCCCATCTCCTCTCCCTCGCTGCTTTACCATCCCTGACCCTAGAGGGCAGGTACCCATTTACAGCTGGGTGAAGTGGGGGAACTGTACTGTAGCCAAGGCGCGCAAACAATCACCCATCCAATTGGCAGCCACGCTTGACGCTGCTTAACTTGACTGGGGGAAAGTGAGTGCTCTGACCACTGAGCTATATCATATACCCCGTCCCCACTCTAGTGAAACCAACATGAAAAAGAAAGAAAAACTATGATGATAATGTTCAGCTAATTCAAGAACTGTAATGTCTGCTCAGTGATGGTGAATTGGTCTGTGCAGGAAACAAACAAGGTGTCGCTGGCCACACCAAGATGGAGACCATCCTGAAGAAACTCCTCACACCTCAGACACACCTGCAGCAACTTTGACACAGAAGCCGCCTGCCATCTTCATGCCACTTTGACAGCAAAACTAGTGTGTCATCTTTATTTCTTTTCTTTTTTTATCGTGGAATTCAACGAACATTTTACCAAAGTTCGCTGTGAATCCATCCAAGAACGACTCTATACACAAGAGACTGACAGCAAAAAATAGTGTGCCATCTTTACTTCTTTTTTTTTAATCAGGAAATTCAACGAACATTTAACCAAAGTTTTCTGGGAGTCCATCCAAGAACAACTCCAGACACAGGAGACGCATAGTGCACAAATCCAACATCACTCAGTAAGGCTTAGTCAAGAGTGCTAAATTTAGCGTGCACCTTCCTTTTACCTAGTACAAGTGTGGTCACCTCCAGCTATAAATAGCATCAGCTGGGCTGGGATGGGATGGAATAATCAGCAGGTGAGAGGAGCTAAAAGTGGGGGATTCTGACAGTGACACCTGTGGACGTTGCAGTGACTGACACCGGGGGCAGGACAACAACAGTGGTGTGTGTGTGTGTATGCAGAAGCGGTTTATGTGGATGGTGACACTAGGCCCGGCGAGGACTGCGGGTGACCAACAATGAGAGGATGGGATGTGGGGGCAGCAAGAAGAGTGAGCGCGGGCACAGCAGCCTCGGGGAGAAGCAGGTGGTCATCAATGTGGGGGACAATGTCAAGGCCGTGGAGGGAGGGGGCCCTGTCGTCATCTTTGTCTTTGGTAAGTGTTGGCGTGGCGTTGCTACTGATGGTCTTTTTAGTGAGTGAGGGAGTGTCTGTCTGAGTTACAGGCTGAGTTAGTGACTGACTGAGTTAGTGACTGAGTTAGTGACTGACTGAGTTACAGGCTGAGTTAGTGACTGACTGAGTTAGTGACTGACTGAGTTACAGGCTGAGTTAGTGACTGACTGAGTTACAGGCTGAGTTAGTGACTGACTGAGTTAGTGACTGACTGAGTTACAGGCTGAGTTAGTGACTGACTGAGTTACAGGCTGAGTTAGTGACTGACTGAGTTAGTGACTGACTGAGTTACAGGCTGAGTTAGTGACTGACTGAGTTAGTGACTGACTGAGTTACAGGCTGAGTTAGTGACTGACTGAGTTAGTGACTGGCTGAGTTACAGGCTGTCTGATTTAGTGACTGACTTGGTGACTGACTGAGCTACATGCTGAGTTAGTGACTGATTTAGTGATCGACTGAGTTAATGACTGACTGACTGACTTGGTGACTGACTGGCTGACAGCCCACCAATACCACCAATGTTCACTTAATTCATACCACCAGTGTGCAAAATAGTAGTAGTAGGCACTCATCAGTCTCGGAAGACTATGGAGTTGCGCTCTAGTGTTTAGAGTGCAAAGCCTGGGCAAGTATGTATGGAGGGCAAGCTGTTACCCATGCAGCAGACCCCCCCTCTCCATGGCACTGGAATGATCCATTGGAAGGGCATTGACCGATATGAATGGTTCCAGTACCGTCGCAGGAGCCACCAGAACGTTGCCATATACCTACAGCCCCGAGCCGCTCTGGGACTCCAACTCCCCGATTTTTCCTCAGGGATGGTGTCTAAACATGACACCTGTGTGCATGCTGGTTTGTTATAATTTTGTCATCCGCTCCTACCGGCACACGATGGCCTACTCTTCCGAAAGGTGGAACGGGGTTTTAACTTGTGCGCAAGATGTTCTGCATGCATTTGCACACGGGGCCTCGGTTTCGAGCCTCATCCGAATGACTTTGACATTCAGTTCGATTTTTTCGTCAAACTGGGAAGAAAGGGCGAGGCTGGGTACAAATCCAGAAACTCACAATTTACATATTGGCAGGCGAACGTCTTAACCATCCTGCCACCGTCCTTCCTCAGGGATATTTTGCGTGCAAAATATATAATTATATATATTATATATATTATAAAAATATATAATATATATATATAAAATATTTAATTATAATTATAATTATCTTCCTCTGATCTGTGGGTGGAAGTAGAGTTCACACACACATGCACGCATGCACACATGCACGCACACATGCGCACACACACACACACACACACACACACACACACACACACACACACACACACACAGCTGAAGTAACCACCAAGATATTCTGCTCCCTCCACACACACACACACACACACACACACACACACACACACACACACACAACACACACCACACACACACCACACACACACACACACACACACACACACACACACACACACACACACACACACACACACACACACACACACACACACAGAGCTGAAGTAACCACCAAGATATTCTGCTCCCTCCCTCACACACACACACACACAACACACACACACACACACACACACACACACACACACACACACACACACACACACACACACACGTGTACACACACACACACACACACACACACACACACACACTCACTCACTCACTCACTCACTCACTCACTCACTCACTCACTCACTCACTCACACACACACTCACTCACTCACTCACTCACTCACTCACTCACTGACACACACACAGGCAAGCAAAGTCACAAACATACACACAAGCATTCCCATCTCCTTCCCCCCATCACCCTCCCCTTCTCCCGTGTACCTCACAAACGCATCAACATGAGCACATACAAAAAAAACAAAACATTACCGATTTTATCGTATGTGTATGCTGGAAAAAAAAGAAAAAGAAAAAAAGGCTGATGATTATTCGCTGAACTCTGCATCTTTAATTGGACCAATCAATTGGAGCAGACGGCGCCAGAACAAAATATTTTTTGTTGTTGGCAGGTTTTTTTCATCTCACAGGATGGTGCAATTAATTGATGGCCTTTTTTTGGTTTGTTTTTGAGGCAGAAAATCAATACGCGGAATATGTGGTGAAAAATGAGATCTGTCTGTTTAATGGAGACCATCATCGTGTGTTAGAGGGGGAGGGCGTGTTGCTGTGTATAACACTTTCGTTTTCGTCAGGGTTTTTTTTTTTTCGTTTTTTTTGTTTTTGTTTTTCTTTTTCTTTTTCGTCAGAACTGGAGAAATCTTAGATGGAAGGTGTGTGTGTGCGAGTGAGTGAGTGTGTGTGTGTGTGTGTGTGTGTGGTGTGTGTGTGTGTGTGTGTGTGTGTGTGTGTGTGTGTGTGTGTGCATGTGTTTGTGTGTGTGTGTGTGTGGGCGAGTGTGTGTGTGGGCAAGTGTTTGTATGTGTTTATTTATCTAATTTTTTTTTTGTTTTTGAGGATAATGGAATAAGAAAACACATGCTTCTTTTTGCATCCAGTCCCTGTGTGCATGCAGTTTTGTAAATACTAAATGTTGTCATCGGTTCCCACTTATGCATGGTGGCCTACTCTTCTGAAAGACGGGACATGTTTTAACATACATGCGTGTAAGATATTCTCTCTGTGTGTGCATGTGTGTGATTTTATTTATTATTTTATTTAATTTTTTTTGTTCTTTTATATCAAGGATAATGGGATAAGCATTCATGTGCTTTTTTTCATCCAGTCCCCATGTGTCTACAGTTGTGTAAATATTGTCATCTGTTCCCACCGGCACACAATGGCCTACTCTTATGAAAAGCGGAACAGGATTTAACATGTGCGCAAGATGTTCTGTGTGCGTTCGCACATGGGGCCTCGGTTTACAGTCTCATCTGAAAAACTTTTTGGGAAGAGTAGAGTCAGCACTGATGTTAACTCCAGGGGGAAAATCCCCTCCAACGGGAATCGAACTCGGGTTGTCAAATTGCCAGTGCAATTTTCTGACCACTAGGCTATCCCATCCCAGTGTGTGTGTGTGCATGTGTGTGTGTGTGTGTGTGTGTGTGTGTGTGTGTGTGTGTGTGTGTGTGTGTGTGTGTGTGTGTGTGTGTGTGTGGCGTGTGTGTGTGTGTGTGTGGAGTGTGTGTGTGCGTGTGTGTGTACGTGTGTGTGTGTGTGTGTGTGTGTGTGTGTGTGTGTGTGTGTGTGTGTGTGTGTTGTGTGTGTGTGTGTGTGCGTGCGTACGTGTGTGTGTGTGTGTGTGTGTGTGTGTGTGTGTGTGTGTGTGTGTGTGTGTGTGTGAATGCAACCATGGCACTTAATACTTATAAGGTCATCAGCTTTGCAGATGTGCATAAACAAAAAGTCACAACATTTTGTATACACATTTAGAGATAGTTTTCTAAATCAGCACCAAAGAAAAATCCATAGCATATGAGGACAGACATGCCTCATTCTTTCATGTATAGCCACAGAAAAAAAAAGGACTGTAAGAAAGAAATAATGATTCATCATAACCATCATCATCATCAGTCCCTTGACCTAGGTGGTCATTTTGGGAGGGGGGGGGGGATGGATGGGAGGGGTGACACTAGTGGCATGTTGGTCAGCAGTTTTCTCCAGGGTGGTCTGTTTTCAGCCTTATGCAGCAACACAGCCATGTTGCGACCGGTCTAGTTTCTTTTTTTATGTTTTTTGTCCACTTCTTCATCTGTCTGCCCGTGCATCTTCCTCCCTCATTTGTTCCCTGCAGGACAGACAGTCTTGGCAAGAGAGCTGTGACATTGTACAGTGTGACCAAACCATGCCAGCTTCCTTCGCTTTGCCACAGCCAGGAGGGGTTCCTGTGGCCCAGCTTTTATTTGTTTTTTTATTCTTTTTATTTCCAGGATAATGGAATAAGCACTCATGTGCTTTTTTTTACATCTAGTCCCTGTGTGTATGCAGTTTTGTCAGTTTTTTCATCCGTTCCCACTGGCACACAATGGCCTGCTCTTCTGGAAAGTGGAATGGGTTTTAATGTGTGCGCAAGATGTTCTGCGTGCATTTGCTTTGATGATTCAAGCTCTTGCCACACTGACTGTTAGGTTCTGTGGCCCTGCCAGGAAATATGGAGAAATCATCAGCATTGTACTGTTTTCAAGGCTTGATTTTCGTTTTTCCAGTTCAGCTGTCAAAGTCAAGCTTTCACACTCAATATGACAAGTGTTCTGAACATCTTCAGTTTTGTTGGGAAGGTAGTTTCTTTGCTAAATTTCCAAATTCTGGTTGTCTTTTGCGATGGCCAAGGTTGCAAGGGCCTTGTCTGATGTAGACTTCCACTCAAAAAAACCAACCATCTTTGGTCAGTGTGGAACCAAGATGTTGGAAGGAGTCTGCTACTTCAAATTGTTCAAGACCATTCATGAAGAGGCTGACTGCAGCATCGTTCGTGCTGTTTATCATGTTCTTGCTCTTCTCTGCACTGATTTGCATACCGTAAGTACTAGCGCATTCTTCTTGCGTGCTTGTGTAGTTCTCAGACTTGTTTTGAAGTCATGATTGCGTGTGAGAAAATCAATACAGGCCACTGTCTTGTGCTCTTTCATGTACCTACTGAAATATTGGACGGTAATTACTTGTTAGTTTGTTTGCGCTGTCTTGTCTGTCTCTGTCTGCGCCATTAAACCAAATGTCCTTCTGATTCTTTAAAGAGGCAGTGAATGAACTGTTTCTATGGTGAAAACAGCCAACAGAATTTAACGCTTTTTTTTTTTTTTGGTTAGTGTTTTTGCTGTTTAATCATTTTTTGCCACATCAAAAAGCACACGTATGTTCACATGTACATACGCACGCATACACCATGCACACAGACACAGACACACACAAACAGGCGCATACACACACAAACACAAACACACACACACACACACACACACACACACACACACACACACACACACACACACACACACACGCATACACACACACACACACATACACACACACACACACACACACACACACACACACACACACACACACACACACACACACACACACACAAAAGCATATCTTCCCTTTCCATCACCTTCTACCCAACCACACTTGCATGCATTCATGACACTAAGTGAGAGAGAAAATGACTCTGTGTGTGTGCATGCATGCGCGAAAGAAGTGAAAGCTGTGTGTGGAGGTATGCATCTTTAATTGGCCAATCAGTTGCAGCAGGCAACATCAAAAGAAAATCCTCTCTCTCTCCTTTTATCCCCCCAATCTCTCTGGATGGTGCGATATTAATTGATCCACATGACAAGTTTCTGGTTTTTCAGGCAGAGAAATCAATACAGTACAGAATTGTGAAAAACGAGAAGCTGTCGCCAGGATTGAAAATGAAATCTTTAATTTGTGACCCTCCACCGTGGAATGAGTCGCTTTGCACCTGGCACACTTTTCCGTCAGGAGCCATTCTAGGCATGTGGGTAATAAGGAAAAGGTGTCCCATAACCTAGGCGGTCATAGGGGAGCGAGGCATCAGAGACCTCGGCTTCTCTCTAAGGGCCTGCATGTTGAGGGTGGCGCCCATCTCCTCTTCCTCGCTGTTTTACCTTCCCTGACCCTAAAGAGGGCAGGTACCCATTACGGCTGGGTGAACTGGGGGGACTGTACTGAAGCCAAGGCGTGCAAACGGTCACCCATCCAACTGGTAACCATGCTCGATGGCTGGTTGGAACGAGTGCTGCACTGACTTTGGTTGATGAATAGTAAGTTTCTCCTTCTAGCTTGACTAGAAGGTTTAACATGTGTTGTGGTTAGAACATTAGTGATGGTCACACAGGATCGGGACTAAGAGGGTTATAAACAACAATGTTAACAAACTGACACTCCAGTAGCATATAACCAACTCGTTTACCTGGTAGAGGGGTCACACATACAAATACACATTGTATGATACATATACCTTGAGTTGTGTTGCTGTTTATTTCACCATATAGCAATATAATCTGGACAATGATGATACACCACACCATCCTTTGAGCAGTATAACAATGGTTTAAACTGGACTGCAAGACTGCCCCCCCAAAAAAATCATTATGATTATGTATGGAAAATCAACACAGCTCTCCTAGAGGCATGATCTTTCACTATGTATTGAACTATCAAACAGTAAATTGATTATTACATTTTGATTCACTTTCCTGTATGTTGAGGACCAAAGTTTCTCTTAATTGGCTCGTTGGATCTATAGTTGATGTACATACGTTACTATGGGGAGGAGATCAGCAGAATTTAGTGCGTTGTTTTTTTGCTGCTTAATTAGATCTTGCATGTTTTGTGATGAAGATAAGATAGAGAAGGAGACGATGGTGATGGTGATAATAATCTTTATATCCTGAGGTAACGGGTAAGCATGAAGAGAGAGAGAGAGAGAGGGAGAGGGAGGGAGGGAGAGTGAGGAGAGGGAGAGGAGAGAAGGCAAGGCAAATTTTTTATTTTCAGGATAATGAATAACACTCGTGTGCTTTTTTACATTCAGACCCTCCAAAAAAAATAGAGGGGACACCAGAGAGAGAGAGAGAGAGAGAAAGAATATGAATGAATGAATCAATAAAATCAATCAGTCAATCAATGAAAGAATGAAAATCTTTATTTTCAAAGGTACAGAGTAAGCAGAGAGAGGGGGGGCACATATGCACACTTGTCTATAGTGTTATCTTTGTCTCCATCTTCCCCCTGCTTTACCCCCCCCTCCCCCCCCCCCCCCCAACCTTTCCCCACCTGAAGATAGTCCATTGGATTTCCCTGGGCAATTTTTTTAGGAGGGAGGAAGGGTAGGACTTGGTGGGAGATGGCTTTTCTCAAGCTGACAAGAAAGATAGCCTGTGATGTGTGCTTTGTGTGTTGTGTGTGTGTGTGTGTGTGTGTGTGTGTGTGTGTGTGTGTGTGTGTGTGTGTGTGTGTGTGTGTGTTCAGTTGATTTTGTTTACTGAAATCCTCCATGCCCCAAGAGGGGTCAAAGGCGAATTAAATTAAATCTTGTTTGCGTGTGTGTGTGTGTGTGTGTTTGTGTGCAACACCGTGAGTGAAAGTCAAAGTCAAACTTAAATTTCCAGATGGTACATTGAATAAGCAGTGCAATTGCTTTTTTTTCATCAATCTATCCATCTTATTTTTTGGGGGAAAATCATATACAGGCATATAATAAGAATAAAAAAAAACACTAAGCAAAACAAGCTATGCAAATTTAACAAACAGAAAAAAACACAACCACTGTATGTGTGTGTGTGTGTGTGTGTGTGTGTGTGTGTGTGTGGGTGTGTGTGTGCGCACTGTGTGTGTGCGCGTGTTTGTGCATGCGTGCATGCATGGTGTGTGTGTGTAAAAGTGAGAGAGAGATCCAGGTTCAGATCCAAATCTAAGTCCTAAATGAAAACAGGCCAGCCTCATGTGAAGACATATTACCTGTAAGTCAGTTACATACTCAAACAAAGTATTGATAAGATGGTACAGTGTCATATAATCTTAGTCAGAAAGTGATTTATTTTTAAAGTAACAACTTATTTGAATTCAAATGTTTTGTTTAGAGGAAAGGAAAATGTTCAAACTCATTGGATTTTACCTGGGGATGCCAGGTGCCTGTCAGTATAAACAGCATCCCCACCATGTGGAAATTCAGTGTCAGGATGTTCCTCTTTTCTATCCCTCTCTTTGTTTCTGCTTTATTTCTTTCCTTGCTGTCTCACTCTCCCTTCTTGTCTATCTTTCTGCCTTCCTGTTCCATTCTCATGCCTTTTTTCCAGGAAGACTTAAAAGAAAACAATTCTTTCCCATGCTGAAGTCAGATACATTGGGCTTTACTTGTCAGGTACTTAACCCTTTTACTGCTGTAATATTTTGCTCAGGCACAGAGAGCGTTGGATCATGACGAACACGATCGTCAACTGAGCATTGCTGGCAACGGTTTCTATGATGACGCTGTTTGTCAACAGCGCAGTAAAGAGGTTAATGGCGGCACAACTCATTTTCACTCATATGATAGACAGCAGTAATTGCTATCCTAGCGTTTGAGGAAGAAAAAAAACTCTTTGGATGTCAAGAACATAATTAACGGCTTGTGTCCTTCACCTCCAGGGGGACTGTCCTGGGTTGACCCTCATGGGTGGCCAGGGTATTGATTAATACTATTAGTACAAGGAACAACAGTAGATTTGGTTTTAAACCCCTGTTTTAATCTGTATGTATAGTTGCCCAGTTTCAATCAAGCTGTTAAAAAAAATGGGTGAGGTGACTGCCCTGATCTGGTCCCTGTGGTTAGCAGGGTTGTAAATAACAAGATTGGATTGGATTGGATTAACAGGCTTAGTTCAAATTTAACTATAGGGGAGAGGGGTTAAGACTAATGACAAAGAGAAAGAGAGACACAGAGAGAGAGAGAGAGAGAGAGAGAGAGAGAGAGAGAGAGAGAGAGAGATGAGAGAGAGAGAGAGAGAGAGAGAGGTGTTGATTGATTGATTATTCTTTTCTTTGGGTTTTTTAATTTAGCGAAAGTTTTGTTCTTTTTTTCCCTTGTTAACGATGTCATGAAGATCCAAAAGAGATCTCCCCAATGCATAATAGGCTGTTGTTCCCATACAATGGGGAAAGCCACTTCTTGGGGTGCTGAAAGATTGTCTGCCGCAGAGTTAGCACCCTTGGAGTGTTCTCTTGGAATGGAGTGGCTGTTGCAGGTTTTCTTAGAGGCAGTTGTATTTTGTGTTCTGCATATGCAGTGTTTAAACAGAAGTCGAGTAGCATTGGAGATTATTCACAGGGATTTGTGTTTCTCCATTTTGAATGAGTCTCTGTCTGACGCCTTCGTGAGAAAAAGAATAGGCATCTGCAGTGTTTCTGGAATGCTTTTTAAGTGGAATACAGCGTGTTTTCTCAAATTCTAGAATTAAATATTTTTAACCCATTTATTGGTGTCAGCAAAATAGGCTAACTGTTATAGTCTTCTTTTTTCTTTCTTTTTTTTTAGGTAGAACTGGGTTAGGTTTTTTTACTTTTGAGGTTTTTTTCCCCATGAACCACCATCACAAACAAGCAAGAGTAGTCATGAATAACCAGAAAAAAAAGAACTTTTGCTAATTACTGATAGTGATAGCATGCAGTTATGTTTTGGGCAACGCACAGCAACAAGACTTGAAAACTGTATCTCTGCTGTTGTCGCTTGTGCTTCTTCTACTTCTACTCCTGCTACTGTTTCTGCTACGGCTACTGCTGCTACTTCTACTGTTTCCACCACCGCTACTACTACTAATTCTACTGTAGCTGCTACTACTTGTACTACTGCTGCTGCTACTACTACAGCTACTACTGCTACAACCTTTGCTGCTGCTGCTGCTGCTGCTGCTATTACTTCTTGCACAATTACTACTACTGATATGGCTCCTTTGCCAGGAGTTGGTAGGTGCTTGTCTCTTTTGCCAGAGGGTGGCAGACACTTTCTGTTTTTGCCAGAGGTGGCAAGCAGTTGCCAGAGGGTGGCAGATACTTACAGTATTGCCAGAGGTGGCAAACCACTTGGCTATTGATCTGCTGTCACTGTGTGGAAACTGGGCGTGCTCCTCTGCCAAGAGGTATGGCGTGAGCTGAGAGGAAAGCAGGCAGATTACAGCACTGATTCCTTGCCCCCCCCCCCCTCCTCCTTCCCCTTCTTCACTCCCCTTTAGCTGTTGGGGAGGGGGGGGGGAGGATCCTCTGCCTGCTGAGTGAGACTTTGCCTAAATCCCATTGGTGGTGAGGATTAGTGACAGTGAGTGGGTAGAGAATCCCAGCATTTTGTGGAAATTAAATTGTGGAGAGTTAGGTGAGGGAAGAAGGTTGTGGATGGAAAGGGCCTGTGAGGCTTGATTTATGGATTGGGGGGTTGTGTGTGTGTGTGTGTGTGTGTGTGTGTGTGTGTGTGTGTGTTGTGTGTGTGTGTGTGTGTGTGTGTGTGTGTGTGTGTGTGTGTGTGTGTGTGTGTGTGTGTGTGTGTGTGTGTGTGTGTGTGTGTGTGTGTGTGTGAGAGAGAGAGAGATTTGATTGATTTGATTGATTTATTCTTTTATATCAAGGATAATGGAATAAATACTCTTGTGCTTTTTTACATCCAGTCCCCGTGTGTATGCAGTTTTGTAAATGTCATCTGTTCCAGAGAGAGAGAGAGAGAGAGTGTGTCTCAGAGAGAAAGAGAGAGAGTGAGTACAAAGGCCAATATGATTTATGGTAAAACCAGGCTTTATCCCTTGTCAGTAAGTGTCTGTATGCATGAATCGATTTTTGGGGTAATTTGGTGCGATTTTAGCTGACATATTATCAAGCCAGTTTTACTTTTTTTTCTTTTTTTGTTTTTACATGATATCAACATACCAGTGTGTTTGTTGTTTCCAAGCCACAAGGTTAACCGTCATTAAAAGATTTCTTGAAGACTCTGGTTTTGAGTGTGTTTGGAGTAATCAATGTTTTACAGATATCTATGAAATGAATTGTTTCGGAATGTCAAAAACAGTTTGCAAAACTCTTTTCATTAAAAAAAAAAAAAAAAGGCAATGTGAAATTGAAGCGGGTGATAAATGCTTTTCCTACAAATATCTCAGGATTGCCCTTGGAGAGGAAATATTATTTATTGTTTACAAAATATTTAGAATTCATCTCCATCCTCTCATCAACTTTAGATGCTCTAATAATAATAAAAAAATAACCAGTTGAAGTAGATTGCTGTTTTGCCATTCTGAGGGAAGGAAGCTTATGTAATAAAATAATGTGGTATGATGAGTTTCATTTTATCATGGAATGTTGCTAACTTGCAAAACAGATTCTCCTCTCCTTTAGAGGAAAGTTCAGGTTGTTACACTAAGAGCTTGATGTAGCTGAAGGTAATCTCATCATGTTATTTTAAGACACAATGTTTTTTTACTGTTTGATATAGGCCTTGGCATCTAGCTTACATCAATAACTAGCAGTCGGGATAGCCTTATGGTTGAAGCATTGAAACTTGTGATCTGATGGTGCAGGTTTGGGTCACCACTGAAATGCCCATACTATGGGATTTTTCCCCTTGGAGTTATCATTAGTATGGACTCCACTTCCCAGAAAGTTCTTGAGATGATTGAGACTACATATGAAGAGCAACTCTGTCAAGTAGTCTCAGAGCATATGCACTTCCTCAGCACCATCATTACATCAACCTCATTATCACTGAGCATCATGCAATAAAAGAAAATTACCTCTGATTCGGTGGTTCCATTTGCTCTGGTCTCATGGTGACCTCAGATTCGGTTTCCCCATACACATGTGCCTGTGGTGAGTTTGTCAAAGCCTTTGAGGTTGGAGGTTCGCGGGGAGGCGGTCGTTGGAGGCACATTGTGGTGGTCGCCACTTCGGGTCACTCAGTCTGGCTCTGTGACTGAGCTAATACTATCATTAGTAGGGGTCTTAGTAGGTGGCGTCCTGCGTATGTTAGCTCAGAACAGGCACCACTGAACACCACCAAAGTGACCCAGCAGCAGTGCAGGGGCCCTCTGGCTGGTGGCTTCAGAGCAACCTGACATTGCTGGGCTCCCTGTGCTCTTCCAACCCTGAGGATGAGACATAATAAATCTGTGTATGGCTGTGGCAGGGAGTTGAAATGATGAACAGCAGGACTGGGACGTCACAGAAGGTAAGGCAGCAACAACAAAAAAAAAAAAAAAAAAAGATGTTGAACGCAGTGAGTCTGTGACGTTGCAGGAGGTCTGGGGTCGCGAAAGGGTCGTCTGGTGAGTGAGGTGGTAGGATAAGGCAGCAACAACAAAAAAAAGGAAGATGTTGATGAACACAGTGAGTCTGTGATGGACAGCAAAACAACAACAACAACAACAACAAAAAGGGAGAGATGGTTGTGATCGGGTGTGGAGTCTGTAATGACCAGCAACAACAACAACAAAAGGAATGATGTTGATCGCCGGTGAGTCTGTGACGTTGCAGGAGGTCCAGGGTCGCGGAAGGGTCGTCTGGTGAGCGAGGTGGTGGAGACGTATGGCTTTACCTTCATCAACGTGGAGAAGCTGCTCCTCAACCACCTGCTGAAGAAGGTGCCCGAGAATGACCGCGTGGGCGCCTCCTTCGACCCCCAGGACGCCATCAAGGTCAGAATGTCGTCCAGACATAATGTGCTAGTTTGTGTTGGGTTTTTTTTGGGAGGGGGAGGGGGTGGGTGGCGAGGGGGAAGTTATTTATTTATTTGTTTTTTATTTGTTTGTTTGTTTATTTTTTTGTTTATTATTTATTCTTTTATATCGGAGGATAATGGAATTTAATAAGCGGTTTGATTTGTGTACTCTACAAGATTCAGCGCTTTATAAATCCCATATTATTATTAATAAGCACTCATGTGCTTTTTTTTTTTTTTTACATTCAGTCCCGGTGTGTTGGGGTGGGGGGGGGGGGGTTGGTCAGTGGGCAGGACATTTTGATGCTTGATCCTAGGTCTCCAGGTTTGATGCTCACGTCAGTCTTCTGGCCTTGGGGAGAGGGTGGTGATGGAGGGGAAGGGGAAGAGGGGCTAGCCTAATGGTCTTTAATTCAACTGGAAGCCAGGGCAGAGTTTCAAACCCACGACTTCATGGACCCATGGGATTGAAGTTGAACTGTCGTAACCACTTGGCAACACTATAACATCCATTGGAGAGGGCTAAACTGCCTAAAGGGGGCTGAAAAAAATCACCACCTTTAATTCAACCGCAAACCAGCCCAGAGTTTCAAACCCACACTTGATGGACCCATGGGGATTGAAGTCAAACGGTCGTAACACATGGCAAACTATAACGTCCATTGGAAGAGGGCTAAAGGGAGGCTGAAAAAAATCACCACCTTTATTCAATCAGAAGCCGCGCAGAGTTCAAACCCACAACTTGATGGACCCATGGGGATTGAAGTCGAACAGTCTAACCACTAGGCTATACTATACTATAGCGTCCATTGGAGAGGGCTGAATGGAGGTATAAAAAATCACCACCTTATTCAACGTAAGCCTTGCAGAGATCAAACCACGACTTCATGGACCATGGGATTGAAGTCGGACGGCGTAACCACTTGGCTACACTATACTATAACATCCATTGGAGAGCGACTTAAGGGAGGCTGGCAGTGTCAACAATGGGCTGGCCAGGCAGGCAGGATGGATGGATGGAGGGTTAGAGCCGTGTAGGGCGGAGGTATTGATGTAGCTGTGCTACAGGCAGGCAGGCAGAGTGTAGGGCCTGCCTGTCTGTCTATTGTGTCGTGTCGCGTCGTGTCGTGACGGCTAAGTGCTCCTTGACCTTTCAAAAAACACTTATGCCAAGCAGCCTTTGTCCATAATGACTGTTAATCCTTTCTGTGTGTGTGTGTGTGTGTGTGTGTGTGTGTGTGTGTTGTGTTGTGTTGTGTTGTGTTGTGTTGTGTTGTGTTGTGTGTGTTGTGTTGTGTTGTGTTGTGTGTGTGTTGTGTTGTGTTGTGTTGTGTGTGTTGTGTTGTGTGTGTGTGTGTGTGTGTGTGTGTGTGTGTGGTGTGGTGTGGTGTGTGTGTGTGTGTGTGTATGTGTGTGTGTGTGTGTGTGTGCATGTGTGCGCGCGTGAGAGCGAGAGAGAGAGAGAAAGAGTGAGAGTGTGTCTGTGTGTGTGTGTGTGTATGCGCTTTATCTTTGTACATTACATAACTGGATGTATGTGTCTTTGCAAGCAAGTTCTGTTAAATATTATGTTGATATTGTGTGTACATGATTATTCACATGTTAATATTATTTATTGCGAATGATGGTTTACAGTACAACACATGTCCAACGCATTGTAATACATTGCTCGACAGGCAGTTAGAATGATGTGGGTAGTATTGATTTTTCAAAACAAAGCATCAGCAACAACAAAAAGCAATGAAAAACACAATAAGAAAACTTTGTGATGGTGCGTGCAGTACTGACACATTAGATTTTTTGGTTTGTTTCTTTAACTTTTAGGGGGGTTTTGTTTGGTTGTTTTTGTTGGGGGGGTTCGTTTGTTTGGTTGGGGTTTTTTCCTGTTTTTTCCATTGTGTTCTTATTGTCTGTTGTCATGTTTATTTCTTTGCTAATGTGATTTTTTTTTTTAAAGATTGTATCTCCCCCCTCTCTTCATCTGTAGCTCTCTCTCTGTCTGTTTTTCTTTATCCTGTCTCTGTCTCTCTCTATGTGTCTGTCTGCCTATTCCTCTCTTTCTTACTCTTGAAAATAGTCTTTAAATACAAAAATGAAGTTTGACCTTATGAAAGACATGATAGACCAGTATAGGTGGAATGATGTCAGCTACATGTGATGTAATGAAAAGACAAAATAAACTGCCCCACTACCCTACCCTTACCCAAGCAAACCAAAGAATAAGAGCAGAGCAACAATAACAACAACAGCAACAACAACAGCAACAACAACAGCAACAAGAAGCAAATAAAGGAATAAACGGACAAGAAGGAAGGTGGCAGGACTGTTCTGGCATTCACCTGCCCAATGAGTAAACCGTGAGGTTCTGGGTTCGAATCCCAGCCTTGCCGTTTCTTCCCAGTTTGACAGGAAACTGGAACTGTATATATATCAAGTCTTGCAAGGAGGACTCTAAACCAGTCGGACCTGTGTGCTAAGTTAAGGACTTGTGCTCATCTAAAGAACCCACAACAGTTGAAAACTGGAAAGAGCGGGGAGGTACCTGTTGACTGTTCTGGCAAAATTGGTGGGTTCAATTCTCAGTTGTATAGATCTCTGAAGTGGGAGTGCAGCTACCTTAACAGTGAGAGGGGGGGCGGGACCAGTCACTTGTGCAAAAATCTCATCATTAGTGAACCTCAGAGCTCCAGCCTAGGGGGAAAAAAACAAACAAAGTAAAATCAACAATTAAAAACCTCACCCACCCCCCAACCAACAACCCCCCTTCCCCACCCCCACCCCAAACATGAGACTGTAAACCGAGGCCCCGTGTGCAAACACACGCAGAGCATCTTACGCACACGTTAAATCCTGTTCTGCTTTTCGTAAGAGTAGGCCATTGTGTGCCGGTGGGAACAGATAAGATTTATACAACTGCATGCACACGGGGACTGGATGGAAAAAAGCACATGAGTGCTTATTCTGTTATCCTTGATGTAAAAGAATGAAATAAATAATAGATAAATAAATAAATAAACAAACAAACAAGAGAAAAAACCCTGCCCCTTAAGGCAAACGTCTTCTTCAAGCTTTTCTTTGATTCTAAAGCACTCGTCTCCCCCTCAGCGGTTATTTTAAGTCACATCCTGTTTGATGATTTCGTCTACGATAAAAAATAAAATAAAATAAAATAAAAATCTTATATATAAAAAAATGATCAAGGGTGATGAACTGGTCCTCTGAGGAGGGTATTTTGTGTGTGTAAATGTCGCATGAATGCCGAGTGATGGTGACAAAATGCCATGTGCGTTGATAGAGACAGTGGAATCGATAGGTGTCGCATAGTTTACAGAAATAGCAAAGCTGGTGTGAATTGATGCTGTTGCCAGACTTGGGTTAACTAGTGGTGTTTGTTGGGGGTAACTTTCGGAAGGGTGTGTGTGTGTGTGTGTGTGTGTGTGTGTGACTCTGTGTGTGTGTGTGTGTGTGTGACTGTGTGACTGTGTGACTGTGTGTGTGTGTTTGAACAAACAAGTAAAAAGAAAAATCAAAGAATACAAAATTGTGAGTGTTGTTTTCACATGGGGCCTCAGTTTATAGTCTCATCCAAAAGAGTTTTTGGGGAGAATGGAGACAGCATTGATGTTAACTCCAGGGAAAACATCCCCTCAGACGGGAATCGAACCCGGGTCGTCAAATTGCGAGCGCAATGTTCTGACACTAGGCTATAGCGTCTGTCTCTCAGTTTGCTTATACTTAGTTACACATTGATTCTCAGAGAAAGGGTGAATGAGACAAGGGAAGTATTGATGGCTGACACTGCCAGGCTATGTCAACTTGGAAATGCTCAACATCATCAGCAGTGATCTTTACCGGTATCTTAGTACTGCCAGGGTATCAGGTACAACCATTTTGATGTCGATTCCTTCAAGACACGATTTATTATGAAAGGAAGTAAGAATATTATGTATGCCTACCTTGAAGATCTGATTTATTGTAAAAGGAAGTAGGGACATTTTGTATGCCTAATCTCTCTTAGAAAAGCTCTGAGCGCTTTACAAGCAGGTATATATAAGAATTGCACAGACTACTGAACAAAAACACAAAACAAATGCATATGGGGCAGTTACATTCACTTTCACCCTAACCTATTCTCCTCACTGGCTACCCTTCATCATTTACAAGCTTCCTATTTGAAAACATCCCACATCACAGTCTCCCTTACCCCCACATGTGCATGCATGAACCCACACACACATGCATGCATGCACACACAAAAAATTACGTAAACATAATTCAAGACAGAGAGAGAGGTTTTAAGGTTGTATATGAAAGTTTGAATAGGTGTGTTGTGCCTGAGGGAGCATGGGAGAGGATTCCAGCAAGAAGGGGCTTGAAAAAGAGAAAGGTCCCTCACCAGTCTATGTTCCACCAGATAACATCACTAATTGGGGAACCGGATAGTCTAGTGGTCAGAACATTGCGCTCGCAATTTGACAACCCGAGTTCGATTCCTGTTCGAGGGGATTTTTTCCCCCGGAGTTAACATCAGTGCTGACTCCACTCTCCCCAAAAGTTCTTTGGATGAGACTATAAACTGAGGCCCAGTGTGCAAACGCACGTAGAACATCTTGCGCACATGTTAAATCCTGTTCTGCTTTTTGTAAGAGTAGGCCATTGTGTGCTGGTGGGAACAGATAAGATTTACAAAACTGCATACACATGGGGGACTGGATGTAAAAAAGCACATGAGTGCTTATTGCATTATCCTCAATATAAAGGAATAAATAAATAAATAACTCTCTGAGATAGTCAGGCTTTTTCTGTCTGATAGAGTCACAACATGTCATAGCTACTAATGACTAACAAGGTTGGTTTTGAAGATTTGGAATTGGTTTTTATCTCATTTTATGTAAACTATTTTCTCTTCTCACAATCAATCTGTATTTTCATTACAGCAGTGTTTGCAATAAAATATCCATAATTTTTTTTTGTTGTTTTGTTCCTCTTCTAGAGCTCCAAGGTTCACCAATGGTGAGATTTTGCATATGCAGCCATTTTTCCTACCAAATAGGTAGCCGCATTCCAGCTTTGGGGATATATACTGGATATCTTTGTGTTTCTGTAACTCAATGAATGCTGACATAAGTTATGGGATCTTTAACATGCATATTTGATCTTCTGCATGTGTATATATATATACCTGAAACGAATAAAGGCACTGGCAGGTCTGCACTTGCAGTTGACCTGGGAGATCGTAAAAATCCCTACCCTTAATTTACCAGATGCTGATGCTGAGATTTGAACCGTCGACTTCATGAACCCGTGGGATTGATGTCAAACGGTCTTAACCACTGGGCTGGAATGTCTGTCATCAATCAGGTAATCATTAAAAAAAAAAAAACCCAGCCCGGGCACTGATGGGAATTGAACCGATGACCCTCCAGCCATGACCCGAACACTCCAACCACTATGCCAATGCGATGGGCTGGAGAAGAATCATGTTCATGGTGAAGATGTGGGACTGGGGGTTTCTTATAGTCGGGCGGTGGTAGTTATGTTGGGCTGAATGGTACGGTTTTGTCATTGAGGGTAAGAGGGTCCTCTTTACTCTGCCACTAACAACTGGCATTGGTCCCTTGATGAGTATTGATTGGATCTGATGAGTATTGATGAAAACGATGGCAGCCACAGGTGGGTAGCGAGCGAGACGAGGGAGATGTGTGGAAGAGAGTTCTGCCCGGGTGGAGGGGGAGGGGGGGGATTATTGTTCTTTTTCCTTTCAGAGAGAAGAGGATTTCTGAGGATGTCTTGAGGTTTTTTTGAGAAGAGCGAGTGGTTCATGTATGGGTGTAGTGTGCTTGAAGACGCATGCTCGTGCATGTGTTGTATGTTGTGTACTTGGTCACCCTGACTTGCACTTTCTTCGCTGTGTCTGTCTCTCTTTCTCTTTGTTTTTTTCCTGTCCTTCTCTCTGTCTGTCTGTTGTAGGTTTGTATGTCTCTATCTCACAGTCCCATATATATAATATACATTTCTTCACACATGCACACACACATTCATGCATGCACACACACTCCACACCACACCACACCATAACATAATATGATACACAACACACAAACATGTGCGCGCGTACACACACACACACACAGAGTCACACACACACACACACACAGAGTCACACACACACACACACACACACACACACACACACACACACACACACACACACACACACACACACACACACACACTACTTTTTTGTGTAGAGATGTTCAATTGAAAACCACAGAACACTCTGACCAGACAAAGAGAGAGGGGGGAGGGGATTGGCTTTTCAATGTACCATCTACACGTAAATCAAGATTTGACTCTAACACATGCGTGTACCCTCCCCCCCCCCCCCCAAATACATGCACACACACACCCACACACCACACACCACGCACACACACACACACACACACACACACACACTCACACTCACACACACACACAGTAGTGCTTGGAATTCTCCTGTGCTTGTGACTTTGCAGGAGGTCTGCCCACTGGCCTCAGCCGACACATTCCAACTTAAATGCAGCTCATTTCATTATACAAGTTGCATCCTGGGTTTGTTTGTGTTTCCATTCTGCATGTGTGTATATATATATGAAGGGAATTAAGGCACTGGCGAGTTTGCACATGAAGTTGACCTGGTAGATTGTAAAAAAAAAATTTTTTAAGTAAAATCCCCACTCTGTAATTCACTAAACACCAAATCCAAGATTTGAACCCAGGACTTAATGTACTCATAGGATGGAAGTCACATGGTTTTAACCTCTTGGCTACAGCACCCATCTCTGATGGAGGGGTATTAGAATTGAATTAGAGTGAAGGATGCTGTAGCTGAGTGGTTAAGACCGTTTGTCTTCAATACTTTGGGTCGTGAAGTTATGGGTTTGAATCTCAATGAGGGTGTTTGGTGGGGATTTTTTATGATTTTTTATAGGTTAACTTCAAATGCAGACCTGCCATTACCTTCATTTCCTATATATGTGTATATATACACATGCAGAAGATTAAAATATGCACGTTTAAGATCCAGCATGTAGTTCATGTCAGTGTTCGGTGGGTTATGGAAATAGAAACATTCCCAGTGTCGAAGAAAGGAAAGAAAAAAAGAAACATTACCAGTGTCAAAGAAAGGAAAGAAAAAAAGAAACATTACCAGTGTCAAAGAAAAAGAAAAAAACAGAAGAAAAAAAAAACCATTCCCAGCATACATCCCCAAAGTGAAAATACAACTACCTCCATGGTGGGCAGAAAACGGTTGCAAAATCTCACCATTAGTGAACTTAGGAGTTGTAGAGGAGGAATGAAAAAACAAAATTTTAAGAGAGTGGGGGGCAGTGATTCTCATAGTTCTAGCAGAGGAATGGGGGAAAAAATTAAGAGTGTGGGGCTGTGTTTCTCATAGTTCTAGCAGAGGAATGGAAAAAAAAATTAAGAGTGTGGGGCTGTGTTTCTCATAGTTCTAGCAGAGGAATGGGAAAAAAAATTAAGAGTGTGGGGCTGTGTTTCTCATAGTTCTAGCAGAGGAATGGGGGGGAAAATTAAGAGTGTGGGGCTGTGTTTCTCATAGTTCTAGCAGAGGAATGAAAAAAAAAATTTTTTTAGAAGAGTGTGTGAGACAGCGTTTCTCAAGATTCTTGACTGAGACTAAAGGTGAGTGCGCACAGCTCTGTAGAAAGGTGACTGAATGGGGGTTGGGGGGGGGGGGTCTGAAGCGACGTCACTATCAGATCAGCAACAGCACTAGCACTAGCCACTCCAGAGCTTTTAGAGCTGGTGTGGGAAATGGTCTCCTTTCTTCCACTGCTGGGCTCAGTCAGACACAGGCAGAAAGCACTTGGAGGCTGGACTGACAACACAGAGAGAGAGAGAGAGGGAGAGACAGACAGAGAGAGAGAGAGAGACACACACACACGCACGCACGCACCACACACACACACACACACACACAACACACACACACACACAGTGAGAAAGAGAGAAAGTGTCTTGTTTTTCCACCTGTTTCCACCCATCCGTCTGTGTCTTTTCACCTGTCTGTCTGTCTCTGTGTCTTTCCACATGTCTGTCTGTCTCTCTGTGTCTTTCCACATGTCTGTCTGTCTCTCTGTTCTTTCCACATGTCTGTCTGTCTCTCTGTTTCTTTCCACATGTCTGTCTGTCTCTCTGTGTCTTTCCACATGTCTGTCTGTCTCTCTGTTCTTTCCACATGTCTGTCTGTCTCTCTGTTTCTTTCCACATGTCTGTCTGTCTCTCTGTGTCTTTCCACATGTCTGTCTGTCTCTCTGTTCTTTCCACATGTCTGTCTGTCTCTCTGTGTCTTTTCCACATGTCTGTCTGTCTCTCTGTGTCTTTCCACCTGTCTGTCTGTCTCTCTGTGTCTTTCCACCTGTCTGTCTGTCTCGTTTCTTTCCACCTGTCTGTCTCTGTTTCTTTCCACCTGTCTGTCTCGTTTCTTTCCACCTGTCTGTCTCTCTGTTCTTTCCACCTGTCTGTCTCTCTGTTTCTTTCCACATGTCTGTCTCTCGTTTCTTTCCACCTGTCTGTCTCTCTGTGTCTTTCCATCTGTCTGCATTTCCTTTACTCTCTACTTCTCATCTCTCTCTCTTCCTCTCTCTCTCTCTCTCTCTCTCTCTCTCTCTCTCTCTCTCTCTCTCTCTCCTCTCTCTCTCTCTCTCTCTCTGTGCAGTTATGTGATCATCGATTTTTGTCATAAAAAAGATTGTACTTGATATATAATGTTTTGGATATTGATATATAATTACTCCTTGCTAACTACAGCTTTTGTTATTGATAGCAATCTCCTCATACTTTATCTTCGGGGGTTTATTGTCGTTTATTTGTTTCTTTGGGTGTTCTTTTTTTTCTTCTTTTTTTAAACAAAGCTTCTTAACAAACTTGATTTGGTTAATGCCAAATTTAGATTGCAAATTCATTTATATTTCTTTTTATTGATTACAAGAAAGCCCTCTCTCTCTCTGTCTCTGTCTCTCTCTGTCTCTCTCTGTCTCTCTCTCTCTCTCTCCTCTCTCTCTCTCTCTCTCTCTCTCTCTCTCTCTCTCTCTCTCTCTCCCCCCCCCCCCCCCCCCTTCCATGGACAAGGACCGTAAAAAAAAAATTTTAAGTATGTGAATGCTTATTTTTGTAACCCTTGAAAAATAAAGAATAAAGATCATTCTCTCTGTGGTATAAGGCTTTGTTCTTGAAATTGTATGCTTTGCTGTGCCTTTGTGTGGCTACAGTTGACATTATATATTCTTAGGACAAGACAGACAGACAGACAGACAGACAGAGAGAGAGAGAGGGAGAGAGAGAGAGTGCATAAGAGGCTTAGGGTTTTGTTCATATGAAGAATACATCGTTAGCACACAGAACTGTCCATATCATTGTGTTGCTGAGTATTTCTTACCACTTTGTGTGTGTGTGTGGTGTGTATGTGTGTGTCACTGTGTGTGTGTATGTATCACTGTGTGTGTCACTGTGTGTGTGTGTCACTGTGTGTGTGTGTGTGTCACTGTGTGTGTGTGTGTTTTCTCTCTTTGGATTAATGTCTGTGTGTCACTGTGTGTGTGTATGTCACTGTGTGTGTGTTTTCTTTCTTTGGTTTAATGTCTAGTTTCTCATTGTGATATTAGGCCAAAAAAAAGAAATAATGGGGCCAGTTTAGATATTGGTGTCAGTTGTATATGTGTGTGTCTGTGTCTGTGTCTGTTTGTGTGCTTAAGTGTGTGCTTTGAAAAGTGGAACGGGTTTTAATGTGTGCACAAGATGTTCTCTGTGTGTCCGTACACAGGGCCTCGGTTTATAGTCTCATCTGAAGGACTTTTGGGAGAGTGGAGTCAGTACTGATGTTAACTCTGGGGCACTGGAGTCGGTACTGCCGTTAACTCCGGGGCACTGGGGTTAGTACTGACGTTAACTCCGGGGCACTGGAGTTAGTACTGACGTTAACTCCGGGGCACTGTGGTGTGGTGTGCAGGAAGAGCCAGACCTGGTGTCTCTTCACTGGCTGCTGCAGGAGGTGTCGCGGCAGATAGAGCAGGGCAGCAGCGGGTCCTCGCGCTTCATCGTCGACATCATGCCCAACCTCAAGTTCCTCTTCAACAACGACATCTTCCTCGCCAGCTGTGCCGACGACATGAAAGCCTTCGAGCAGAAGGTGATTTGATTGATTGATTGATTGATTGATTGATTGATTAATTGATTAATTGATTTATGCTTTTATATCAAGGATAATGGAATAAGCACTCTTGTGCTTTTTTTTACATCCAGTCCCCGTGTGTATGCAGTTTTGTAAATGTCGTCTGTTCCCACAGGCACATGATGGCCTACTCTTACAAAAAACGGAACAGGATTTAATGTGTGCGCAAGATGTTCTGCGTGCGTTCGCACACGGAGCCTCGGTTTAAAGTCTCATCCGAAGGACTTTTGAAGGTGAAGGTGAGGGGACGTGTCGTGCACACTGGAAGGAAGGAAGTGGGAGGGTGGTTTAAGACGTTCGCCTGCCTACAAGTAAACTGCGAGTTTCTGGGTTCGTACCCAGCCTCGCCCTTTCTTCCCAGTTTGACGAAAAATCGAACTGAATGTCAAAGTCGTTCGGATGATACTATAAACCGAGGCCCTGTATGCGAACGCACGCAGAATATCTTGCGTACACGTTAAAACCCTGTTCCGCCTTTCAAAAGAGTAGGCCATCATGTGCCGGTAGGAGCGGATGACAAAATTAAAAAAATATATATAAAAAACCCCAGCATGCACACAGGTGTCGTGTTTAGACACCATCCCTGAGGGGAAAAAAAATAATGGGTAGGCGCTGCACTTGTGGCGACACGCTCTGCCCAGGGAGAGCAGCCCAAATTTCATGCAGAGGGATCTTCTGTGACATAAAGGGGTAGAAATAAATAAATAAATAAATAAGTACAACTGTCATTTTTACTCCCCTCTCCTCTCCTGAAGTGGTTACAAACATCTGGACTGGCCAAGACTGTCCTTCAGGGAACAATGCAAGGAGGGAGACGAAGAGGCGGACAGAGGAAATGATGGGAAGACAGCATCAAAGAGCAGACATACTGCAGAAAGCTGAGAACCGCAAGGAGTAGAGGAAGCTGGTTGCAGATTCTTCAGTGGTTCCCCAACGGTCAACCTGACTGTGGGATAGACTGACTGACTGACAGAAGAAAAGACTGATGGAAGCAAGGAGCTTATTTCATCTGTACATCACTGTGCTTGCTGAGCAGTGCGTGGATTTCACTGTCACTTGATGATCAGTACTCTGTTATAAATGTCTCCACAAAACAGCACCCTCCTACCTCTGTGAATGTCTTTACCTGCACACTCCTTCTTGTTCCCTCCACTCTGCTGCAGATACCCTGCGCTTACAAATACCTAGTTTCAATCAATCCACTGTTGGCCGTTGCTCTTTCTCTATTTCTGGTCCATTGATCTGGAACGATCTCCCTCTCTCCCTTTGTAAAAGCCTACCTATAACACATCTAAATCCAGCCTCAAGACATTTATTTCAAAGCGAAGATTTCCCCCTCCTATTTCATCTTATAGCTGCCCAACAGCCGAAATATCCACCACCCTGCCAAAGTGTATAACCTTTATGTGCGTGTGTGCACGTGTGGGTGTGTGCATGTGTGCATGCGTGTGTGTGTTTGTGTGTGCCTGTGTCTGTGTCTGTGTGTGTGTGTACATTTGTCTTTGTTAAAAATCTAAATTGTTATTGGTTGCATGCGTAAGAAGTGGTCGAATGCAAGCGCTTTGATTTGTATTTGCAAGATATAATGCTATATAAATTCCATTCTTCTTTTTCTTCTCCTCCTCCTCCTTCTCCTTCTTCTTCTTCTTCTTCTTCTTCTTCTTCTTCTTCTTCTTCTCCTTCTTCTTCTTCTTCTTCTTCTTCTTCTTCTTCTTCTTCTTCTTCTTCTTCGTCTTCTCCTTCTCCTTCTTCTTCTTCTCTTTCTTCTTCTAATTATTATGTCAGTGTTATCATTATCTTTATGTAGAGTGAGCTCATCTGGAATTTGATTTTTTTTTTGTCTGTTTCAGCATCCCATTTCCTTTGCGCTGAATTTCATCCAGCGTTCGGCGAAGAAGAGCAAGAAGGAGGTGGAGCCTTCCAAGGAGAAAGAGGAGAAGACCACTATATACTCTGACGAAGCCGACTCCTCACGCACAAGGGTCAGTTGCATTCTCTGTCACATTCTCTGTGTTGTTACTGCGCTTTTCAAATTATCACCCACTGTTGTGGTCGTTGCAATATTTTTGTAACTGCACAACAGACATTATAGCGGAGTGGTTAAGACTGTTTGACTTCCACAGCACACAAATTCAACATCACTCAGTCAAGAGTGCTAAATCTAGCACACACCCTTCTTTTTACCTAGTTCAAGTGTGGTCAGATCCTGCTGAAAAATAGCACCAGCTAGGCTGGGATGAGATGCATTAATTAGCAACTGAGAGGAGCTGAAAGTGGGGGAAACTGACAGCTGTGCTTCAATCCCATAGGTCCATGAAGTCACGGGTTCGAATCTCAATGCTGGCTGCTGGTGAATTAAGGTTGAGGATTTTTACGATGTCCCAGGTCAATTTCAGATGCAGACTGGCAAGTGCCTTAATTCCTTTCATGCATATACACATGCAGAAGATCAAGTATGCACGTTTAAGATTCTGTAGGCCATGTCAGCATTCGGTTGGTTATGGAAGCACAAATGTTGAGTTATACGCTGATACCTTGTTGGAGTTGACCACCACTCAGCCTGGCAGGAGGACATGTGTTGACATGCTGTCTGTTTAACTCTCAGAGGATGGCTGTACACTATAGCGGATCAGTGTAAAGCAACGGTTTTGGACGGCTGTCCACTATAGCGGATTTGCCGTTTGTATTTTTTTTACGCGGCGGCCGCATGATACTATGACTAGTGCAGCTAAACATAACTTTGTGAGCCTATCCAAGGTTGAATGCAGAGCATTGTTGGGTGATTCTGTGGTGTTCCCAACTCTTTGTTCATGGTTGCAGAGAGTAGCCAACACGGAGTAGCCAGATGGGGTACAAAATTCAGAGTATTTTCTTCATGCTAGTCAAAGCTCAAATATTAAAATGAGAGCTTCAATCTTTTGATATGTACTGACTCAGCATATCATTCATAAGTTCAGAAAATTTCTTATTCTTACTATGTGTTTTGTATTTTTTATGATTTTTTTTTTTTACTAACCATTACAAATGGGCCGTCCGTGTGGAAAAGCAAGGGAGAGTATTGCCATCCCGACTGAGTTAACCAGCATTCTATACTATGCCCAGCATTTTTCTGCTGGTGTCAGGTAGCCAGGAGGTCAGGACAGCATGTAATTTTCTCATGTGTGAAACTTGGGAAGAGAGAGTGAAGGCAGTTCACACTTTTCTCTGAAGATTAGGAAAGGCAGTTGGTGGTGGTGATGTCAGCACGTGAGGACAGGGGCTGCGCCGTCAGAAAAGAAAGAGGACGTCACACAGTGGTGGTAAGTGTATTGTCCGGAAAAGGACTTGCGGTGGGAAGACTTGGTTGCAGGCACACAGTCGATAAAACAAGATCTAGTGATACATATATTATCTATCTATCTATCTATCTCTCTCTCTATCTATCTATCTATCTATCTATCTATCTATCTATCTATCTATCTATCTATCTATCTATCTCTCTATCTTTCTATCTCTCTATCTATCTTTCTATCTCTCTCTCTATCTATCTATCTATCTATCTATCTATCTATCTCTCTATCTATCTATCTATCTATCTATCTCTCTATCTATCTATCTCTCTATCTATCTGAATGGTATGGGCATGTCACAAGATCAAATGGACTTGCAAAAACAATTCTGCAAGGCGCTGTCCAAGGAGGCAGAAAAAGAGGCAGACAAAGGAAGAGATGGGAGGACAACATCAGTGAATGGACAGGCCTAGAACTCAAAAAATTTTGAGTAAGGCACAACAGAGAGAGGAGTGGAGGGAACTGGTTGTTAAGTCTTCAGGGGTGCCCCCACAGTTGCCAGACTAAGGGATAGATAGATGGATGGATGGATGGATGGAATGGGATGGGTGGGTGGATGATGGATGGGGTGGGTGGGTGGGTGGATGGATGGGTGGATGATGGATGGGGAAATTTGTGAATGACATACTACTGAAAAAAAAAATTTTTAAGAAAAAAAAAAGACGAAAAGAAAAGGGGTGTGTGAGGATTTGACCCTACATCTGTAGCGCACCCTGTGTCCTGACAGAGGCGGATAACCCTGTTCGACAACAACGTGCGGCCCTTCATCGACTACTTTGGGCAGTGGGAGCGCCTGATTTCGCTGGATGTGACGGGCGTGCAGATGGAGGGGGTGTGGGCGCGGCTGTGTGACCTGTTTGCCGGCCTGCACATCCACAGCCTGGCCCACGTCAACTACATCCTCGTCTTTGTCTTCGGTAACCTCCTCCTCCTCTTCCTCCCCCTCCTCCTCCTCCTCCTCTTCCTCCTCCTCCTCCTCCTCCTCTTCCTCCTCTTTCTCCTCCTCCTCTTCCTCCTCCTCCTCTTCCTCCTCCTCCTCCTCTTCCTCCTCCTCCTCTTCCTCCTCCTCTTCCTCCTCCTCTTCCTCCTCCTCCTCCTCCTCCTCCTCCTCCTCCTCCTCCTCCTCCTCCTCCGCCTCCTCCTCCACCTCCTCGACCTCCTCTTCCACAGTGCAGCACAAATCCATCATCCAGGGTTCAATTCCTGGTTGAGGAGATTTTTCTCCTGGAGTTAACATCAGTGCTGACTCCACTCTCCTCAAAAAGTCTTTCGGATGAGACTTTAAACCGAGGCCCTGTGTGCGAATGTACGCAGAACATCTTGCGCACACATTAAACCCTGTTCCGCCTTTCGGAAGAGCAGGCCATTGCGTGCCGGTAGGAGTGGATGACAAAATTTTAAAAACCATCATGCACACAGGTGTCGTGTTTAGACACCATCCCTGAGGAACAAAAAAAAAAATGGGTCGGTGCTGCACTTGTGGCGACCGCTCTCCCTGGGCAGGAGAGCAGCCCGAATTTCACGTAGAGAAATCTGCTGTGACATAAAGTGGTATAAAATAAAATAAAAATAAGAGGGGGTAGGGGTTGGAGTGGGTGGGTAAGAGGGGGTAGGGGTGGGGTGGGTGGTTTTAGGTGTGTGTGTTGTGTGTGTGTGTGTATGTGTGTGAAAGTTAAGTCAAGTTAAAGTCAAACTTTTATTTCCAGATGGAACATTGAATGAGCGATGCATTTGCTTTTTAAAGAACCAAACCGTCCATTTAAAAACAAAACACAAAAATAAGCAAATTCAAGGGGGAAAAAAAAACAGAGAAAAGGCAACCCAAGTCAAAGAAAGTAAGATGTACCATGTTACGGTAGCATACCACCTCATCAACCATCTCCTTTTTTTGTCTCCTCATCCTTGCTTTCAGCAAACATACCATTAATTCACTTACTGATTGTGTGTGTGTGTGTGTGTGTATATGTATATACACTAGAGAGAGAGAGATTTGATTTGATTTGATTTATTTGATTTATTCTTATATATATATATAGAGAGAGAGAGAGATTTGATTTATCTGATTTATTCTTATATATATATATATATATATATATATATAATGAGAGAGAGAGACTCTACACTCTACACTCATTACTGTTGCTATTAGCAGTGACAGCCAAGATAGCTTATGAGCGCTGCACCCAGATATGTATCATTTTGTTGGTGTTGTTTATATCCTCCTTTGGCAAGAGCTGTTGAGGCTGGTGAGACTTTTGTGTATGCAACCATTTTTCCCACCATAATGGTAGCCGGTTCCTGACATCAAGCATATCTTGTTTGTATAAAAAGCAAATCACTGAAAAACAGTGTAAGAAAAGGTCTTGCCCTCACATTGAAAATTGCTCTGATGTGTCCACACTTGCATGAAAGTACACAGAAGCTGTAGTGTCCCTAGTCTCCAGCGATATTCATTTCAAATATGACATCAATTCCAATAATCCAGTCGAGTCCAAGTCTGAACGTGGCTACCTTAATGCTGGGCAAAAAAAAATCGTATGCATCAAACTCTCATCGTAGCACCCAGTCCCTGATTATGTGGATGTATGTGTTGGCACATAGAGGGCGGGATAGCTAAGTGGTCAGAGGGCTCACTTTCCCCCAGTCAAGTTAAGCAGCGTCTAGCGTGGTTACCAGTTGGATGGGTGACCGTTTGCGTGCCTTGGTTTCAGTACAGTCCCCCAGTTCACCCAGCTGTAAATGGGTACCTGCCCTCTTTAGGGTCAGGGAGAGAAAGCAGCGAGGGAGAGGAGATGGGCGCTGCCCTCATATGCTGGCCCCTGAGAAGCTGAGGTCTCTGACGTCTCGCTCCCCTATGAACGCCTAGGTTATGGGACACCTTTACCTTACCTTTACCTTACCTTTTTTTATGTGTTGGCACAGATGCCGAAGGAGCTGGAACAGGTGAGCACAGACCAGAGCGATGTGACAGACGGTGTCTCTGAAGTCTCTGGTGGAGGGATCGGACTCCTCTCTGGTGAGTCATGTCTCTGGAGATTGATGCCTTAGAGCAAGAAACGTCTATTGACACAGCCCCATTTTCTCAAAAGTTTCGAGATACACTCGCTTGAAAAGTTTGACAGGTCAGAACAAATCGAGGATTGAAGGAAAGTATCGGTTTTTTGGAGAGAGGATGTGTATTTATACGATTTTATCATATATGTTATCTTGATGTTATCTTTATCATAGTATGTTTGTGTTACAGTACATATCAAGAAAGGGCTAATGCAATTTTACAGTTGGTGGTCTGTTTTTGCCTGAAATGTTTCGCGGTCTCATGTAAAACTTTGAGAAAGACAAGGCCACTGAGGGTGATCTGATCTTGTCAGAGAAAAGTGCTTCGGATGCTAGCAAATGTCAGACACTTCCTCCCAGGCAAGCTGGGATAGCACAGAGCTTGACCCTCTTTCCCCCAGAAGATGCATTCCAGCCACTAGTGTTGGTTGGCAAGAACCACACAGCACCCAGGCCCACATGTCACTTTTAAACCCTGCCGAACGGTCCAAGGTTATCCCCTCAGCCCCCTCCCAGACAAGAGGGTTTTGCACAGCTGGAAGTCTGCTGTTGCAGAAACCTGCCCCAGATAATTGGCACTGAAGTCTTTAGAGGAAAAGTGTGATGCTGTGCGGTAGTCCAGTTTACTCTGAGAAATTTACTATAGTTATTTTGTGCAAAAACAGTTTTCTTCAGATATCTTTGAAATCACTGGAAGTTCCACTTCAGCCTATTGTCATCTGGAAGTTTGCAGTAGATTTGCCAAATATGAAAAAAAATGAAAATTGGTAATTTTTTTCAGATAAACCGTTCTTGCTCTAAGGCATTGAAATGTGCATGGTGGGTGTATTAAGATATAGGTTTTGATTTGTTTTTGCAAGATATAGTGCTATATAAATTCCATTTATTATTTTTTTATTATTATTGTAGTTGTTCATCTCCTTTTTGAGCCCCAGCAATCCTTCGGTTTATTTCCAACTGTCTCTGACACATCTTCCCTCACAAAAATCGGAAGGTCACTTCCTTTTAGATATCCAGGACCGGACATTACCAAATTACAGTCCTAGAAAGACAGAAGATTGACTATAGATAACAGCAGTTCTGCCAAGGGGGTGGCTCGTTCATTCCCTGTTTCTTTGTAAATTTTCACTATCTTCTTCAGCACAAAACACACTTCCTCTTCACATCATTTTCATGATTCATTACCATTCTTTAAAAGACCCCCCAAAATGAGATTGTTTCATCTTGAACAATTTGCTAAATTGTTCTTTTTTTTTTCCTTCTAGTCTTTTGACCAGATTATAAATTTGTCTTGATTGTCTTCTGCTTTTTCATAATGCATAAACATTGTGTCCATGTCGTCAGACAGTATTTTTTGTTGTTGGCTCAGTTCGTCAAAACAACTATGTAGTTTTTTGCTTCAACTTCAGTTATTTTAAATGACAGAAATTTCTGGTTAACTTCTTGCCTGTCGATTCAGTAAGGGACTGTACAGACATTAGCAGTTGTTGCAGCAGTGAGGTTTTCTGTGTGCCTGTATCCAGTTCCCCATGTAGGTTGATCCAGGTCTGCTGTTTTGACAGTTACACTCTTTTCGACAGTGCCAACTACAAGGGGGAGGGGCGATTTGAAATCTGGATATCTTTGCTACTCTTTTTTTTTTTCTGAGTCCCAGAATTCACCCTGCACTGAAAAAGGCTAGCATGGTGAGAGAGTGGAAATGTTCGTCCATTCTCCACGAGATCGGTTCACAGAGTCAGAGAGAGCGAGAGAGAGGAGAAAGAGAGAGAAAGAGAGAGAGAGAGGTGTACTCACGATTGAACGAAGTGAGAGAGAGAGAGAGAGAGAGAGAGGTGTACTCACGATTGAACCAAGTGAGAGAGAGAGAGAGGTGTACTCATGAATGAACCAAGTGAGAGAGAGAGAGAGAGAGAGAGGTGTACTCACGATTGAACCAAGGGAGAGAGAGAGAGAGGTGTACTCATGAATGAACCAAGTGAGAGAGAAAGAGAGAGAGAGAGAGAGGAGAGAGAGAGAGAGAGAGAGAGAGAGAGAGAGAGAGAGAGAGAGAGTGTATTCATGAATGAACCAAGTGAGGAGAGAGAGAGAGACAAGGCAAGGCAAGGCAAGGCAAAATTCTTTTATTCGAGGATAATAGATAAGCACTCGTGTGCTTTTTTACATCCAGTCCCCGCCCTTTTCAGGGATAACATTAAGATAGAAAAAAATAAAAAATACTAGCCACAACTACACAACAATAATTATATGATCTAAATACCAAAAGTAAGGAACTATACCAAGTATCAAACAGGCAAGAAATAACACAGAGATACAATATTAAGGTAATGTTATAAAAAGTCACTCATTCAGAAACGAAAAAGAAGTAAGAATCAATGATAATTTTGATTTGAATAAAGGAAAATAAACAAAAACAAGACAAACAAAAACAAAACAAAACAAAACAACAAAAAAAGCGCAATAATTAAAGAGCAAACATCAGAATATGATGAGGTTAAATGACTGAAGACATCAATCCACCACCATCTATCTCAAAATAAGTCCCATAAAACATAAGATTTTGATAAAAGGGGAGAAAAAACAACAACAGGTAAGGAATAAGACAGAGATACAATATTGAGGTAATGTTACAAAAAGGCACTCATTCTGAAACAAGAATATGAAGTAAGAATCAATGATGATTTCGATTTGGAAAACACACGCACGCACGCACGCACGTAACACACACACACACACACACACACACACACACACAACACACACAAAAAAAAACCAAATAAGCAAAAAAAACAAAGCAACCAAAAAAAAAAAAAAAAAAAAAAAAACCCAACCAACCAACCAAACAAACAAACAAAAAAAAAGGGGGGGGGGGGGGGCGCAATAATTAAGGAGCAAACATGGGAATACCATGAGGTTAAATGACTGAAATCACCACCATCTATCATCAAAATAGTCCCATAAAACATAAGTTTTGATAAAAGGGGAGAAGCACAACAAAGCAGGTAAGGAATAAGACAGAAATACAATATTAAGGTAATGTTATAAAAATGCACTCATTCAGAAACAAAAATATGAAGTTAGGAATCAATGATGATTTTGATTTGAAGAAGAAAAAACAAACAAACAAACAAATAAACAAACAAAAGGAAAACACAGCAACAAAACAAGAAACAAACAAGCAAACAAACAAAAAACAAGCAAACAAACAAACAAACAAAAACAAAACAAAAAGAAAAGAAAAGAGGGCGCAATAATTAAGGAGCAACATGAGAATACGATGAGGTTGAATGACTGAAAACATCAATCCACCACCATCTATCATCAAAATAGTTCCATAAAACATAAGTTTTGATAAAAGAGCAGTCCCAATTTCACACAGAGAAATTGGCTGTGACAAAATGCTGTACAATACAATACAACACAACACAACACAACAAGAGAGAGAGAGAGAGAGAGAGAGAGAAGAGAGAGAGAGAGAGAGAGAGAGAGAGAGAGAGAGAGAGAGAGAGAGAAGAAAGAAAGAGAGAGAGAGAAAGGTGTACTCATGAATGAACCAAGTGTCTGATTTTTGTGCTGTGTGTGTTTCCAGACGGGGTGTGTGGTGGCGGTTGTGTAAACATCTGGACCAGTCTGACCCCTCCATCAAGACCTTCCTCATCAACGTGGCAGACACCTGTTTGACCGCTCACCAAACTGACCAGCAGGTACCTGCCTCTGTTCTCTTTTCTTCTTCTTCTTCTCGGCAGTGTCTTTTACTGGCTTGTTGTGTTGTGTTGTATTGTATTGTACAGCATTTTGTCACAGCCAATTTCTCTGTGTGAAATTGGGACTGCTCTTTTGAGTTTCTTTTAGAGGTTTATTACATTGTATTGTATTGTATCATATTGTTTTTATTGTAGTGTATTGTATCATAATGTTTTGTAGTGTAATTGTATTGTTCTGTACTGTATTTTATTGTACTGTATACCACTTTCATTCATGGCAGATTTTTTTGTGTGAAATTGGGACTGCTCTTTTGGGTTTTATTTAGAGGCTTATTGTATTGTATTGTATTGTATTGTATTGTACTGTACTGTATTGTATTGTATTGTATTTACTGTATTCCACTTTCAATTATGGCAGATTTTTCTGTGTGAAATTGGGACTGCTCTTTTGAGTTTTATTTAGAGGCTTATTGTATTGTATTGTATTGTACTGTATTGTATCATATTGTATTGTACACCACTTTTAGTTATGGCACATTTCTCTGTGTGAAATTCGGATTGCTCCCTTGAGTTTTATTTAGAGGCTTATTGTAGCTTAGTGTAGTGTAGTATGGTGTTGTGTGGTGTGGTGTAGTGTGCAGTGCAGCGCAGTGCAGTGTAGTGTAGTGTAGTGTAGTGTGGTGTGGTGTGGTGTGGTGTAGTGTAGTGTGGTGTAGTGTAGTGTAGTGTAGTGTGGTGTGGTGTAGTGTAGTGTGGTGTAGTGTGGTGTGGTGTGGTGTGGTGTTGTGTAGTGTAGTGTGGTGTGGTGTGGTGTGGTGTGGTGTAGTGTGGTGTAGTGTAGTGTAGTGTGGTGTAGTGTGGTGTAGTGTAGTGTGGTGTGGTGTGGTGTGGTGTGGTGTAGTGTAGTTTGGTGTGGTGTGGTGTGGTGTGGTGTAGTGTAGTTTGGTGTGGTGTGGTGTGGTGTAGTGTAGTTTGGTGTGGTGTGGTGTGGTGTAGTGTAGTTTGGTGTGGTGTGGTGTAGTGTAGTGTAGCGTGTACCACTCTCAGTCATGGCAGATTTCTCTGTGTGAAATTGGGACTGCTCTTTTGAGTTTCATTTAGAGGCTTATTGTAGTGTAGTGTAGTGTAGTGTAGTGTAGTGTAGTGTAGTGTAGTGTAGTGTAGTGTAGTGTAGTGTAGTGTGGTGTGGTGTGGTGTGGTGTGGTGTGGTGTGGTGTGGTGTAGTTTGGTGTGGTGTGGTGTAGTGTAGTGTAGTGTAGTGTAGTGTAGTGTGGTGTGGTGTGGTGTGGTGTGTGGTGTGGTGTGGTGTGGTGTAGTGTGGTTTGGTGTGGTGTGGTGTGGTGTAGTGTAGTTTGGTGTGGTGTGGTGTGGTGTGGTGTAGTTTGGTGTGGTGTGGTGTGGTGTGGTGTAGTGTAGTTTGGTGTGGTGTGGTGTGGTGTGGTGTAGTGTAGTTTGGTGTGGTGTGGTGTGGTGTGGTGTAGTGTAGTTTGGTGTGGTGTGGTGTGGTGTAGTGTAGTGTGTACCACTTTCAGTCATGGCAGATTTCTCTGTGTAAAATTCAGGCTCCCCTCCTCGGGGAGAAACCATTGCCAGAAGAGCAGAGCCACCCAGTATTTTTTTCCTTTTGTTTTCCTGTCTGCATGAGTGTTTCTCTATCAGAGCAGCTTTTTTCCCCACAGAATTTTGTCAGGGACAACTCTCTTGTTGGCACGTGGGCATTCGGGGCAACGAAACGGTTGACTGACTCGCCAGGTGTGACACGGAGCAGGAGGTTTCTGTGTCCACGGTGCCATTGAAAGAGCTGAAACCTAGGAGTGAACAACACGCACACTCTTCACCATCCACTCTGATAGGGAAACAAATACAGTTGCATGCAGGAAGAAAAAAAGGGCAGGCGCTGCACTTGTGGCGATGCACTCTCTACCTGGGGGGAGCAGCCTGAATTTCACGCAGAGAAATCTGCTGTGACATAAAGTGGTACAAAATACAAAATGGTAATTGTTGCATGTTGACGTTGTTTCAGACCAATGGCCATTCTGTGGTGTTTGTGGACGAAGACGCATCGCAGCTGCCCAGGTTTGTGACTTTGAGCAAAGCCAAGGCCGCCGGTACAGCCGTGAAATTTCGCGCAGTGTCCTCCACAGAAAACCGCGTGTGTCTCTTCCCTTGCCACGTGCCCCTGACCGTGTGTAAAGACGTGGCCATTGCCCTGGGCAACCATTTACTACGCTGATTCTTGTGTGAGCGAAGGGGTGTGTGACCTTATTCCTCTGAAGTAGCCATCGCCCTGGGCAACCATTTACTACGCTGATTCTTGTGTGAGCGTAGGGGTGTGTGACCTTATTCCCCCTGAAGTGGCCATTGCAACCATTTACTTCTCTGATTCTTGTGTGGGCGAAGGGGTGTGTGACCTTATTCCCCTGAAGTAGCTGTGTTTACTTCAGCATTCCTGCAAAGACGTGAAGGGTCGGCGGCTTCATCCAGTGGTTATTTTTTTTCCCCAGTCTGTCATATCCTCTGAGACAGAAGGGGTCTACTGCTACGTCTTATACTGTTAACTTGGTGAAATAAGGAGAAGTTGTTTATCTTCTATATTTGTGTCGATTGCTCATAAAAAAAAAAAAATTTTTAATCATGCAACTGTCTCTGAAAGGTTGATTGGTTGAGTTTTGTTTTGGGGTGTTTTTTTTTTTTTTGGCCTGTGTATTGAAAGATTTGTATAAGCTGCCGTTAGGCGGGTGTTGATGTGAGTGTGTTGTCTCACAGTTGCTGTTGCACTGCAGCTATTTCTAGCGATGGTGAAGATGTTACAGCTGCACTTTTTGCTGTCTTGCAGTATTTCTTAACTGTGCGCACATTTTTTTTTTTCTGACCTTCGGCGTGTGTTCTTGTATGTGCTCCTTTTTTCATCCTTGCGAGTGGGTTATTTTGAAAATATCTTTTAGGGTATTTTTTCCTTAAATTTCTTTGTAATGGAATCTATGTGAGAAAAATGGTATTATTTTTGTGACTCCATCTTGGCTTACATTTGATCCCGTTGGGCTGTGATTCTCGACTCGTGATATCCCAATACCAAAGTGGTAAAGTTGTGGTCCATTTTGAAGATAAACAGACACGTTTATGTCATCCTATCAGAACGAAGGACAGTGCAGTGCACAATAGGATGGTTAGCTTCACAAGCACAAAAAGTAGAATGAGTGACCAGCGTCAGAAGGCCGTGTTGTCATCTGTTGCTAGAACACAAAGAAGGAAGGTGACGGGAGGGTTTTGATATTCTTCTGCTTAACTAGTAAACCACAAGGTTGTGGGTTCGATTCCTAGCCTTGCCCTTTCTCCCGTTTGGCTGGAAAATTGAACCAAATGTCAGGTCTCTTGGAGGAGTCTCTAAACCAGTTGAACCTGTTGACTTATAGACTTTGCACATCGAAAGAACCCGCCACAGTTCAAAATCAGAAAAAGCAGAGCAGGGCCTCCCAATGTCCAACTGTAACCCTTTTTTGGGGGGAAGTGTGGAGTCACTCCTGCCTCTGAACTGAAAGAGTGTGTTGGGAGACTTCGTTTCATCAGCTGTGTGCTTAGCGTCTCTTGGTCAGCAGCAGAAAACTCACAAAAACTAAAAGGTTAACTAAATAAAAAAAAAGGGGTAGGTGGTGGGAAAAATGTCTTGTGCAGAAAGGTTCAAAGTAGGGTACAGAACTGGGTGCAGCTACACACAGCGAAAAGGCGTGTGTGGGTGGATAGACACACTGTGTTTGTAGTGGTCATTGTGCCACCTTACTTTAATTAATTCCTGAACTGTCCCTCCCTTTCATCATTCACTGAACTTCAGTATTTTTTAAAACCTTTTTTTTTTTTTTTTTTATTTTTTTTTATTTGTGAAGTCGTTCTTCTGTGACAAGCTTTCTTCTCTGGCGCCACTGCCCACAGAGGGAGCAGGATGACGGGGAAATGACCAGGTGATGTCAGACCGTGTGTTCAGCAAACCCTTTCTGGACTAAAGCCTTCAGTTCAGGCTACAGGGAAAGAGGGGGGGAGGGGGTTAGAGAGCCCGGTGGCTAGAGTATTGTGTTCACGTTTGATGATCTGAGTTTGAGCCATCACTGACGCCTGTTCAAGAGGAAATTCAAGAGGATTTTTCCCCTTGAGTTAAATCAGTACCGATTCCACTCCTTTGAAAGTTGTTTGGAGAAGACTATGAACTGAGGTCTTTTGTGCAAAGCATCAGAAATCTTGCTAATATGTTCAAACCCGTTCTGGCTTGTGGCGTGAGTGGCGGGGTTAACTCAAACATACCCAGCATGCACACTGCTACAGGGAGAGGGATGGACTCGGCCAAATTCATTTTTGCGTAAGAGGTCTGCAAAATTCTCATTAGCCCTCAGAGTGTGATGAAGAGACTACTAGTCAGAAGTCCATCATTTTATATTGAAAAAGTATTTCTTTGTTTTGCCGTTTACCAGCTTTGGCTCTGTACATCTCTTTATACATCTCTTCTTTATTTCTTTTTCTGCCCGTTTCCTTTGCTTGAGCTCTGAGGTTCGCCAATATTGGTGAGATTCTGCTATGCGACCATTTTAGCCTGCCATTAAGGTAGCTGCATTCTAACTTCAGAGATGTGGGCTCTCTAAGTTAATCGGTTGTAGCCAGTGCTCTTGTTTTGACCAAATCTCCATGTTGTATCTTTGCACCTCTTGTTGGAAACAGGCGCTCAAAGTGTATACAAATGATGCGTTATCTTGGTGAAGATGGGTGTTTGTTGGAAATGTGTATAGAAACGCATCTCATGTGGATTCTTTTCTTTTTTATTGTGTGTCCACTGAAACTTGCAGCATCTGAAAGCACTGTTTTAATGATGTGTGTGATATGATTGAAAACCCAAATAATTGTGTATATATATATGTAAAATATATATATATTGTTATATATATTATATATATATATATATATATAAAAATTTATATAATCAGATGTCAGAAGAATATCTTCCGGCACTCTTGTGGTATCCCCAGGCCAGCTTTAAACTCCTTCACAGAGAGGAGTCTCTTTATTTTGTTGTCTTCTGTCAACTTAGAGTCAGGAGCTGAACTAATCCCTAGAAAAACAACCAAAGAAACAAATCAATTGTCAGCTGGGAATTAGTTGATGTGTATTTTTTTTGTTTGTCCAAACTAACTTCATTATTTAGCAATGTTGACTGGTTTGCGGGGGGGGGGGGGGGGGCTTTTTTTTTTTTTTTCCGCTTTCCCCACCCCCACCCCTTATCTCCCAACAAGTGACAGTAAAGTTTGACCTTGTTTGTAAGTTGCTGGACAACAACAAAAAACCTTATGCTGGAGAGTCAAACTGATCAGAGAGAAGAACAAATGAAAGCATTCTTGATGAACTCTCGGTACAAAGACAAATGTTCGACTGAAACTGATAAGCGCAGGACTGAGATATGTGGTCATGCAAACAGAAACACACAGACAAATCTGATGACAACAGTTCTCCAAGGTAAGGTTGAGGGCAGAAGGAAAAAAAAGGCAGACCACCAACATCCTCATTGTCAACTCACTGAGATCAGTGATCTGGGAGGGCTACAGGAGATCGTAGAATTCAGCAGAGACAGAGAGAGAGATGGCGAATCCTGGTGATGTTGCATGAAGTCCTTTGATGACAGTAGCAGTGGAGACAACAGAGTTATGCTGGGGTTGTTAACTAATGGGCAGACCACAAAACTGTGTGAAAATGTACTGTCTCATATTTACCTTGGTTATCATTTTTTTTTTTTTTTTACCATGACCAACTTTTATATATATATGCTGGGTGTTCTTGTTTTTTTTTCAAGCAGACTTTTTCAATGTTTGTTCAATTTTTGCTACACACTTATGCAGTATTTGATGTTCCCTCTCAAGCACGTGTCATCTTGCGTTACAAACATTTTGTGGTGCTGCTGTTTTGGAGTGATAGACAGAGGAATGATGCTTGGTCGTGTGGTGATTGTGTGCAATGTTAGTGTTTCTTCGTTGTCTCTTGGAATTTTAAATTTAGTTCTGACTGCCAGGTGTTAGTGGTGTACTTTTCCAAATTTACAGTTGTGGTAGAATCATGTACTCTTAATTAATTATGAAAATAAATGAATGAACCGTTCAGACACATAGACTGAATAAACAACAACAAAAAAGCGCCCCAAAACAAGAAAATAAGGACAGTGTTTTTTTTAATGTTGTTAAGATGAGGGTTTTTTTTCCCCCAGGAAATGTTATGTTTTTGGTTTGTTTGGTTTAAAATTGTGTGTGTGTGTGTGTGTGTGTGTGTGTGTGTGTGTGTGTGTGTGTGTGTGTGTGTGTGTGTGTGTGTGTGTGTAGTTTCTACATACAGATATGCATGTGACTCTTCACCACATGTCACATTGTAGGCTCTACAGGTCAGTCTTTCTTTGCATCATATATTTTCTGATAAGGCATGTTATATAATGTAATTAAAATTATTAAGATCCGCATTGACATTCACATTTTTCATTCATTTTCCATTTAAAAAAAAAACGTACAACACTTGTTTTTCAATCTCAAATAGTGTTCACTCCAGAATTTTAGGTTATTTCCCCTGAAACTGTAAAAAACCTCGGCACTGGGAGGGCCATGAACCAGATTTCTCTTGGCATCAAACTGGTTAAAACAAAACAACAGATTGAGAGTCAGACAGTGCCATGGAAAGTCATTTGCAAATTAAAATGCTAGACTCCAGGAAGGGACAGAATAAGAAACTAACAAACTTTCCATAATAATATGTGGTCAGAATGAGGGATGTAGAAGAAGACATGAAAATAATGGGCAAAACATGGAATGAGATCGGCTGGCTTGCCCAAGACAGAGATGAAACTTGTTGGGCCTTTTGCTCCACCCGGAAGAGGTAGTAAGTAAGTAAGTAAGAATGAGGGTTTGGGTGATTTTTGATACATTTTTAAAACAAAGGGAAACAAAATTTACTCCTTACAAGATAGAAGAAAGCCTATAGTTTTATAATCTCAAAATGGACAACCTGACCCCCACCTGCCAAAAACTCTCTCAGGGGAAAAGTGGGTCAGGTGCAATCCGTCTCAGTTTTGTGGCGGAGGTTCTCATATCATATTATATACCTATGTTTCCCTGTGACATGGGAGAAAAAGGCTAGGTGTATGATGACCCAAAAGTACAGGTGTTGTTAATTATGTAGACAGCAGTGATTCACCTGTCCATGCTTTGCGCTGGTTGATTCCTTTGAAATTGTTTTTCCTCAGTGTAATCTTTTTTTCATATCATTTCATTCGTAAGTTTTTTTAAAAAACTCTTGTATTAAATTGAATGTACATATCAATTAGTAAAATCATATAAGATTTGAGAATAACTTGTGTTTTCCCATTCCATGAATTTTACACTTGTAACTTTGCATTTTCTTTAACGATTTATATGCGTGTATTATTTCTTATATGTAACATGGCTGGATCAACTGAAATTCATCTTATTATTTTTGTTTTTTTTTCAAAGCAAGAAATTGTCATAGACTCTGGTCCATGTTAAAGTGAAATGACAGGAACTTAGTTTCTCTGTGCCGACTGCATTGATCAGTAATGTTTGTGCCATAAGCGAGGCTGGCTGAGTTTGATTCTCCTTTCTCCTTCATTATATCTGTTTTTTGTTTTCTTCATGCTTTGTTGCCAGTGTCTTGCTTATTAGAGTCTTTTTCATGGGTCAGTATTATCATATTTATTTTCCAACCTGACAGGCAATTATTAGATTGGTTTTTGTTTAGGCTAAAACAGTTGGGGTGCATGCAGTCAAGAAGGGATTCTACATGTGTGTGAGTTGACGTGCGGGCGTGGTGTATTTGTGAGCTTGGCTTTCATACTTTGTATACTTTGTGAGGCTTTTTTTTTTTCATTTTTAATTGATGTGTTGTGCTAAGGTTTACAGTTCTTGTAGTGTAGATGCTGTAAGTTTAATATCATAATCAGGATTATCACTATAGGGTAGGAAGGTGGGTAGAATGGTTTAGATGTTCTTCTGCCTAACAAGTAAAGTGTGAGTTTCTGGCTTCGATTTCCAGCTTGCTTTTTCTTCCCATAGGATAGGATAGGAAACTCAAACTGAACGTCATCTTTTGGAGGAGACTCTAAACCAATTGGACATGTGTTCCAATGGACTTGTAAACATCTTAAGAACCCATGGCAGTTGAAAATTGGAATCAGTAGTACCTTCTGCTGCTGGCAAAATTTATAGATTCAGTTCCCAACTGTATCACTGAAGTTGGATGTGGCTACCTTAATACAGAGGGGGGGGAGGGGGGGGGGGATGCAGCCTAAAATGTCTGGCCATGGGTGACCTCAGAGTTCTGGCCAAGAAATGAAAACAAAATTATCATCATCATCAATTTTGTTTTGTTTTTGGAATGGTTTTTATATGTTTTTTTTTTTTAAACTACTTTTCTGTAAGGTTTATTTTCTTCTGATATGCAGGATAGTTTAAATACTAAAACATGCACACAATTCAACATACAGGTACTTATCTTCGTCGGTGGGGAGTGAGGCAGCAGCATGAAAAAAGTGGCACAGACATCAGGCACAAAAGATAATGGAAAATGTAGCAGGTGCTCTTATTTGGGGCCTCCATTGCCTTTACTGAAGCAAATACCGTGCTAACAGTACAACTTCAGAAGAGAAGGCCATTTATGCTGATGAGAAAGGAGGACAATATTTGCTCCCCCCCCCTTGAAAAAAAATACATATACACACGTGGACTGGATATAAAAAATACCATCAACATACATGTACTTATTCCTTTATTATTCAAAATAAAAGAACAAATAGATAAATTACATAAGTAAATGAATGTCACAAAGCTCTTATGCACAATGGTGGAAAAAATTATGAATTGTTCAGTTTGTAGTGTTTCTTTGGTTTACCTGATAAAGGTAGCTTTGCAGAAGACAGGAATTGACGTTCAAGTTTTATGTTGTCATTTTTTTTCTCCTTGACTAAGGGCTGGATGAAAACTGAAGCGATGTGTGCTTATTCCTAAATCTCAGTATTAAATAAAAGTTAGGTATTCTTTAGAAATGCTCTTGATCATAGAATAGCTGCTGACTATAGTCTGCGATATGACTAACCTAACCTCTTATCACTGAGTTGTAGGGTTTTTTCCCCAATTTTTGTCGCTTCTCCCCCCCAAAAATTTTCATGACATAATAGTCCCATCCTCCAGTATGCTCATTTCTTGTGCAGCCAAAGATGTAATGTTACCATAATGTATGGAAAAGTTGAAACAATTTACACTTTTTATACCGTAATGTATGGAAAAGTTGCTTCCAACTTTCACTTTTTGTATCGTTGCCACAATATTCACTTTTTTGTATCGTAATGTTTGAAAGATATAATGTTTGGAAAAGTTGATACAATTTTCACTTTAAATTGTGGCACTCCACCACATAACGAGTCGCATTGCACCAGAGGTCAGTTTTAAGTTGTTGACATGTTATTAATCTACAATTAAAAAAAAACATATATATATATATATATATATATATATATATATATATATATATATATATATATAATAACAAAACCCTGTCAATACAAAAAACATATTGAAAAATTTGACAATTCTATGAAAAGCTATTACAAATTGAAATGAGACTCTGCAGGAAGTGACAAAATGAGAAATGGACAAGTTTAGTATCGTCTGAATTAGGGCTTGGGTATTTTTTTAAACACATTTAAAAGCAAAAGGAAACAAAATTATGCCTTGATATTTCATTATAAGGCAGAACAAAGCCTGTAGTTTTATGATCCATCAAAATTTCAAAATCAACACCTGACCCTTCCTGCTAAAATGGATCATCGTGGAAAAGTGGGTCAGATGCTAAGCTATTCATTTTGTGGTGGAGCGTCACTTTTTGTCTGTAATGTTTGAAAGAAATGGATTAATTTTCACTTTATGACTGGACTTGTTATGTCTTTTTGCCATTTTTATGATTAATGATTTTTTTTTTCTTTAAAACACGGCAAAAGCTTTGTCCCAAAATATCTTTCGCATTGTTAGTCTGATATACTCATGTTGTTTTCCTATTAAAAATAAAATATAAAAAAAAAATAATGAAGCTGATTTCAGTTCTGACTCTTTCAAAGCTCAAGGTCAGGTCAGAACAAGATAGCGTTCATTGCTCAACGATTTGACGTGAATCTGTCATGGTTTTAGTGTGTGCAGTAACTGTCCTGTTTGCTTTCAAGTTGACTGTGTACCTTGATACCAATGCCCCTCTGTGTAAACTGCACTCACCCCCCCCCCCCCTCCCCCTCTTTACCCCTTCCCTGTGGGGATTCAGGGGCTCTTTCAGTATAAGCAGCATCCCTATCTTCTGGAAATTAAGTTCTAGAAATTTCCTCTTTTCTATCATTCTCTTTGTTTTTTTCCCTTACCTCTCTATCATCTCTCTTGCTTATTACTGCCTACCTGAAGTTCCTTTACCTGCCTTTCTTCAAGCAGATCTGTCAAATGTTCTCTTTTTCTTTTCATTATTTGACATTTTGCCTGTAGAGTTTTGTTCTTGTGACCGGACATTGTAACCACTGGGATGGGACAGGATGTCCATTCTACAGCGTTGTTTGCCCATGTGGCTTTTTTTTCTTCCGTGTTGTTTCTGTACATTGAAGCAATTCATTATCCTTTTTTTTTACACTTTTTTGTAACCTAAGGGTGACGATTTAAAGCAGAATGGTTGGCTTTGTTCTTGTTATCTGAATCTTGTTTTAAAAAAAAAAAAAAATTACATTATTAAAAAAAAAAAGAAGTTTGATAAAGGATGTGATTGGATTGTTTCGTGTAAAGTTTCACTTTCTCTCTGCGTTCCGTTTACGTGTGGGGTACATACAATGCTTGGTCTTCTCCTGTTCAGCACTTGTCACTCTGCCAGAGGTCTGCCGCTGGCCTCAGCCGACACATTCTGACTTTGTGGCAGCTCATTTTTTGTACAGGATGCATGCTGGGTATGTTTGTGTTTCTGTAACCCACTGAACCCAACATAAATACGGGATCTTTACTGAGCATGTTGATCTTCTGCATGTGTATACACATGAAGGAAATTATGGCACTGGCAGGCCTGCATGTTAAGTTGACCTGGGTGATCATTTAAATCCCCACCCTTCATTTAAAAGATGCTGCTGCCAAGATTTGAACCCATGACTTCCTGGACCTACAGGATTGAAGTGAAGCAAATGGTCTTCACCACTCACCACAGCATCTGTCATTTAGAATTTGGCGTCAACATCATTACATATGATTTTATATTTGGAACCTTTGATTTATGTGATTTCTCCCCTGATAATGATAATAAGCAACAAAAGTCTTTTAAAAAAAAAAATTATCTCATACCTTGACAAAATTGTTTAAAATCCAAATTTATATTACTACAATCAGTATCAAGTGGTAGGCTATCTATCTATAATATATATATATATATATATATATATATATATATATATATATATTATATATACACTAAAGTAATGATGTATTCCATTTAAGTTTTCAATAGGGGCATGAATTATTATGATACAAATTATTTTCTGCGGAAAAAGAGCGGTCTAGTCTTGCATTTAGAAATGAATGTCAATAGTGTGCAATACATAGGGTAAGGGTGCTATTGGAATGAATCATGCACTGTATTATCATTACAATTGGGTTTTTTTTATAGGTTTTGGGGGGGGGATGGGGGGGGGGAATGTATCGATATTAAAATAAGATGTTTAGAGGTATACGTTTACAGGAAATATTGATTACATTCCCAAAATACTAGTCATTTTAAACATAACAGAACTAAAACTTGAATGGTTTTTGTTTTGTTTTAATTCTTAAATAATTTTAGCATTAAAAGCATTCTTTTTATCAAGACAGTTGTGTGTTTTCAGTGAGCAAAGAATGGTGATTGAAGATTTTTTTATATGTTCAAAGTTTGTGTTTTGTTTTGTCTTGTTTCTTGGCTAGAGTGAGGCTGACCAATTGTGTGATTCTGCATAAGCAACCGCTTGTCAACCATTTATTATTCATTTATTTATTTATTTATTTATTCATTCTTTTATATTGAGGATAATGGAATAAGCACTCTTGTGCTTTTTTTCATCCAGTCCCCGTGTGTATGCAGTTTTGTAAATGTCATCTGCTCCCACAGGCACACGATGGCCTACTCTTACGGAAAGCGGAACAGGATTTAACGTGTGCGCAAGATGTTCTGCATGCGTTCGCACACAGGTTCTCCATTTAAAGTCTCATCCGAAGGACTTTTGGGGAGAGTGGAGTCAGCACTGACTCCAGGAGAAAAATCGCCTCAACCGGACTCGAACCCGGGTCGTCAAATTGCCAGCGCAATGTTCTGACCACTAGGCTATCCGTCCCCCCCATTAATTAAGGTAGCCACTTTCCAACTTCAGGTATGTGTAAACATGACATCAGTGTGCATGTTTTGTTTTGTTTTTAAGTGCCATCCTGTTCTACGCAATGACTTGCTCTTCCGAAAGGCAGAACAGATTTAGCATGTGCGCAAGACATTCTGACTGCATTCATGTACAGAACTTCAGTTTATAATCTCATCTGAAGGAGGTGACAGGAAGAAAAGGAACAAGGCAGAAGCAAAGACAGGGATAGACATGAGGGAATTCCTAGCACAGAATTTACAGATTAAGGGGATGCTATTTATATTGACAGGCCCCCGGCATCATTACATGATAGTACTTCAGATGAGACCATCAGACCTGGGCATCCTTCGTATTTTTCTGTATTTGTTCTGGGAAAAGTTGGAAAATATGGAGTATGATCTCATTCATCAAAGTCTGATTTTTGTCAACAAAAAAAATTAAAAATTAAAAACATCAGCTATCGTTCAGAGACTAGTCTCCCTTTACTATGCAGTTGCTGTTCCTGAGTGAGACATAGAGTCTGTGCTACATCTCTTGCATCAATGAAATTTAAGCTTTCATTCAAAAGTGGTGTCGAACATGGTTGGAAAGTAACAAACTATGGTACTTTTTGTTATAAAAGTGCTGATATCTTGGCAAATCATGGAAGAACAAATCTTTCGCATCTTCAGAGTCTGTTCTTGATTAAAATGTCAGAGTGACTTATTCTGAAGTGATATCGTGTTGAACATGGCCTCTGCTTTGCTGCTTTACTGGACAGCAGCAAAACACACACAGGTCTTGCTTTCTGGCCATGCGAAATGTCCTGGTGAGTTCACTACGAAATCATCTTAATTTTTTTAATTTGCTTTTGTACAGGGGATACAACTTGATATTAAACTGAGAATGGAGTAGGATCTCCACAAGAGAGAGCACTGATTTTTATCAGTATGTTCATTGATGCAACACAAACTGTTTTTCTCATGAAAAAAAAAGCTTAATGCATTCTCGACATCTAGTACTTTGGGCTATGTGCAATATGTATTGAACATTTTATCTCCAGCAGTATATCCGCGCAATGTGATGCAAACAGTTTTGTTGCACTTTTCTAATGATACTTCCTGTCTGCTCATGCTGTATTTGAATGATAATTTTCAGTTAGTTTTTAGTGCTTTTCAGTGAGGTAGGCTATTCCATTTTTTTTTTTTTAACTATAAAAAAAACACACCTGAAAACCAAAAGCTGTTGCTGTCTCACTGCATAATACAGTACACTGTCAGAGTTTTGGATGTACACTTGGTATTTTGATTTAAAGTAAAACTCACAGTTCAAATGCTGACATGGATAACAGGATCTTTGATGTGCATACATGACTTGTCTGCATGTGTACATGATGGGGAGTGACTTACAGCACCAGTAGGCCTGTAATAATCTCAAACTGCCAATGGTGACCAGATAGTCGCACACACAAGCACGCACGCACGCACACACACACACACACACACACACACACACACACACACACACACACACTCACTGCTGGTGTGAACAGATGACAAAATTTAACAAAACTGCATGCGCAAGGGGACTGTATGAAATAAAGCACCTGAGTGTTTATAAATTCCATTATCCTTAAAGTAAAAAGAATAAATAAAAGGTAAAACACACATACACTTCAGTGCCTGCACACGATTTCTTGGCTTTTTCCTGTCATCTCATCAACCCATCTTCTCTCTTATATATAATATATATGCAGAGGCAAACTCATATCCTCACACATGCACACAGCACACATGTGCGCGCACGCACACACACACACACACACACACACACACGCACGCACGCACAAACTGAAGCCTGGTTTATTTCATCTAATATCACGGAGTGAAGAGATGTTACATTAAAGAATGCACACACTCACACTGAAACCTGGTTTTTCCTTCTGCAGGACTATGATTGGTGGTCTGGGTGGTAGTCTTTCAGATCTGTTGATCAACCAAGGTCTCTGCCTGGGCGGTGTACATTGAACACATTTTAAAAGAACCCACAGCAACAATAATTGTCCCTGGAAAAATTCTGTTAATGTGAAGCCACTCATAGGAAGAGAAATAACCTGCAGACAGGTAGACAATACTGTGTAAAATAAAGATGGATCGGAGGTCTAGGTGGTAACACGCCTTGCCTAGAAAGCAAAAAGTCCGGGTCGGAGTGTGCGGTGGTTCGTATCCCGTTTGGGCCCAAAACTTTTTCCACATCCATTAGACCTTGAGTGGTGGTCTGGGTGCTAGTCTTTCAAATGAGACGGTAAACTGAGGTCCCGTGTGTTACACATCACTATTTCACACGTAAAAGAACCCATGGCAACAAGGGGGTTGACCCTGGCAAAATTCTGTAGAAAAAAGCCACTCTGATAGGAAAACAAATACAGTTGCATACATTACAGGAAAAAAGTAGGCACTGCACTTGTGGCAACGTGCTCTCCCCGGAGAGAGCAGCCCGAATTTCACGCAGAGAAATCTGCTGTGACATAAAGTGGTACAAAATACAAAAAGATGTGGGGTGGCACTGCGCTTCTCTGATGGCAACATGATCTTGTGGAGACCAGCCCTGATATCACACAGAGATTGCCCATGATGTCATGGTCACATTTACACTGCAATACAGTTAACACCACACACACACAACACACACACACACACACAACACATGGTAAGCATGTGCATACATGTTTTCTCATACATTATTACTAATAATTATTATATTGAAAGATTTCAGGCTGAAGAACACACACACACACACACACACACACACACACACACACACACACACACACACACACAATTTACTTTGTAGCAATTAATGAAATTATTTCAAATGTCTGATGTAATCCAGAATAATCACAGAGTAATTGGTCTGACGTAAAATAATTTCATCATGTTATACCTATCATAATTCATATGCACCACTAACAGTAAAGCAGTGTTTTTTTATGGATTTTGTACTGTTACACTACTTTAAAACTAAAAACATGGACCTCTATTACCACATTACAATAAGCCTACTTGTGCTATTTATTTTACCCCAAATAATATCACAGATCTATCTATGTCTAATAAAATTGAAGAAAAATCCACTCTTCACTGAAACCTACCAGCATTACACTATACATCATAGTTTAGCACAATTACAGTACTTATAAACATTTTCACCATTATAATGGATGATTTTAAAAAACGAATTCAGGTAAGTGTACGACTTCAAAATTCATAATCCAGCAGAATAGAGGAAGAAGGCAAGATTGAAGAGGGTGCGTGCTAAAGAAATTACAAGTTCCTCCCCCAATCCAAAGAGCATTGTAATTGACCTTCAGGATGATTAAAAGTGTTTTTGACTTGACTTTGAGCAGGTAGAACAAACAAAACAAGAGAACAGATCTGACAGCTACACTACGTTTGGTATTATTTCAATCAACTTCATCTTGTGTTGTGTCACTCATGCCAAAAGTCAGTGCATACATGCGTGGAGAATGTTTACTTTCTGACGATCACTTTCAGCTAGATCAGGCTAGCAGTCTCCCTTAACAGGTTCAGCCAATCATTGCCAGTAGGCCTAGGCCAAATTTGCCTAGGCCTATGGGCTAGAAGAGAGGCGTCCTTGACATTGAGACAGTAGCAGACACCGCTCCCCAGGCCAACACGCTCAGCCAATCAGTGCCGATAGGCCTATATGTTGGGGATAGCCTAGCCTAGGCTAGCGTCAGTCTCGAAAGACAAGGGCTTTAGCCTACCCTCTTTGGCCAAAGTACGGAGGGCAAGCTGTTACCCATGCAGCGCATCCCACCTCTCCACTTTGCTGGAATGGTCCATTGGAAAGGCAATCGCCGATTCGAATGGTTCCGTTGCCGTCGCATGAGCCATCAGAACGTTGCCACACAGCCCTTAACCGCCCCCGGGACTCGCATCTCCCTGATTTTTCCTCATAGATGTCTATAGGCCTACACGACACATGTGTGCATGCTGGTTTTTTTTTTTAATGTTGTTTTCATCCCTTCCAACTGGCATACAACGGCTTGTTCTTACGAAAGGTGGAACGTATTTTTAGCATGTGTGCAAGACGTTCTGCGTGCGTTTGCACTCGGGGCCTCCGTTTTTAGTCTCATCCGAATGACAGAATGACTTGTCATTCAGTTCGAATTTTTCGTCAAACTGGGAAGAAAGGGAGAGGCCGGGAATCGAACTCAGAACCTCACGGTTTACCCGTTGTCAGGCGACCCTCTTAACCATCCTGCCACCTTCCTTTCCCATGTGCCGGTGTAGGTGGCTGTAGGTCTATTATTGTATTAAGAGGGATGAGAACATTCACATAACTGCACACACAGGGGCAGGGGGGGGGGGGGGGTTGATGTTAAAAAAAAAAAAAAAAGCACACGTGTGTTTACTCCATTATCTTTGAAATAAAAGAATAAGATAAAAGAAACACTCGCCTCGCCCACTGTCAACACGACACACTGTCAAGACTCCACCCATTTCTCCCCCTCCCCTCCCCCCACAAATGATCCCTTATTTTGTCTCGTAGATCGTATTCCACTAGCCTACAACTCTGCTTACCACCTCCATATCCTAATTTTCCATTGTTTTTTGTGTCAAAAGAAAATGCTGGCGGCACAAGATAAAAGTTCAACCTGTTGGAATCAAGTTCGTGGTAGTGATGAGGTTGGTTGTCTGCACTGTGCGGTTACGTTCGATTCCGCTAAGCTATTTCCTTGAAGACGATACACGCATACAACGTGCAAAATATTCCAAAATACACATGCTACACTGTGTGCAAAGAATGTACCAAACACACTGAAGCAAATGTCAATGTTCGCTCTCGGAAAAAAAAAGTAATTCGCGGTGACGCAATCGACAGGTGTCAAAGAGGTCTTCTGCTACAGCCCATTGTGACACGAAAAAAGGGCACAGCCCAAAGCGCAATAATCTACCGAACAAAATATACGCCCAAACAAAAGAAACCCATCACTTAATTACAGACAAACTTTTGTAAATGATATTTTGATTTACAAGTATGCTGTCTTGAACACAATTTCTTAAACTGTTCATCGAAGACATTTACAGTGGAACTAAGTTTATCGTGTTTTGGCGGAAGAATAAATTGCATTTGTCATTTGGCAACACAGGATCTCTACGGGACAGCGACTGGCGATAAAATACTTGACTGAAGTCATTATAAATCAAAGTGACGAACAACTGATCATATCGAGTCGAGGTAAGGATTATAAGATTGGCCTATAAGTAGAGACAAAATAGTTATTTTCATGTAGAAGTCGCGTTTTTATAGTTTAAAGTAGATAAAATATCGCTCGCGGAAACCCGCGCCGCCGACCTACACTACAATAGAGTAAGTACGTGTTAATCTCGGTGAATCAGTTGTTATTCTTGTGGAATTAAGTTACACATTCTGACATATTCTATATCCGTTGTAGACTGTCTCGTTGGTAATGGACGTGCGATATAAACTGTTATGGTGTAATGATGATGTTTTTGAAACATTATTAGACGATGTTTAAAGTTTGCAGAACTTGGCTTAGGGCTTACCCTATTTATGTTGATTGTGACCTGGCGGAAATTTTTTTCCGAACAGCATTGACCTCGCTTGACACTTGAAGTAGATTTTTTGGTTTTGTCATGGTGAAAGGCTGCTTTGTAATCAAAAAGAACACTCACGAAAACAGTATCCACCACACACACAACACACAACACCACACAACAACAGACACACCCACACACACAGACACCACACAACACACACACTACACACCAACACACACACACAACACACACACAGAACACACTCACACACACACACACACACTCACACACACACACACTCACACACACACACACACACACACACACACACAACACACACACCCCACACACACACACAACCACACACACACACTCACCCCACCCACATCACTCACTCACATCACTCACTCACTCACTCACTCACTCACTCACTCCACTCACACACACACACACACACACACACACACACACACACACACACACACACACACACACACACACACACACACACTCTACTCACACATACACACACACACACTCACTCACTTCCTTGGATGAGACTATAAGTATTTATAACCCAAAACCAAGGCCTTGTGCAAACCCATGCAGAACATCTTGTGCACATTAAATCTTGTTCCACTTTTCGTGAAGGAAGGCCATGGTGTGCCAGTGGGAACAGATGACACGATTTACAAAAACTGCATACACATGGGGACTGGATGTAAAAAAGCACATGAGTGCTTATCTCATTATCCTCGTTATAAAAGAATAAAATAAAATAAACACACACACACGCACACGGGGTGGGGAACGGTATAGCCTGGTGGTTAGAGGGATGCATGTTGCACTCATGACCAGGGTTCAAATCTCGTTAGAGGATTTTTCCTCTGGAGTTAACAACAGTGCCAACTCCTCTACCCCCCTCCCCCCTCTGAAAAAAACAGCCTTCAGATGAGACTTTAAACCAAGGTCCTATGTGCAAATGCACACGGAACATCTTGCATCCGTGTTAAAACCCGTTTTATTTTTCAGAGGGTAGGCCATTGTGGGACTGGATGACAGAATTTTCAAAACTGCTTACACGCAGGTACAGGACTTTGAGAAAAAAATGCACATGAGGGCTATTCCGTTATTAAAATAAAACTAATAGAATTATTTTTTAAAAAAACATGTACACACACTTATTTTTGCATGCATGTATACAGATACTACTGAGTACAGTGCGTCTAGTCTCCCCTCCCCCCCCCCCCCCCCCCACCACCACACACACACACACACACACACACACAGTGACACACACAAAACACACACACACACACACACACACACACACACACACACACACACACACACACACACTCACACACATTATTCGGTTGAAATTATAAACTCAAAACTGAGGTCCTGCGTGTGGACATGTACAAAAATTTTGTACACATGTTAAAACCTGTTCCCCCTTTCGGAAGAGTTGCATAACGGTGGGAGCTGATGACAAAATTGATAAAACTGCAAGCAATGCCACATGAGAACTGGATGTAAAAAAAAAAAAAAAAAAAAAAAAAAAAAAAGCTGTGTTTATTCCATCATCACAAAATAAAAGAATAGAAATAGAACAGAATAAAAAAAAATTTTGGGGGGAGGGTTTGGATTTATGGTTAAATCACTCTGTCTCTGTCTGTCTGTCTGTCTGTCTGTCTGTCTGTCTGTCTGTCTCTTCTCTCTCTCTCTCTCTCTCTCTCTCTCTTCTCTCTCTCTCTCTCTCTCTCTCTCCTCTCTCTGTGAGCTCTCTCTCGCTCGCTCTCTCTCTCTCTCTCTCTCCTCTCTCTCTCTCATCTCTCTCTCTCTCTCTCTCTCTTCAGTCTCTCTCAGTCTCTCTCAGTGTCTCACTGTCTGTCTCTATTTGGTACTCTATTATTTTTTGTCATATATATGTACACTAATATGTAAGTTGGAATATATATATATTGATATTATATAATGATAAAGCATCCTTCCTTCGGAAGAATAGGGCATTGTGTTCTGGTAGGAAATGAATGGATGGCGAAACTAAAAGTAAAAATGTATGCCCACTGGTGTGTTTAGACATCGTGTTCCCAAAGTCAGAGTGCAGACCTTAATAATAGTGGGCAAAAACGATCACATACACGATATACACTCACCATTACAGCATTAGACTTAGTGCAGACCTTAATAGTGGGCAAAAACGATCACATACACGATATATACACTCACCATTACAGCATTAGTCACAGTGAAACTCAGACAGAGTTCTAGCCAAGGAAAGAGCAAACAAATTATACAAAATAAAATTGTACAACGTGACAAGGCAGACCCATACTCGCTAACCCCCCAAAAAGTAACATGTGGAGCTTTTTGTGTCAGCAGGGTGTGTATGAAACGAAGCCAGCACCATGGGGAAGCTGTTCTCCAAGATCTTCAAAAACAAGGAGATGAGGATTCTCATGCTGGGTCTGGATGCAGCAGGAAAAACCAGTATCCTTGGTCAAGTTGGTGTCGTGCAGTGCAGAGAAATTTATGCAAAGAGTCTAGATGCCAGTTTATAGACAGTAATTATTGGGTGTGCTAATCCTCCTCTGTCTCTGTCTCTGTCTGTTCTCTCTCTCTCTTCTGTCTTCTGTCTCTCTCTCTCTCTGTCTCTCTCTCTCTGTCTTCTCTCTCTCTGCTCTCTCTCTCTTCTGTCTCTCTCTCTCTCTGTCTCTCTCTCTCTCTCTCTCTCTCTCTCTCTCTCTCTCTCTCTCTCTCTCATCTCTCTCCTCTCTCTCTCTTCTCTCTCTCTCTCTCTCTCTTCTCTCTCTCTCCTCTCTCTCCTCTCCTCTCTCTCTCTCTCTCCTCTTCTGATGAGACTATAAACCAAGGCCCCATGTGCAAACTAATGCAGAACATCTTGCACACACATTAAATCCTGTTCTGCTTTTCATAAGAGTAGGCCATTGTGTGCCGGTGGGAACAGATGACAAACTTTGCAAAACTGCATACACATGGGGACTAGATGTAAAAAAGCACATAAGTGCTTATTCTATTAATGTATTATCCTCGATATAAAAGAAAGAAAAACTCTGTGTGTGCGTGAAGTCTCTCTAGTCTCTCTCTCTTCTCTCTCTCTCTCTCTCCTCTCTCTCTCTCTCTCTCTCTCTCTCTCTCTCTCTC
>CM060337.1:9567652-9597652 GCA_030674155.1 Stramonita haemastoma | reverse complement strand
CTCTTCTTTTTCTTTGAACACTTAGGAACTTTTTTTTTTTTTTAAACATTTTTATTCAGTTTTGCATGTTTTATATTAAAGAAATAAAATGACATGGTACATGAAATAATATGTAGGATATTATTGGATAACCAAAATACAACAGAACATAATCATTATCTTGCAAAAATTATATCACTATCAATCAAAAAAGAAAAGGAACAGTAATAATTATATTATTCAAAATAGAGTAAGGACATTGATAGATAAACATTTGAATCCCGCACACAGACATATAAAATTAATGTAAAAAAATATATATATATAAAAAAAAAAAAAATAAATAAAAAAAAAAAAAATAAATCTTTAAAAAAAAAATAATAATGATAAAAATAATGAATAAAGAAAAGTCAGAATACTAAATAAAAACTAAGGGGAAAAAATAGAAAAGAAAAGTAGAATGCTAATAGCAAACAAACTTAACGTGCAAGTGATGCTATACACTTAGGAACTATTGTTGTCTTGTCATATGTGGATGGCGACGGCTGGCTGCAGAATCATCTCTCATGTCTCCTCCACGACCATTCCGGTCATGAGAAAGAAGAAGAAGAAGACATTACAAGTCAGGCCCAGCACATATAACTTTGGCATGAGGGAGAATTGTTATCTTTTTAGGCAAAAAAGGCAGGAGAATGGACCAAGATGGCAGAAAATAGACAAAGTGTTGACAGGAAGAAAAAGGAACAAGGCAGACACATGAAAGAGAGGGATTGAAAAGGGAATTCCTAGCACTTAATTTCCAGAAGGTGGAGATGCTATATATAATATAATTTATACTGACAGGCCCCCAAGCATCTCCATGGGGGAAAGTGATGTTTAAGCTAAAGAAGACGTGTGTGCATGCTTTTTTTTAAAACATTCTATCATCAGATCTGTTCCTACTGACATGCAGTGGTCTGCTTTTCCACAAAGGTGGAACAGATTTTGACATGTGTTCAAGAGGTTCTCAGTGTTTTACTTTAGTACATGGGACCTCACTTTATTACTTTAGTCTCGTCTGAAAGACTTGGTATTGATGTTAACTCCTGGGGAAAAATCCCCTCTAACACTAGGGATCTCAGTGGCAGCTTGACCCTAGGCTGTTTGGATCATGAGCTTAGTGCTAACCACTACACTATCCAGCCCCAAAATTCCAGTTGGGCCTTGACAACATTATCATGTGTTTTAGCTAATAATTACATGCTTGATTTAAATCAGCCCGCTGACAAAAGTTCTTGTGTATGTTGTCTATGATTGATATAATTATGATATTATTATTATCATATTAGTCTTTACTCTTTCTGTTTGTCCCACCTGTCTCTTTCTGAGTTTCCCTTGACTGTTTCTGTCTCTCCTCCCTGCATCTCTTGTCACTTTTTTTTCAGTCTCATCTTTCTTTGTCTCTTAGTTTCACATACATACACACACACACACACACACACACACACACACACACACACACACACACACACACACACACACACACACACACACACACACACACACTCACACACTCACTCACTCACTCACTCACTCACTCTCTCTCTCTCTCTCTCCTCTCTCTCTCTCTCTCTCTCTCTCTCTCTCTCTCTCTCTCTCTCTCTCTCTCTCTCCTCTCTCTCTTTTTCACACACTCACTCACTCACTCTCTCACTCACTCTCTCACTTACTTTTCAGTCACCTTGATCTTATCTATTACACCTGTTGTTTGCTGTAAATTTGTCAGGTAGATTTTAGTCTGGGGATGAGAGGACAAGGTCATAATAATCATCATCACCAAAACACTGGCATTTAGATTATGGTTATCTTCAAAGTCATTGTGTGGCTGCCATAGAGGTGGGCAAAATCAATTGCAATTTATCATTAACAAAATCTCACAATTGATGATCTGCAAGCTTTCGCCAAAATGTGAATGTGGCTGTGGTAGGCAAAAAGGGATGCATATATAACATAGTACTTTATAGTATACATATATCACAAAATTTCACAATTAGAGAACCCCTGAGCTCAAACATAGGAATGCAAAGTGCAGACAGACAGACAGACAGCCAGGCAGGCTTGCTGGCTGGCTGGCTGACTGACTGACTGTGATTAAAGCTGTGCTCAAGAATACTTCAGGCAGGCATATCAGTGGACATACATGCACACATTGTGTATCTTGACATAGAGTAAGGAAAATCCCTGTCATCAGGACAAAAGATTTTCCTGTCACGAGCTCCTGTTAGGCTCTCAATTGTAAACATGGCAATAAAATTCGTCATGTGCCACTGAGGAGGAGGTTGAAAATTTAAAAAGCAGGCGGGGAGGGGGTAGGACAGTGTGTTGATGTTGTATGGCATATTTTTCTGTGTTAATGTTTGTTTCCATAGTCTTTTCCAAGATTATTTGGTTGAGTGTTGTGACAAATGTATGCAAAATTGTATTTATAAATACATGGATCATTTTGTATGTCTGCATATTGCAGGCATCACACACACACACACACACACAACACACACACACACACACACACACACACACACACACACACACACACACACACACACACATACACACACACACACACACATACACACACACACATCTTTATTATTATTTTTTTTAATGTTACCAAAAAAATATCTTCCCAACAAGAACAAAGCTACATATAATCTATAGATTATTAGATAAGAGAGTGGGGTCACTGACCGACACAGTTTGTAAGACGTGCAGTGTGTTGACTCTCAAGTGGATGTTAATTATTCTGGTGTTATTCAATTTTCCTTCATAACACCCAGCCCTCCTGTACAAGATGAAACTAGGCCAGCCTGTGACCACGATACCCACGTGGGGTTCAACGTGGAAACGGTCACATACAAGAAGGTCAAGTTCAACGTGTGGGTAAGTGACTGATACATGGTGATAATATGGCGGCCACTACTGTAGTACGTCCTGTTCCTCAGTGTTTTGTTGCCCCTTTTCTACTTCTTGTGTACTGTCTGTCATATCAGGAGACCCTGACATGGGGGAAATTTGGTGGAGGATTAGAAGAAAACTGTGTTTGAGTGTTATCTATATATATACATGTGTGTGTGTTTGTATGTGTGTGTGCGCATGTATTTGTAAATGTGTGTGTGTGTACACGTGCGTGTGTGTGTGTGTGAGGATGCTGTAACTTGCAGTAGTTAAAAAAAAAGTTAAAGTCTGTCCCGAGCCATAAGGCTCATCAGGCCGGTGCTTATCCCGGTTTCTGTGGCGTTAAGCGACTGAGAGTCATAGACTCCCCCCTGGATAGGACGCCAGTCTATCGCAGGGTTAACCCCCAACACAAGGTTGGTACCCCTTTACACCTGGGTGGGGTGAGAAAATAGCCGTAAAGTGCCTTTTCCAAGGGCACAACGCCATAGCGGAATAGCTGGGATCGAGCCCGCAACCTTTAGATTACGAGTACAACGCCCTAACCACTAGGCCACAGCGGCGCTAACTTGCAGTAGGGTGAATGTTATATAATGTCAGGCTGTTGAAGTCATCTGCTAGTTTTGGAAACCGTCCAGAAATGATAATGGATTACATGTGAGGGAGGGATGGGACCTTGCCCCCACCCCCCACCCCCACCCCCCTTAAAAAATTTTTTTTTTTTAACTAAACAAGTGGGGGAAAAATCCCAACCCAGCTGTGTCACTCCTCCCTTTGTCCAGGCTAGTTTCATACCCTATGTCATATTTTTACATACACAGTGGTGATGTACATGTATACATTGTATGTGGTTTGTCGTTCATGTTTTTCTGTATTTAAGTTAAAGTTAAAGTCTGTCCCGAGCCATAAGGCTCATCAGGCCGGTGCTTATCCCGGTTTCTGTGGCGTTAAGCGACTGAGAGTCATAGACTCCCCCCTGGATAGGACGCCAGTCTATCGCAGGATTAACCCCCAACACAAGGTTGGTACCCCTTTTACACCTGGGTGGGGTGAGAAAATAGCCGTAAAGTGCCTTTTCCAAGGGCACAACGCCATAGCGGAATAGCTGGGATCGAACCCGCAACCTTTAGATTACGAGTACAACACCCTAACCACTAGGCCACAGTGGCGGCTTTTTCTGTATTTGAAATGCTGATAATAAACAGTAGTTGGCCATAATGGGCTACTTTTGGGGGGGATTGAGATGGTAAACAGTAGAGTAGTTCTCAGTGCAACACTCAAATGTATAACTTTTGTGAGAGAAAAAAAAAAGTGCAACAACAATGAAGAGGCCTGTAGATCTGGAAAACTTCAAAGAAAAACTCACTGATAGGCGAATTACTGTGCGGGAACGGAAAGGTGGTACTGCTGTATGAATGCACTCTTGGCAAGGAGAGCAGCCTGAATTGCACAGCAAGGGAGTGGGGGGGGGGGGGGGAGAACAATGGCAGGATAGCCTAGTGGTTAGAGCATTGCATTCACAAATGTGACGCTTCACCACATAAGGTGTCGCATTTCACCAGAGGTCAATTTTAGTTATTGACATTTTATTAATCTGCTATGAAATGGCTATACAATGGAAAAAACAGATTGAAAATCAGACAATTCTGTAAAAAGTTATTACAAGTTGAAATGATAGACTGCAGGAAATGACAAAACGAGAAATGGACAAGTTTAGCATCATAAAAAATGGTCAGAATGAGGGCTTGGGCATTTTGAAAGCAGCTTTAAAAGCAAAAGGATACAAAATTATGACTTAATACTTCATTACAAGGTAGAATAATGGCTATAGTTTTATAATCAATCAAAATATGAAAATTGCCAACTTGACCCCACCTGCCTTTAATGGCTTCTAGCGGAAAAGTGGGTTATGTGCTAAGCGACTCATTTCGTGGTGGAGCGTCACAGTTTGGGTTTGAGCCACCTCCGAGAACCCATGCAAGGGAAGTTTTCCTCTAGAGTTGACATCAGTACAGGCATCACTTCCCTAAAAGTTCTTTGGATGAGACTTTAAACCAAGGCTCCTATATCATTTTATACATCATACATTCATATACTGTCTCTCTGTCTGTCTGTCTGTTTCTGTCTGTCTGTCTGTCTCTCTTTCTTTCTTCTTTCTCTCTCTCTCTCTCTCTCTCTCTCTCTCTCTCTCTCTCTCTCTCTCTCTCTCTTCTCTCTCTCTCTCTCTCTCTCTCTCTCTCTCTCTCTCTCTCCTCCCTCCCTCCCTCCCTCTCCCTCTCTCAGTTCATTACATTTGCTTGTTTTTTGCTTTTTTTCTTCAGGAATGTAAAAAAAAAAAAAAAAAAAAAAAGAAGAAGGAGAAGCTATTACTGTGCTTATTCTATTTTAGTATTACCCTCTAGAATTTTAAAAAATTTGTTTGTTCCTTTCTTCAGTCACACACATTTGATCCCACACATTGAACCCCCCCCCCCCCACACACCACACACATGACTCACAACCCACACCACACATGCACACACCTCCCCTCCCCACCCCCCAAACACACACATACTCACACACCCACTCACTCTCCCCACCCCCCAACACACACACATCACACACACACACTCCCCACCCCCCAACACCACACACACCACCCCCCCAACACACACACACACACACACCACACACACACACACACACACACACACACACACACACACATCCCCACCCCCCAACACACACACACACACACACTCACTCCACACACCACACCACACACTCACCCACACCCCCCAACACACACACACACACCCCCAACACACCACACACACACACACACACACCACACACACACACACACACAACACACACACAACACACAACACAACACAGATGACAAAACCTTAAAAACAGGAGTGAGTTAAAGCTCGTGGATGTACATGTATACATACATGTATATATAAACAAAATTTGTTTTCTCTGGTGGCCAGGATGTAGGGGGCCAGGATAAAATCCGGCCTTTATGGCGGCACTACTACACGGGCACCCAGGGCCTGATCTTCGTGGTGGATTGTGCGGATCAGGATCGCATCGGGGAAGCGCGGCAAGAACTGCACCGCATCATTAACGACCGCGAGATGAGGGACGTCATCATCCTCATCTTCGCCAACAAGCAGGATCTGCCTGATGGTCAGTAGATAGATATAGATATATAGATCGTGGTTTTGGTGACCAGTGCGTTACTGTTGTTTTCACACACATGTGTACATGCGCGCATGCGCGTGCATGCACACACACTCATACACACACACATTGCATGTGCGCACGTACATGCACACTCAACACACGCGTACACGCACGCGCACATACACACACACACACACACACACACACACACACACACACACACACACACACACACACACACACACACACACACACACACAAAAAGACCTGAATAAGCACATGAGTGCTTATTCCATTATCCTCGATATAAAACTTACACTCGCACTCTTACACACAGACACAGACACACACACACACACACACACACACACACACACACACACACACACACACACACACACACACACAAGACCTGAATAAGGACATGAGTGCTTATTCCATTATCTTCGATATAAAAGAATAAAATAATAAATAAATAAACACACACACACACACACACTGACCATGGCTTCTCACTGCAGTGAGATTTTGTGAATGCAGCGGCCATTTTTTCCAACCATTAAGGTAGTCACATTCCAACTGTGTGGATGTGCAATGTATAATTTTCTGTTGTATACAGTGTACAGTCATTAAAGGCAGATACCACCCCTATCAACAGATGACATTTACAAAACTGCATACACACGGGGACTGGATGAAAAAAAGCACAAGAGTGCTTATTCCATTATCCTCGATATAAAAGAATAAATCAAATTAAATCAAATCAATGTTGAATCCTGTGTTGTGTTTCCTCACAGCCATGAAGCCGTATGTCTCCTACTATTGCTGATTCCTGTGTTGTGTTTCCTCACAGCCATGAAGCCGTATGTCTCCTACTATTGCTGATTCCTGTGTTGTGTTTCCTCACAGCCATGAAGCCGTATGTCTCCTACTATTGCTGAATCCTGTGTTGTGTTTCCTCACAACCATGAAACCGTATGTCTCCTACTGATGCTGAATCCTGTGTCTGTGTTTTCCTCACAGCCATGAAGCCGTATGTCTCCTACTAATGCTCATTCCTGTGTTGTGTTTCCTCACAGCCATGAAGCCGTATGTCTCCTACTAATGCTGATTCCTGTGTTGTGTTTCCTCACAGCCATGAAGCCGTATGTCTCCTACTAATGCTGAATCCTGTGTTGTGTTTCCTCACAACCATGAAGCCGTATGTCTCCTACTATTGCTGAATCCTGTGTTGTGTTTCCTCACAGCCATGAAGCCGAATGTCTCCTACTAATGCTGAATCCTGTGTTGTGTTTCCTCACAGCCATGAAGCCGTATGTCTCCAACTAATGCTGAATCCTGTGTTGTGTTTCCTCACAGCCATGAAGCCGTATGTCTCCTACTAATGCTGAATCCTGTGTTGTGTTTCCTCACAGTCATGAAGCCGTATGTCTCCTACTAATGCTGATTCCTGTGTTGTGTTTCCTCACAGCCATGAAGCCGTATGTCTCCTACTAATGCTGAATCCTGTGTTGTGTTTCCTCACAGCCATGAAGCCGTATGTCTCCTACTATTGCTGATTCCTGTGTTGTGTTTCCTCACAGCCATGAAGCCGTATGTCTCCTACTAATGCTGAATCCTGTGTTGTGTTTCCTCACAGCCATGAAGCCGTATGTCTCCTACTAATGCTGAATCCTGTGTTGTGTTTCCTCACAGCCATGAAGCCGTATGTCTCCTACTAATGCTGAATCCTGTGTTGTGTTTCCTCACAGCCATGAAGCCTTACGAGATTCAGGAGAAGCTTGGCCTGACGTCGATCAAGGACCGCAACTGGTATGTGCAGCCATCGTGCGCCACCACAGGGGACGGCTTGAGTGAGGGACTGACCTGGCTGACCGTGCACAGCAAATCCTGAGAATGGGCAGGCCTTAGCAGACCACAGTGCAGAGATGGTCTGCGTTGACAGTGCTGCAGAGACGGTGTGTGTTGACAGTGCAGGAACCATGTTTGTTGACAGTGCAGAAACAGTGTTAATTATTCGGAAACAGTGTCAGTTGACAGTTCAGAAACAATGTCAGTTGACAGTGCAGAAACTGCATCTGTTGACAGTCTAGAAACAGTGCCACAGTAATCTGTTGACAGTGCAGAAACAGTGTGTTGACTGTACAGAAACAATGCCACAATTATCTGTTGGCTGTGCAAAAAACGGCCTGCATTGACAGTGGCAGAAACAGCGTCTGTTGACAGTTTCCGCAGTGTCCATCTGTCACTTCAGACTTTCTTCATGGGGAGAAAGACCGAGGGTTGTGGTCTGTCGCCACTGCTGGAAAGGAATGGAAAGGAACGCTGCTGCGCTAAAGTTTTGAAACATGCGCTGAGGTGTAGAGATGGAACCAAGCCCCTTGTTTCTGCAGAACTATGGTCTCCATGTCTGCTGCCCGGCTGCTGTGGATGCTTTTGTTTGTTGTTTATAAAAATTTTAAAAAATAGGGAAAAACAGAAAAACATCTGTGCTGAAGGGACACTTTATGACAAGGTGCAAGTGTAAGAAGATGGTGACTACGAGAGACTCATAATCCTGAATTGTGATCAAAGCATATCAAAACAAAGGGATGAGTACAGATGGGTGGGGGGGGCACTTTGAAGCACTGTTAATTTGAATAAAGAGTCGTGGATTTTTTTTGTTTTTTAAACATTTCTGAGGATTATTTTTTACTTTCTTCTTTTAAATTTGAAGGATGAATATTTTGTGACTGAAGAGTTTGGTAGGCAAGATTTTACATGAGAAATGTATTCTGGATGATGATGTATTCCAAAGTATCAGAACAGTAGAAAATGTGTGAGAGTGATGATAAATGTGGATGACAAATTCTTCAAGACCATTGTTCTAATTGCTAAGGCTGTATCTGTCAGAGAAATTTGATTATGAACACTATACCTTTTTTTCTTTCCATTCATTGGCTAGAGCTCTGAAGTTTACCACTGGTGAGATTTTTGTACTTTGCGACCTTTTTTGTCCGCTCTTAAGGTAGCTGCATTCCAACTTCAGGAAGAAATGTTATCTGAATTTTAACAAAGAGGACAGTTTGAAACACAGTTTTGCGCAAATGACCCAACACTATTGAGTATTATTTAATTAGTTAATTTGTTAGTAGGACACAGTTTTGCACAAAAACGATCTAGTAGCATAAAGCATTTGAACGAAATGACCTGTGAGGAAACCATTGGACCCAAAGTGTGTAGATGACCCGAGTAATGATGACCAGCGTTGTTTAAGGTAACTTATAGTTTTGCAGCTTCATGAGAGAGGAAGAGTGCAGGTGTAGGGCATTTCTAGGTACAGCTGTGCTATTCAGGAGACCAGTAATTGAAGTGTGATCTAAAACACACAAAAAAAGTTATTAAAGGACACACAGGTTGTCAGTGGTGTCTGAACTGGAGTATGATCAGAGGGTCAAAAATAAATCTTGTGCCTTATAAAAAGAAACTTTAAAATACGTGTGTTTCTTTTTTTTGTTTGTTTTTTGTGTTGTTGTTTTTTGTTATACAGTTAGAGCTCTTGGGTTTACCAATGGTGAGATTCTGCACATGAGACTGTATTTGCCCACCAGTAAGGTAGCCATGGTCTGACTTTGGGGGTGATGTCTAAACATAGCGCCAGTGTCCATGCATAAAAAAAAAATTCAGCATGAAATAGCCTACTCTTTCAAAGATGATCATGTAAAGTCATTTTGAAATAATTTTGGTATTGTGTCATTTAATGTTGTTTTTTTCAGATAGAGGGTGTCAGATATTTGAAAGTATTAGGAAGTGTTGGTTTTGAACCTGAAGTTGAAAGTTACTAAAGCCACTGAAACTGAATGAGGTGACATCCCTGATATGGCTTTCGTGGTTAGTAAGGCTATAAACAATATTATGATTATATAAAGTCATTTCATCATAAAAATGACATTAAACCTCCATCTCAGAAAAAAAAAGTGTCACCATTTGGCTGACTTTTAAAAAAAGATTTTGCTACGTTTTAATAAAATAAAATTCTGCCTGTCTGTTGCTTTTGAACTTTTGGTATCTGGACAGAAGAGAGAAAAAAGTAACCTGAGGGTTGAAGTTTAGATATTTATCACACTCCATGAAGACCAGAAGTGCCTGTAAGCTGAGCCTGAAATGCCAATCAAGTTATTCAGAACTGGTGCATGGGTTGAAAAATGTTGGGACATAGTGTGATCACCATGGACAAATGATTGTTTGTAAATGTAAGCGCTGGCTTTTTTTTCAAAAGTAGTATGCTATTTCAGTTGCCAAATATATATATATATATTTTTATTGTTGCCACTTGCAGGGTTGTCATCAGTTTTGACAAAATGGTTATCGCACCCATGCCTTTTGTGTCCATGGTTTTATAATATTTTATTGCCAGATTTTTTGTCTTCCGTTTGCCATGGTGATGAAAAGAACTGCGATCACACTTCTGGGTTTTGATATTTTCCTGTGCTCTATCAACCGTACATTCATCCCATTTTATTTTATGCATTCTTTCAGGGCTGTGTGTTGTTTGGACATATTTCAGGAGTTAACATTCGTGTGCCAGGTGTATTGATTATTATGTGTTCTTCTGGTCCCTCCCCAGTCTGTGTGACCTAAGGTGTCATGATCTCCTGACCCCTGTCTGGTCAGAAAAACGTGGACTGTGCTGAGTTTTGATATTGCAGCCTTCTGCCTTGAATCAGGTTCTCTTGTCTGCTGATAATTTATTGCTCTGTCTTGTAGATCTGCTGGTGGGGGAAGATTCTATCATGTAGCATTTTGTCTTTAATTCTCTGCTGATTATATCATGTAGCATTTTGTCTTTAATTATCTGCTGATTATATCATGTAGCATTTTGTCTTTAAATTCTCTGCTGATTATTCTGTCATTTATTAGCATTTTGTCTTTAAATTCTCTGCTGATTATTCTGTCATTTATTAGCATTTTGTCTTTAAATTCTCTGCTGATTATTCTGTCATTTATTAACATTTTGTCTTTAATTTTCTGCTGATTATTCTGTCATTTATTAGCATTTTGTCTTTAATTCTCTGCTGATTATTCTGTCATTTATTAGCATTTTGTCTTTAAATTCCCTGCTGATTATTCTGTCATTTAGCCATTTTGTCTTTAATTCTCTGCTGATTATTCTGTCATTTATTAGCATTTTGTCTTTAAATTCCCTGCTGATTATTCTGTCATTTAGCCATTTTGTCTTTAATTCTCTGCTGATTATTCTGTCATTTATTAACATTTTGTCTTTAATTCTCTGCTGATTATTCTGTCATTTATTAGCATTTTGTCTTTAATTCTCTGCTGATTATTCTGTCATTTATTAGCATTTTGTCTTTAATTTTCTGCTGATTATTCTGTCATTTATTAGCATTTTGTCTTTAATTCTCTGCTGATTATTCTGTCATTTATTAGCATTTTGTCTTTAATTCTCTGCTGATTATTCTGTCATTTATTAGCATTTTGTCTGTAATTCTCTGCTGATTATTCTGTCATTTATTAGCATTTTGTCTTTAATTCTCTGCTGATTATTCTGTCATTTATTAGCATTTTGTCTTTAAATTCCCTGCTGATTATTCTGTCATTTATTAGCATTTTGTCTTTAATTCTCTGCTGATTATTCTGTCATTTATTAGCATTTTGTCTTTAAATTCCCTGCTGATTATTCTGTCATGTAGCCATTTTGTCTTTAATTCTCTGCTGATTATTCTGTCATTTATTAGCATTTTGTCTTTAAATTCCCTGCTGATTATTCTGTCATGTAGCCATTTTGTCTTTAATTCTCTGCTGATTATATCATGTAGCATTTTGTCTTTAATTCTCTGCTGATTGTTCTGTCATTTATTAGCATTTTGTCTTTAATTCTCTGCTGATTATATCATGTAGCATTTTGTCTTTAATTCTCTGCTGATTATTCTGTCATTTATTAGCATTTTGTCTTTAATTCTCTGCTGATTATATCATGTAGCATTTTGTCTTTAATTCTGTGCTGATTATTCTGTCATTTATTAGCATTTTGTCTTTAATTCTCTGCTGATTATTCTGTCATTTATTAACATTTTGTCTTTAATTCTCTGCTGATTATTCTGTCATTTATTAACATTTTGTCTTTAATTCTCTGCTGATTATTCTGTCATTTATTAGCATTTTGTCTTTAATTCCCTGCTGATTATTCTGTCATTTATTAGCATTTTGTCTTTAATTCTCTGCTGATTATTCTGTCATTTATTAGCATTTTGTCTTTAATTCCCTGCTGATTATTCTGTCATTTATTAGCATTTTGTCTTTAATTCTCTGCTGATTATTCTGTCATTTATTAGCATTTTGTCTTTAATTCTGTGCTGATTATATCATGTAGCATTTTGTCTTTAATTCTCTGCTGATTATTCTGTCATTTATTAGCATTTTGTCTTTAATTCTCTGCTGATTATATCATGTAGCATTTTGTCTTTAATTCTGTGCTGATTATTCTGTCATTTATTAGCATTTTGTCTTTAATTCTCTGCTGATTATATCATGTAGCATTTTGTCTTTAATTCTTGCTGATTATTCTGTCATTTATTAGCATTTTGTCTTTAATTCTGTGCTGATTATATCATGTAGCATTTTGTCTTTAATTCTGTGCTGATTATTCTGTCATTTATTAGCATTTTGTCTTTAATTCTCTGCTGATTATTCTGTCATTTATTAGCATTTTGTCTTTAATTCTCTGCTGATTATTCTGTCATTTATTAACATTTTGTCTTTAATTCTCTGCTGATTATTCTGTCATTTATTAACATTTTGTCTTTAATTCTCTGCTGATTATTCTGTCATTTATTAGCATTTTGTCTTTAATTCCCTGCTGATTATTCTGTCATTTATTAGCATTTTGTCTTTAATTCTCTGCTGATTTCTGTCATTTATTAGCATTTTGTCTTTAATTCCCTGCTGATTATTCTGTCATTTATTAGCATTTTGTCTTTAATTCTCTGCTGATTATTCTGTCATTTATTAGCATTTTGTCTTTAATTCTGTGCTGATTATATCATGTAGCATTTTGTCTTTAATTCTCTGCTGATTATTCTGTCATTTATTAGCATTTTGTCTTTAATTCCCTGCTGATTATTCTGTCATTTATTAGCATTTTGTCTTTAATTCTCTGCTGATTATTCTGTCATTTATTAGCATTTTGTCTTTAATTCTCTGCTGATTATTCTGTCATTTATTAGCATTTTGTCTTTAATTCTCTGCTGATTATTCTGTCATTTATTAGCATTTTGTCTTTAATTCCCTGCTGATTATTCTGTCATTTATTAGCATTTTGTCTTTAATTCCCTGCTGATTATTCTGTCATTTATTAGCATTTTGTCTTTAATTCCCTGCTGATTATTCTATCATGTAGCATTTTGTCTTTAATTCTCTGCTGATTATTCTGTCATTTATTAGCATTTTGTCTTTAATTCTCTGCTGATTATATCATGTAGCATTTTGTCTTTAATTCTGTGCTGATTATTCTGTCATTTATTAGCATTTTGTCTTTAATTCTCTGCTGATTATTCTGTCATTTATTAACATTTTGTCTTTAATTCTCTGCTGATTATTCTGTCATTTATTAACATTTTGTCTTTAATTCTCTGCTGATTATTCTGTCATTTATTAGCATTTTGTCTTTAATTCCCTGCTGATTATTCTGTCATTTATTAGCATTTTGTCTTTAATTCTCTGCTGATTATTCTGTCATTTATTAGCATTTTGTCTTTAATTCCCTGCTGATTATTCTGTCATTTATTAGCATTTTGTCTTTAATTCTCTGCTGATTATATCATGTAGCATTTTGTCTTTAATTATCTGCTGATTATTCTGTCATTTATTAGCATTTTGTCTTTAATTCTCTGCTGATTATATCATGTAGCATTTTGTCTTTAATTATCTGCTGATTATTCTGTCATTTATTAGCATTTTGTCTTTAATTCCCTGCTGATTATTCTGTCATTTATTAGCATTTTGTCTTTAATTATCTGCTGATAATCCTGTCAGGTAGCATTTTGAATTATCTGCTTTAGGGTGATGCTTCTGATGTAGCATTTTGTTCTTGAATTAAAATGATACTAAGTGGTCATAATTTTCTAGTGTAGCACTTTGGCCTTAATTAATTAATTATCTGCTGGTTTTGCTTGGCATATTTGCTTCTGATTCCATCACAGAGTGCATCACTTTTGAGTGTCATACTTTTTGTGTGCTTTGTAATTTTTTAGAAATTAAAAATAAATTTTATTTTATTTTTAAAAATCCTTTTAAAGTGGGGTGAAAGTCTTTGTGTTTTGTCCTTCTTCATCTTTGGTAATGAAGTTTGACAGAGGCAATTTTGTAATTTTTAAGTAAAGGGGTGCCTTATATATGTGTGTGTGTGTAAAAATATTGTTCACATTTTTTGTTGCAGCTTGTTACATTCCGTTGAATATTACCATTATCGTAACTGTAAACATCAAAAAAAGGGAGCTAACTCCAGCCTTTTGCCACAGCACTTATAGGTATGTGTATGCTTGCTCATGCATTTATGTCTGTGTATATGTGTGCATGTCTGTATGTGTGGGTTTTTTTTTACTGTTTGTGAAAAAGAGCGTCCTGTTAAGCAGAACCTTTGTGAGCAGCAAGGCTAAGGCCAAGGTACAGGTGTTCCCATAATCTGTGTGTCACTGGGGAGCGAGGTGTAAGGGACCTCGGCTTCTCCAGGGGCCAGCATGTTGAGGACAGTGCCTATCTCCTCTCCCTTGCTGCTTTACCATCCCTGTCTCTAAAGAGGTCAGGTACCCATGTACAGCTGGGTGAACTAGGGGACTGTATTGGAGCTAAGACACACAGTCACCCATCCAGTTGTAACACCACTCAACACTGCTTAGCCTTAGCTTGGAGAGAGTGAGTTCACTGACCACTGAGCTATCCTGTCCCCTGTTTACATTTGTGTGTGTGTGTGTGTAAAGCTAAGGCTATGCGAGAAAACAGATAATGATATTTGCGCAAGTCAGACTCTTCATAAGAGAGCTTGGCAAAGCTGTACAGAAGACATTGATGTGCATTGTAAACGGATGAAGGCAACATGGAATATGAGGGGATGTGCGTGTGTGGCAGGAGTGGACAGGGTGTTGAATGGAGGACATCTGCATTCGTTGCCGTTTGTTGTGACAGGACTAGAATGGACCAGATGGTTTTGGGTGACCCATGTTACATGTAAAGTATAAATGATGATGGATGTTGTTATTATTTTAATGGACCAGATGGTTTATGGGTGACCTATGTTATGTATAAAGTATAAATGATGATGGATGTTGTTATTAATTTAATGGACCAGATGGTTTATGGGTGACCCATGTTATGTATAAAGTATAAATGATGATGGATGTTGTTATTATTTCAAGGGATCAGATGGTTTATGGGTGACCCATGTTATGTATAAAGTATAAATGATGAAGTTATTTTTTTAAGCTGGTGTGACAGTTTTGTACTGTAAATATACTATAGGCTGATAGTGATCCACTTGTCTTACTCAGCTCATTGCTCTGTGCATTCAGCTATTCAGCGGTGTGTGCATGCTGTGCTGTATGTGACACTCCACCACATCATGAGTCACATTTTATGAGGGGGCAATTTCTTATTGCTCGCAGTCATTATCTGCAATAACATTTTTGAAGGGCTATGTAATGATGATGATGATAATACTGATAATAAATTTTTAAAAATTTTAAAGGCATATTAAAAAAGAATCAGTTCTGTGAAAATTTATGACAAATTCATATGCTAGACTCCAGCAAGTGACAAAATGAGAACTTTGACGAATTTTTCCAGGTGATGGGTGATCAGAATGAAAAGTTGTGTGTTTTTAAAGCAAAAGAAAACAAAATGATCAGTGTGGTCTAATATTTCAACACAAGGTAGAAGAATGCTCACAGTCTTATAATCAACCAAGAAGGCAGGTGGAAGGATGGTTGGTAAGGTGTACATCTGCCTGAAAAGTAAACCATGAGATTCTGGATTCAATTCCCAGCCTTGCCTTTTCTTCCCAGTTTGACGAGTCTGTCAAGAAAATCGAACTGTCGAAAATCTTTTGGATGAGACTAGAAATAGAGGCCCTGTGTACAAATACGTGCAGAACATCTTGCACACACACTAAAATCCTGCTCCGCCTTTTGGAAGAGTAGGCCAACTTGTGCTGGTAGGAACAGATGACAGAATTGTAAAAAAAACCAAAATCTTTTGGATGAGACTAGAAATAGAGGCCCTGTGTACAAATACATGCAGAACATCTTGCACACACACTAAAAAAAAATGCATGCACACAGGTTTCATGCATAACACTATCCCCAAAGCTGGATGGCAGCTACCTAAATGGTGGAGGAGAGAATGTTGCACAAGCAAAAATCTCACACTTGGTGAACCTCAGATTTATAGCTGAGAAGAAGAGGAAAACAAATAAATAAAAAAACAAATCAATCGAAATCAAACAACCTGATCCCCACCTGCCTAAAATTAGTCTTAGCATAAAAGAGGATCAGGTGCAATTCAACAACCTGATCTTCACCTGCCTAAAATTAGTCTTAGTATTAAAGAGGATCAGGTGCAATTCAACAACCTGATCCCCACCTGCCTAAAATTAGTCCTAGTATTAAAGAGGATCAGGTGCAATTCAACTCATTTCATGGAGGAGGGTCACAGGTCTGTGTGTGCGAGTATTGGATGACGTGTATAAACTCATATAAAAATGTGGGGGTGTATGAAAACATCAAGGTAGGTAGGATATCATAGATGTAAAAACTGACACACCATTTATTTGTAAATAATCGGTAACTTCCAAGCAGTTGTGGAAGCTAAAGTTTGTTGAATCATACATGTATATGTATGTAGACTGTGATCTGTTCATAGCTTGATGAAGTCACTCATTGTAAGCACGTTCCTGATCCCCCCCCCAAAACCGCTATGCATTTTTCAATCTGGGTCTTCCGGGTCATCCTGGGGTCAAAGGTAACTCCAAGGTAGGTGGTGTTTTGTCCTGGGGTAAGGCGTGTCCATTCACCTGGGTTTTTTCATTTCTAGGCTAGAGCTCCGAGGTGTAGTGATGGTGAGATTTTGTGTACATGACTGTTTGTGCCCAGATTTTGTGTACATGACTGTTTGTGCCCAGATTGTGTGTACATGACTGTTTGTGCCCAGATTTTGTGTACACGACTGTGCCCAGATTTTGTGTACGCGACTGTGCCCAGATTTTGTGTACATGACTGTTTGTGCCCAGATTTTGTGTACACGACTGTGCCCAGATTTTGTGTACGCGACTGTTTGTGCCCAGATTTTGTGTACACGACTGTGCCCAGATTTTGTGTGCGCGACTGTTTGTGCCCAGATTTTGTGTACATGACTGTGCCCAGATTTTGTGTACATGACTGTTTGTGCCCAGATTTTGTGTGCGCGACTGTTTGTGCCCAGATTTTGTGTACATGGCTGTTTGTGCCCAGATTTTGTGTACATGACTGTTTGTGCCCAGATTTTGTGTACGCATCTGTGCCTACCATGAAGATAGCCCACAGCTGTCAGTGTCCCCCACTTTCAGCTCCTCTCAGCTGCTAATTAATCCATCCCATCCCAGCCTAGGTGGGGGCTAGCTCGTGCTATTATTTATAGCAGGAACTGACCACACTTGGACAAGGTAAAATGAAAGGGTGTGCTGAATTTAGCACTCTTGACTGAGTGGTGTTGGATTTGTGCACTGTGAGCCAGCCGCTTTCTGACTTTGGGGATAGTTGAAGACCATGTTGTTTCTTCAGGTGTTGAGTATCTCCTCCCCCTCTCCCCGTTTCTGTTGTACAGTAAAACAATACCACCTGGGGGGGGGGGGGGGTCCTAAACAATAATTGTTTCAAATGCTGTATGACTTGAAAGCTTGAATCCTTTAGAATATGGTTCGATAAGCTTTTTTTTTTTTTTTTTTTTTTTAAATGTTGTGTGCAGTCTTTCATTTTTAGCCCATTTGTAATGTTTCTTCCATATTCAGCACAGCATTTGTATTCTGTTTAGCGTGACATCCAAATCATTTATGTTTAGTAGTGTGGTTTTTGTAGTTTATCTGAAACAGGCACGAGAACAAGTAATAACAAAGAGGGACTACTGCTGATCATTTTGTCAGTCGTAGCATGTCTCTTTACCTGAAAAAAACATCAGAAACTTCAGTCATGTATACTTTGTTGGGTTTTTTTTTTCTTCTTTTATTTCTTTTTCTTCTTTTAATTCCTAGGCTACAGCTCCACAGTTCACCTATGGTGAGGTTTTTGCATGTGCAACCGTTCAAATAGTCGCGCTCCAAATTTGAGGATACACTTCTTTAAAAAAGCAAAACCATCATGAGTACACATCCATGAAAAGAAATGAATGAGTATGATGTTTCTGATTGTAACTATGCCCGGCATAATTCATCATGTATGTGACGGAGGCAATGGGACAAAGTGGCCTAGAAGCTGTGACTGGCAAGATTGCTAAAAGAGATCGTGATTGCCAGACCAATAGCGAAAAAGGACGAGGTGTCATGAGTACAATTTTGTTGTTGTTAGTCAACAACTGCATAAATGCGAAAAGCACCTGGCCCAGTATATACTTTATTTAATGCGGAGCGCTGGAAATAATTGTTTGCAGTAAAAGACTATGTATCTCATTGGTTTGGGTGTTTTTTTTCTGTGTAGTGATCATTGGAAATTATTTCTGTGTAGCTTGAAAGTAAACAGGTGATCCAAGTAGGATGGAGGTAAATTAGTGTCTGCAATACGTTTGGATATGAGTAAGAATATGCTCCGACAACGTTCGTTATGTATCAGCCTTTTGAAGTAGCCTACAATATATTTGGACATGAAGAATTATATTTCTTTGAAGAAAAAAAAAAAAGAAAATGGTTGAGGGTTGCCAGCTGGGCTTTTTTTTTTATTTATTATATTTTTTGGGTTATGTGTTAAAGATCAATCTTATGTTCTGCTTTGTGTACATTATTCGGGCTTTTATATCTGGTTTGTGTAAACGGAGTTTGTGTATCATGGTGTAGGCAGTTTGAAGGGATATCACTTAGCTCGAGTTTGGCTGGGGATGTGTTTTCAGATCATATGAAATTGATACATTTTAATATCAACGGTAGTGATGAAAGTTAAGACCTGTAAACATAAACCATCACTGTTGTTACTTTTTTTTTCATATAAATTTAGAATTTTGTGGGTTTTTTTCCTGTCATTTGTTTTGCCATGTAACTGGAGCACAGGAAATATGCAGATTTGAATTGTGAGATGGCATACAGAGTGTGTTCATGCATTTTGTTGTTTGGTTTTTTTTTATTGTTTTTGTTTTGTGGGGGGGGGGGGGGTCCTCAGCTAGAGCTATGAGGTTCACCAATGGTGAGATTGTGTGTATGTGACCATTTTTGCCCATCTTGAAAGTAGTTACATTCCGACTTGAAGGATCATGGACAGTGATAGAGAGTATACTCATTAAGTGCCACTTTGTGATGGAGTTTTCATCATGTTTAAAATAAATGTGTGTGTGTGTGCGTAGTGCGTGTAACACATGTGTGGAGGTGGAAAGCTAGCAACTGTAAATCATGCGGTTTCGTCAACGGAATTGTGTCATTGTTGATATATATAGTTACACACTGCATAATAATGTCATGAAACTAAATTATTGTTGTTATCATATTAAATAATCAGAGATCATTGTTTTTAGTATGAGGTATTAATAATAATAAAAAAAAAACCCAAACCTGTCTACACCTTTACAGGGGAAAAAACTAAACAAAACCAGGTGAATGTCAAGCTTGTTATTAAACAAATGTATGGTAGGGAGAAAGTGAGAGAGAGAGAGAGAGAATGTTTTCATCTTTAATTCATTTGATCTTCATTCCTATTTAATGCCTAACCACCCTCTTCTCACAACGACCCACCAAATCGAAAGTGAATCGAACAAATACCTTACATATTTATTCACGAACTTGTCAGAAAGGAAAATGTATGAATCAGGGTCCAGTGTGTTGAGGGTTAGGGGAGATGATTCAGAAGAGATGTCATAGTGTGCCCTTAATCTTTTATTTTCACGCCGAATGAGTTATTTAAAGTGGATGTGCGTAAGGCATGTATTTATCTGTCGTATGTTTTATTCAGGCATACATGGACCATTTACATGTGTGTGTGTGTTGTGTGTTGTGTGTGTGTGTGTGACAGTGTGTATTGTAGAGATGTAGGTTTTTGGTGCAGAGTGTATAAATGGAGGAATCTGGTTAAAGTTCTTTCAGTGCACCACCCAAATGACTGCCCACAGAGTGGAGGAAAGACATATGAAGAACCTCTTTGGGGCTTTATAGACATGGGAACAAAAAGTAGTCAACTCAATAAAGAAATAAACTGGAAAGAAAAATTCTGTTTTGCAAAAAATAGATTTATTTGAATTGATTGTCTCATTTGCTTGGCACCTTTTTTTTTTTGGAGGGGGGGATCGGGGAAGAAGAGGTCTAAATTTCTGTTTTTATGTCACACTTTCACACCCACACATAACATGGACATTAAACAGATGAGAAGAACACACACACACACACACACACACACACACACACACACACACACACACACACACACACACACACACACACACACACAAAGTTTTTATTTTTTCAATTGTCTGCTTTAGAGTCTCTTGTACAAAAACAAAAAACAAAATCGAAACGACCAAAGTGCCTTGATGTAATCTCACACACACACGCATAACTATGTAATATCCAAGTGTGGGCCTTTTTTTTCTGCTCCTTATACCTGTCCGGTCTAAATGGTTTGACAATGTTTAGGTAAACTGCTACAGGGCTTTCTTTCTTTTCTTTCATTCTTTTATATCCAGGATAATGGAATAAGCACTCATGTGCTTTTTTACATCAAGTACCCCATGTGTATGCAGTTTTGTAAATCTTGTCGTCTGTTCCCATCGGCACACAATGGTGTACCCTTACGAAAAGCGGAACAGGATTTAATGTGTGTGCAAGATGTTCTATGTGCGTTTGCACATGGGGCCTCGGTGTATAGTCTCATCCCAAAGTTGTATTTAAATATTAAAAAATTATCTTCTGATTCCTTTTGGATCCCTGAGCATATAGGCACAAAAATTTTATAGAATGTCATTCTACTTTTTTTTTTTTTGGCCATAACATTTCACAGTATATTTTCTTTCTTCTCTTAATTAATAACGTTTTTGGTGGCAGCATTAGTGGACTACAGGATTATTACAGTATTTTTGTGAGAGCACAAACACCACCTGTGTATTTTCAAGAGGTGTTTCTCCATAAGGTACCAGGAATGGTTAAGCGAAACCACTGCTAATCCTCTGATGATGGCTCTTCCAGGAGTCGACACTCGGGTCAGGTCTGGCAAATCAAATGGTCCTTACCCCATAAAGGCCTCAATGCTGTGACCAAAATTTTATATTTATAGCCTTTTTTCTTTTCTTTTCTGTTATTGTTATTATTATTATTGTTGTTGTTGTTATCATCATTATTATTATTATCATTATTCAGATCTTTGGAAGCACTCTTCCAATGATGAAAGAGTTGTACTGGTTACCTGCACTTGTTTTTCTTCATCACTCTTCGTTGTAAATAATACACACACACACACACACACACACACACACACACACACACACACACACACACACACACACACACACACACACACACACACACACACACACACACCAGTAGTAACTGCTATAAAACAAAAACAACAGTGTCAGTCGTCAAGTATCTACATACTATATCTAACAGATTTTTTTTTGTTGTGGGGGGGGGGGGAGTATATGTATAGCTGCTGGGGATTGATTAAAAAAGGGGAATTTATGGATGGTAATCTAGTGTGGAACTTGTGCATGTGTGGAAGTGAGCTGTTTATTGACCAAGTACCATTGTCGTGTACCATTGCCATCAGATCTTTTTCTTTAAGAAAAGGTACCACGATTTAGCCTTATTTATCATCAAAAAAATTTTTTCCTGTAAAGAAATTAGACTTGACAAGATGGTCTGATGTTACATCAAGGCACTTTGGTCAGTTTTGATTTTGTTTTGTTTTTTGTACAAGAGACTCCAACACAGACAAGATGTGCTAAGATGGTCGTATGATGTGTGTTACATGGTTTCTTTCATCATCTTATATTTATGTGTTATAGTGTGCACTTTAGACACTATAACTAGACACTATGTTGGACTACAACCCTCTCCTCCCCCCCCCCCCTCTCCTCCTTCCCCTTCTCCTCTAAGAGTGTTACAGGGGCTGGCATAAGGTCTACATGTACCCGACTTGGAGTTTTCTTTGTTAGCGCGATGGGTAGCGATGGGTAGGATTAGAGACAGAGTCGGCAGTCGAGCGTGGCTGCCCACTTGAGACAAGCTGGCGACAATTAACAGGTTGGAGGGCTCGTCCCTGCTAGTCTATTGCTCAATAAGTTTGGTGTTGTCGTGGAAACTTTGCTGACTTGATTTCTTTTAAATTTCTACTTTGAAATCATTGGGTTAGGTCCGAGTCAGTTGGCATCCCCCTGGACATGATTGGTTTAGACTTTAGGGCAGAATAAGCTTGGCGTAAGTAAGGGAAGCGGTCAGTCACTCACTCTTTCCCTGCGACAGCCAGAGGACGGCAAGACGATTTGTGGGCCGTAGCGGCAACGATGTGACGACGCTAGTATACGGTAGTTGTTGTTCTTCGGGTTGAGCTGTAAGTGAAGCATTTTCTTTTATTGTAGTTTAGTTTTATCAGGGTAGTAGTTGATTTGATAAATTCGATCGCCTATACTAACAGAATTTATGATGGATTTGGTTCAGTGAAAGTGTGTGTAGTTGTTTCACACAGAAGTTGGTTGAGAATCGTAAGACTTTTATGAATTGATTGTGAGAGTTTGGATTTATTTTCGATTTGGTTTCGTGAGAGTGTGTATTGTCTGACACACGGAAGTTGGTTGAGAATCGTAAGATTTTTATTATTTAATTGTGAGAGCTTGGGTTTATTTTACGATTGGCTGGATGTTTATCGATTTGGTTTCGTGTTATTCTGAGACGAAGTTTATATAAATCGCAGTGATCGCAGATAAATTAATGTGGACTAGTACAAAGTTATTGTGTTAAACTATTACGGTATAGTTTAATTGGAATAGACAACGTTGAGTTGGAAACTGTGGAGGTTGTCTGAAAGTAAGGACTAGCTTGGTCCTTGTGATACTTGTTTTATTATTGTACTAGGGGGCTTCAGCAACCATGTGTGATTATGGTCAGTCATGTGCACGTAAAGCTGCTAGTTTTGTATGTGATTTTTGAGACGCTAGATTATGCCTGCTCAATCTCTTCCTTACTCTCTCTCTCTCTCTCTCTCTCTCTCTCTTTCTCTCTCTCTCTCTCTCTCTCTCTCTCTCTCTCTCTCTCTCTCTCTCTCTCTCTCTCTCTCTCTCTCTCTCTCTCTCTCTCTCTCTCTCTCTCTCTCTTGTGTTACGATATCCATAGGTTTGATAGGAACCAATGTTGTGAAAAGATCTTAGCATAAACTAAGTTCTGTTGGACATTATTTAGGATAATGTCAGCTGAGAGTACTGAGGAAAGGGTTTTCCTGGTTAATTGTAATATTTGTATTTATTTACAATTGTATACTCTCTATTGGTTTCCTAGGATTAACTTGGTATCTTGGTGTGAGTGATGAAAGAAGTTTGTCTCGGCTAGACGACAGTAGTATTGCTATGTGTGCCTTTCATGAATTATATATATACCTTGTTAAATGTGGATAGAGTAGCACTTACCCGAATTCTCCGATTTGTTTCAGACGTGTTTTAAATGTGGATAGTTACCTGAATTTTGTATTTGTTTCAGGTGTGTGTTGTTTTGTGGTAAATGAAACAATAAACGTGTTACCATAACACCCCTGCGTGGCCTCCATCAATACGTTTGAGATGTGGAGTGCCTGAGACATCCTACCATTCCCCTTCCCCCATTCTTCACCCCTTATTGTGGAAAGGAAAAACGAACCTGTCTACAATTGGCGCTGCGAGCAGGATGGCAGGTCAGTTTTATTTTACCGTAACACACACACACACAGCTCAGCCGACTACCATGGCATACGAGGAGACGAGATGTTTGTCCCCGCCTGAACTACAGCATTTCTCCGGTGAGGTGACAGATTTGTCACTTGAGGACTTCTCAGTGGAAGTGGAGCGAGTCCTGGCAGCCTATCCTATGAGAGAGGAGATGGCTGCATACTACATCTATAGCCACCTGAAGGGAGTGGCTCGTAGAGAAATAATGCTGCGCACGTTGGAGGAAACCAACACCCCAGAGAAGGTATTCAACATCCTCAGGGCCGTGTTTGGTGACAGGCGACGGATCACCACTCTCCTGTCTGCTTTTTACAGTCGGGACCAGATGCCGGAAGAGTCGGTCCTGGACTACTCGCATGTGTTGAGGGACCTGGAGAGGTCCATCCACATGCGGAAGGCAGACGCCCTTTCTGATTGTTTGTTGAGAGACAGATTTATTGAAGGTCTTTCCAAGCTAGAGTTAGAAGGAATTGCGCCATATGGTAGGGAGGAAGCCTCAAACCACATTCTTCCAGATTAGGGATGAAGCCTTTAGGTGGTTGAGAGAAGAAGAAGAACAAGAAGAGAATGTGACTAGGGAAAGCAAAAAGACTTTGACTCTTGAGCAAAAACAGATATCAGTGTTAGAGGATAAGATGAAAACACTGAAAGAGTCTGTAGAGTCGATGTTAGCTGCTGTTGACAAGTTTCCATGTAGGAAAAGGAAACAGAGTAAGAGGAAAAGAAAGCAAAGAAAGCGTAAGAAAACAAGAACCAAAACTGTCCAAGTCCCGGTTCAGAGAGATTCAAACCCGCAGAATGTTGATGTGAAGGGTTTCAGAGCGTTGACTGATGTGTCTTTGGATAAGACAGGTGTGAATCCTCTGCTAGCTTCTAGCATGGAGGATGAGTCACAGGAGGGTGGATGGGTGCTGCTGCCCATTTCACCCAAACCAGTTGCTTCTGGTTGTTCTCCATCAGGGAGAAGTAGTGGGCAAAGTGAGAAATTGTCCGCCACTGTGACTGAAACAAGATCTTTGGGATCTTTGTGCAAACCAGTTGGTGTAGGTTTGCATGGTGTTGTATCTCATCCAAAAGAGGAAAAGCATGGTGTTCCAAGGCTTGATGTGGGTTTGTCCCATAAGGTTCCTGACAGAGGAAGGTGGTTCAGGAAAGAGCCTTTGCCATGCAGAAACAGGTTTATGGCAAGTAGGAAAAATGGCATTCCTATCAGGGCTGCAGCATGTGCTAGCTGATGTATGGCTGTAGTTACTAGGCTTGGATTCCCAGTTGTAGTAACTATGAATGTTGTGTTCTTTTCTTTTCAGGATGTGTTGATGTAACAATGAATGATCTTATGTGCTTTTGTGTTGCAAATGGTTTGTGTTTGAAGATTGTTGTCGTTTTACATATGGTTTCATGATTATGCTGGTTGGTATTTGTCATTGAACTTTTGTGTTTGCTAATGGTAACACTGGAGGCTATGAGGAAGATGATGGAATATGATGAGTATGGCAAATAGTATTTTGTTCGGTAAATCTAGTGTTGTAATTTTGAAGTCAGTCGTGGATTTGTGGTTTTGAAGTAGGCCTAGTTGGTACAGGCCTAGATGGGAAATCTGAGAGTTTTTACGAGTTTTGCTTTAGAGGTTCCTCAGATTGGTTGGTTCTCAGTTTCTCTGTCAGAAGAGAAGGTTTTTAAAGCATGCCAATTTCGCTATGTTGTTGATGAGGACTGTAGACATGCAATGAGGACATTGCATTTTAAAGCTTGGGGAGTGTGTTATAGTGTGCACTTTAGACACTATAACTAGACACTATGTTGGACTACAACCCTCTCCTCCCCCCCCCCCCTCTCCTCCTTCCCCTTCTCCTCTAAGAGTGTTACAGGGGCTGGCATAAGGTCTACATGTACCCGACTTGGAGTTTTCTTTGTTAGCGCGATGGGTAGCGATGGGTAGGATTAGAGACAGAGTCGGCAGTCGAGCGTGGCTGCCCACTTGAGACAAGCTGGCGACAATTAACAGGTTGGAGGGCTCGTCCCTGCTAGTCTATTGCTCAATAAGTTTGGTGTTGTCGTGGAAACTTTGCTGACTTGATTTCTTTTAAATTTCTACTTTGAAATCATTGGGTTAGGTCCGAGTCAGTTGGCATCCCCCTGGACATGATTGGTTTAGACTTTAGGGCAGAATAAGCTTGGCGTAAGTAAGGGAAGCGGTCAGTCACTCACTCTTTCCCTGCGACAGCCAGAGGACGGCAAGACGATTTGTGGGCCGTAGCGGCAACGATGTGACGACGCTAGTATACGGTAGTTGTTGTTCTTCGGGTTGAGCTGTAAGTGAAGCATTTTCTTTTATTGTAGTTTAGTTTTATCAGGGTAGTAGTTGATTTGATAAATTCGATCGCCTATACTAACAGAATTTATGATGGATTTGGTTCAGTGAAAGTGTGTGTAGTTGTTTCACACAGAAGTTGGTTGAGAATCGTAAGACTTTTATGAATTGATTGTGAGAGTTTGGATTTATTTTCGATTTGGTTTCGTGAGAGTGTGTATTGTCTGACACACGGAAGTTGGTTGAGAATCGTAAGATTTTTATTATTTAATTGTGAGAGCTTGGGTTTATTTTACGATTGGCTGGATGTTTATCGATTTGGTTTCGTGTTATTCTGAGACGAAGTTTATATAAATCGCAGTGATCGCAGATAAATTAATGTGGACTAGTACAAAGTTATTGTGTTAAACTATTACGGTATAGTTTAATTGGAATAGACAACGTTGAGTTGGAAACTGTGGAGGTTGTCTGAAAGTAAGGACTAGCTTGGTCCTTGTGATACTTGTTTTATTATTGTACTAGGGGGCTTCAGCAACCATGTGTGATTATGGTCAGTCATGTGCACGTAAAGCTGCTAGTTTTGTATGTGATTTTTGAGACGCTAGATTATGCCTGCTCAATCTCTTCCTTACTCTCTCTCTCTCTCTCTCTCTCTCTCTCTTTCTCTCTCTCTCTCTCTCTCTCTCTCTCTCTCTCTCTCTCTCTCTCTCTCTCTCTCTCTCTCTCTCTCTCTCTCTCTCTCTCTCTCTCTCTCTCTCTTGTGTTACGATATCCATAGGTTTGATAGGAACCAATGTTGTGAAAAGATCTTAGCATAAACTAAGTTCTGTTGGACATTATTTAGGATAATGTCAGCTGAGAGTACTGAGGAAAGGGTTTTCCTGGTTAATTGTAATATTTGTATTTATTTACAATTGTATACTCTCTATTGGTTTCCTAGGATTAACTTGGTATCTTGGTGTGAGTGATGAAAGAAGTTTGTCTCGGCTAGACGACAGTAGTATTGCTATGTGTGCCTTTCATGAATTATATATATACCTTGTTAAATGTGGATAGAGTAGCACTTACCCGAATTCTCCGATTTGTTTCAGACGTGTTTTAAATGTGGATAGTTACCTGAATTTTGTATTTGTTTCAGGTGTGTGTTGTTTTGTGGTAAATGAAACAATAAACGTGTTACCATAACACCCCTGCGTGGCCTCCATCAATACGTTTGAGATGTGGAGTGCCTGAGACATCCTACCATTCCCCTTCCCCCATTCTTCACCCCTTATTGTGGAAAGGAAAAACGAACCTGTCTACATATGAATTTACTGTCTATTTTGAATGTACCAGGAATACAGAGAACTGCTACTCTTCGTTCAGAGCACTGACAGATAAATTCAGATCACAATGTAGACTTGTGTGTTATCATTCATCTAGAAATTTAGGGCAGAGCAAGATTTGAAGCAATTCAGGTTGCCTTTTAGTATCATAGTTGCTGTCTTTGATTTGATTTGATTTGTCTTTGATGTAATATATATATATATATATATATATATATATATATATATATATATATATATATATATATATATATATATATAATATATATATATTACAAAGCACTGAAGTAAAAAAAAAAAAATAATAATAATAAAGATAATGAAAAAAGAAAACAAAACAACACCAAACCATGCTTCATACATCAGATGACATTATCGGATGGTTGCTCAAGAGTACAAAAAATATAGTGTATTTTGTGTGTTCATATGTGTATGGACTAGTATGGGAGAGCATTGGTCTGCACCAATGGTGTAGACCAATGCACTCCCATACTACTGATTTCAGCATTTTTCATGGCGGTTTTCAGTGTTTTTACAGAGTTTAAATATTTTTGTGCGATGTTTGCCACACGCTTTTTCCACAGGAAAAATAAACAACTTTCTCTTCCATTTTTTATTGCTCTTTTTTTCTTTTAATTGTTTGCTCTTGGGTTTTTTTTCTTTCTTTCCACTGTACAAAAGTTCATAGGCTTTTTGTTTTTTGTCATCAGCTAGAAAATTTGGAAGGAAAAAAAAAAAGGTATTGCTGCCAGACATGTTATATCCTTAAGAGTGGAAGGTAAGGACTCTGCGTCATAGAAAACCATACCAAGACTGGTGCAACAGAGCTGCCTGAACTGCAGAATACAGGAATCTGAGATGATGATATAAATATAAATAGTATCATGCCGTGCAAATTATGTACAAAAAAGATGAATCCTCGATCCTGACACTAGTTCACTGTATAGAATACTTTGCAATGGACTAAAGCACAAAGTTAACACTCTGCAAGTATACAACTAATGACTATGTGTAAGTGTTAAAGGACCCCCCCCAAAAAAAAAAAAAAAAAAAAAAAAAAAAAAACCACCACTATAGTTAAAGTATATAATTCAATATTCCCCAGGAAGCAAGTACAGAGTGATTGATGGAACTTGTTCAATGGTGTGTGACAGTGGTAATATAGATATGCAGAGAATATCAGAAAATTTGGAGAAAGTGAGATATTAGGAGATGTTCAGTACATATATTGGTGTGCTGCATATATAATAAGCAGCGTATTCCCAGTGTGAGCATGATTTTCTGTTCTTATAGAATGTGCCAGCACAACACAGAAGTCTGTCTCATTCAGCTGCAGCTGAGCACAATAACTGACCAGTACCACACAGGGGTAACTGCACAGCACCCACACAGCTTACAAATGCTAGATGATCAACGTTCTTTTGTAGACTGAACGGCAGTTAGTTTGGATTCACAGATGTTTTTAAGGTGTTGTACAGTGAATGGACACAGATTTTCTAACAGATCTCAAGGAGCACTCCATCCCAAACTATCGCAGTACAGAATGGTGGGGTGGTCTGTCAGATCTACAGAGACAGGAACACAATGGGTGCCAGATTTCTCTCCCGCCTTCTCGAGAAACGCTCCCTCCGGCCCCTTCCCTACATTACAAAGTTTCTCCATACTTGTTATATGTATACTTTTTTTCCGCTGCTGGATGTATTGTGGCCATCTAGGCCCAGAACTAAGCACAATGAGGTGTTCTGCACTTCATTCCATTTGTGGAGGATCCATGTCCGGTGATGTTCTGCACTTCATTCCATTTGTCGAGGATCCATGTCCGGTGATGTTCTGCACTTCATTCCATTTGTCGAGGATCCATGTCCGGTGATGTTCTGCACTTCATTCCATTTGTCGAGGATCCATGTCCGGTGATGTTCTGCACTTCATTCCATTTGTCGAGGATCCATGTCCGGTGATGTTCTGCACTTCATTCCATTGATCGAGGATCCATGTCCGGTGACTGGACAGCAGCCAGTGTCAGCAGCATAGCTGGGTCATGTCGGCCACAGAACTGCCCCCTGCAACACACATTTTTACAATGTAGTTCCAAACAATCCTGACTAGTTTGCTGTTCTCTTCTCCTAACATAGTACTGCAGACAAGAACACCATGGTC
>CM060337.1:9545152-9560152 GCA_030674155.1 Stramonita haemastoma | reverse complement strand
TGTGTGTGTGTGTGTGTGTGTGTGTGTGTGTGTGTGTGTGCGTGTGTGTGTGTGTGTGTGTGTTTAGCCTAGAATCACTACTATACAGCCAGTCTTTGTATCAACTCGATGTAGTTGTTGTTACTGTTGTTACAGTTGTTTACAAGCTGATGTACATGTGCACGACATGTGTTAATGAAACCAACACTGCCATTGACATAATTACTTTACTGTCGTAAAGTCGATTTCTTTTTCTTCTTTTTTTACATTGACGATAGTCTTCCTGATGTACTGGAATAATTTCATGCAGTTAGCCATTATCCCTTTTTTTTTTTTTTACAGAATAATATCAAATGATCTATACATAGCCATTTTAATTCTTGTATAATTGTGTATGCAGGTATGTATATTCTGTCCACACACACACACACACGTACACACACACACACACACACACACACACACACACACACACACACACACACACACACACACACACACACACACACACACACAACACACACACACACACACACACACACAACCACCCACCACGTCCCCCCCCCCCCCCCCCCCCCCCACACACACACCCAATTGGCCAATACCTTTCGACACGAGTGTTGTGCCATAAAGAGATTATTGTCATTAAGTGGTTATAGTCATTATGTGGACGAGCTCAATGGAGATAAGAAGACCCCCCCCCCCCCCCCTGGGTCTGGAAACTTCACGTGAGGGACAAAGAACCCACACTCCTGTCCTTCACCAGGTGGGCTGCTAGTGCACGGACTGCCTTGGGGACGGGATAACGTAGTGGTCAGAACATTGCACTCGCAATTTGATGACCCGGGTTCGATTCCCGGTCGAGGGGATCTTTCCCCTGGAGTTTACATCAGTGCTGACTCCACTCTCCCCAAAAGTCTTTTGGATGAGACTGTAAACCGAGGCCCCGTGTGTGAACGCACGCTGAACATCTTGCACACACGTTAAATCCTGTTCCGCTTTTTGTAAAGGTAGGCCTTTGTGTGCCTGGTGGAACAAATGACAAGATTTACAAAACTGCATATACACAGGGACTGGATTTAAAAAAAAAAGCACATGAGTGCTTATTCCATTATCCTTGATATAAAAGAATAAAGCCAACCAATCGATCAATCAATAAAATCAATAAATAACACACTGCAAATCGCAAACAAACGATTCCAAATCTGACAATCCCTGTTTTCATCGTGAACATTTCAGTTGGGTTGAACAATCGACCCTCCTGGGAAAGTTAGGGAGTTCTCGTTTTATGTTCGCAGTCTCGATAAGTTTTCCTTTTTTTCTTTTTTCAATATTACTCATGTAATTATCTTTTCATCCCCATCATTTTAGATCCTGGTGTCATGAGTGTTGATACAGAAATTGATGTGATAAGCAGTTTAAAAATAATGCAAGTTACTTTTTTTTAACCGGGTTCGCGCTCTTGAACACTTAATCTTGTCAGACACAAGGAAAATCCATGTAGCCACTCCACACAACACACACGAAGAGCCCCCCATCCCCCCCCCCCGCCCTCCCACAGCCCTCACATCCCCCTTTTCTTTTCTATTTGTGTTATCATCTCGCATTGTTAATGTGAAAGATGAAGGAAAAGACGTGGTGCGTGCGTGCGTGCGTGCGTGCGTGCGTGCGTGGTGTGGTGTGTGTGTGGTGGTGTGTGTGTGTGTGTTGTGTGTGTGGTGGGGTGGTGTGCGGTTGTGTGTGTGTGTGCGTGTGTTGTGTGTGGTGTGTTTGTGTGTGTGTGTGTGTGTGTGCGCGCGCGCGCGCGCGCGCGCGTGCGTGTGAGTGTATATTCGAATTTGTTAAAACTGTAAATTGTTGTTGATTGCTTGTGTGTTGTGTAGGTCGAATGCAAGCGCTTTGATTTGCTTTTACAAGATATAGCGCTATACAAATTCCATGCGTTATTATTATTATTATGATGATGTTGGCGATTCCGTTAAGGACAGAAAGGTTTGCAAACCTGTGCTTCTGAACCACTAGGTATAAAAGACGACCCTCCCCGCTCATCAGAGAAAGCAGAGCAGACTAAGCTAGCGCGCGGAGAGGGTGTCTCTGTGTGTTCAACACTAAGTGATAGTAGGGCTTTCATATTTTTCTCTTTCTCTTTTCTTTTTTTGGGGTTTTTTTTTTCCCCTCCGTTTCTTTTCTCGGGAAATCCAGATTCAGAGGTGTGGGGGGGCTGTTTTCTTGAAAACCTTTTCTGTTTCAAATATGCCGTTAGAGAGAAAGAGACCAGGTACGTATTTTTTATCATTTCTTTTTTTTTTTTTAATCAAAGGAGGGTTCAATTTTGAAACGTAATGATAAGACGAATAAAGGAAACGATAACGAAATTTCTTCAATAGCCCCATCGGAAAGGGGTAAAGTTACAAATCATGTGCAACATATAATTATGATGAACATTTTACCCTCTCTCTCTCTCTCTCTCTCTCTCTCTCTCTCTCTCTCTCTCTCTCTCTCTCTCTCTCCTCCACTCACTCACACACACACACACACACACACCCACGCACGCACGCACGCACACGCACGCACCATACACAAAACAACCACACACCAAAAACTCAACATGCGAGCGCGCATAACGCATACGCATGCACAAGACATTTATTGTTATAGATCAACATGTACACGTTGTGTGCATGGCGCTCTCTCTCTCTCTCTCTCTCTCTCTCTCTCTCTCTCTCTCTCTCTCTCTCTCTCTCTCTCTCCTCTCTCCTCTCTCTCCTCTCTCCTCGCTCGCTCGCTCGCTCGCTCGCTCTCGCTCGCTTTGAACTGGGTATGTTAACCTGTCGATTTTTAGAACATATTTAGTTTTTCTTTTCTTTAATTAAATCATACCTTGATTTTATTTGTTTTTTTGTAGTCTCTCTTTGGGGCAAGGGCAGGAAAAAAAATTTTAAAGTGTGTAAATGCTGATCTGTGTAATTTTGAAAATAAAGATCATCATCGTCCGTCGTCGTCGTCATCATCTCTCATCATCATCATCATCATCATCATCATCATCATCATCATCATCATCATCATCATCGTCTCTCTCGTCTTCATCATCTTTCTCGTCATCATCATATATATATCATAATCATCACACATCACTCGCTCACACGTTGTCTCGCACCACCACATAATCAACCACCACCATTATCACATCACACCACCTGAATCACCACCACTGACATTGTCATCTTTACAAATCAACACATCCATCATCACACCTCACCACTCATCATCATCATCATCTCATCCTCATTATCACATCATCATCCTCATCCGTCGATCTCGTGTCTTCGTTGTCGTTCACTATCTTTCTCAGAACAAATGGGGTAAGGGTAGGTAATACAGGGTAATACAGCAGAACTGTTTCATTTTCTTGAGAAAGAAGAAAAGAAAAGTGCGTTATTCTGACAGCAAAACAGAAGGCGCGCACACACACACACACACCACACACACACACACACACACACACACACACACACACACACACACCACACACACACACACACACACACACACACACACACACACACACACACACACACACACACACACACACACACACACACACACACCACACACACACACACACACACACACACGACACCACACAATTTAGAGCTGTCCAAACAGTGCACGGCAGAACTGTAAGCTTGGCTATTAATTTACTTTACAACACCATACCATGTTATTAAGTTCAGTCAAGCATCCGGATTCTGATTTGAATGATAAAGAGCATGTTAAAAAAAAAAAACACCAACACAAACAACAACAGTAACAACAACAACAACAAAAAGCAGAAAACGAACGAACAAACTAAAAGCAACCCCCCCACCCCCAACCCCCCCCACCCCCCAAACAAAAATTAATTAGATAAAAATAAACCCAACAAACCAACCAAACAACACCGCCCCCCCCCCCCCCCAATATCTAAATAAAAGGACACAGCACCCTCCCCCACCCCCCCTCCCCTCCTCCCATGGTGTCACTCTCACAAATCCTGTTAGTGGATTAATTCGTGTTGTAAGCACACATAATTATGATCGGGTGTTGTGTCATTAAGCGGTTTTGGTCCTAAAGTGGACAATCTCAACAGAGATACGAACTCCTACACTGATCTGGACACTTTCTGTGGAATGTTGCTTATTGTAATTGGTAACGGAGAACTTTTTTATGTTCGGGCAGACTGCAAATTGCAAGACAAGCGATTCCAAATCCGAAAATCCTATTGCCTTTGCTAGCGTGTGAATGGGTAAAACAACAGATTTTCCCAGGGCAAGTTATAGGGCGTACTCGTTTTAACGTTCGCAGTTTCGACGGACTTTTTCTTTTATGACGACATATTTTTGTTGACGCCATTTCTGTGGCTTTTTTTTTTTTTAAATAAAAAATCTGTTGATATAAAGCGGGAGGGGGTAGCTCAGTGGTCAGTCAGAGCACTCGCTTTCCCCAAGCTTAGTAGCACGTCGAGCGTGGTTATCAAGTGGATGGGTGACCGTTTGCATGCCTTAGTAAGTTCCCCAGTTCACCCAGCTGTAAATGGTACCTGCCCTTATAAGGTCAGGGGAGGTAAAGCAGGAGGGAGAGGAGATGGGGCCGCCTCAACATGCTGGCCCCTGGCTGAGGTCTCTGATGCCTCGCTCCCCTACGACCATTTAGGTTATGGGACACCTTTACCTTTACCTTTTACAGTCGTATGATCCGAAATGGCAAACCCTTTTTTTGTTGTTTGTCCATGCGGCAATCCGATCAGATCCTTTTTCTGACGTTGTCAACAGCCGGCTGATGTTTAATTAAAAAAAGTTTATCATGAGAAGCATTTTCCGACTTGTTGTTTTTTTGTTCTTCAGCTCCGTGCTGAGTTTGCGTAAGCGACTGTTTTGACCCTCCATTGAGGTAGCGGCATTCCGACTTCAGGGGATTCCTACTATTTGAGAATAGTAGTGAATAGAGTACTTATAAACTATTTGAGAATAGTAGTGAACAGAGTGCTTATAAACTATTTGAGAATAGTAGTGAATAGAGTACTTATAAACTATTTGAGAATAGTAGTGAATAGAGTACTTATAAACTATTTGAGAATAGTAGTGAACAGAGTGCTTATAAACTATTTGAGAATAGTAGTGAACAGAGTGTTTATAAACTATTTGAGAATAGTAGTGAACAGAGTGCTTATAAACTATTTGAGAATAGTAGTGAACAGAGTGCTTATAAACTATTTGAGAATAGTAGTGAACAGAGTGCTTATAAACTATTTGAAAATAGTAGTGAACAGAGTGCTTATAAACTATTTGAGAATAGTAGTGAACAGAGTGCTTATAAACTATTTGAGAATAGTAGTGAACAGAGTGCTTATAAACTATTTGAGAATAGTAGTGAACAGAGTGCTTATAAACTATTTGAGAATAGTAGTGAACAGAGTGCTTATAAACTATTTGAGAATATTTGAGAAACTACTTGATGAGCTGCTTCCAATGTTTGCAATGACTTGGAAATAAACTCTGCAAATTGCACATTTTCTGTCTGTTCTGATTCGTGACAATTGCTGCAATGTTCCAAATGCTTTTCGCCACAAGCAAGCATAAATGAGCAATATTTCAATGCTTTCTGCCACAAGCAAACAAACAGACAAAGCCACTTTATTTGTAAGCCAGCAAGATGTGCTGAATTTATTTTTGATTTCTTTCCATGAGATTATAAACTATAGACGTAACTGTTCACAGAGCACACAGAACGTCTTGGGCATACCTTAAAGCCTGTTCCACTTTTTGGAAGAGCAGGTCCTATGAATTATGGTCATCATTATGGTTTTGTTAGTGGGAACGGATGACAAAGGTTTTACAAAATCCCATACACAGGGGACTGGATGTAAAAAGAAAGGCATAGGAGTGCTTATTCCATTATCCTCGAAATAAAATTATGAGTGAATGAATGGATGAATGATCATAGTAGTAGTAGTAGTAGTAGTAGTAGTAGTAGTAGCAGTAGTAATAATAATAATAATAATAATAATAATAATATAATAATAATAATAATAATAATAATAATAATAATGGATGATGATGATGATGATGATGATGATGATGATGATGATGATGATGATGATGATGATGACGACGACGACAACAATAATGATGATGATGAAGATGATAATATACTACTACTACTACTACTACTACTACTACTACTACTACTACTACTACTACTACTACTACTACTACTACTACTACATCATGATGATGATGATGATGATGATGATGATGATGATGATGATGATGATGATGATGATGATGATGATGATGGATGATGATGATGGATGATGATGATGATGATGATGATGATGATGACAACGACGACAACAACAATAATGATGATGATGAAGATGATAATATACTACTACTACAACAGAGCCGCCGCTGTAGTCAAGTGGTAACGGCATTGGACTCGTAATCTAAAGGTTACGGGTTCGATCCCAGCTTTCGGTTATGGCGTTGTGCCCTTGGAAAAGGCACTTTACGGCTATTTTCTCACCCCACCCAGGTGTAAAAGGGGTACCAACCTTGTGTTGGGGGTTAACCCTGCGATAGACTGGCGTCCTATCCAGGGGGGAGTCTATGACTCTCAGTCGCTTAACGCCACAGAACCCGGGATAAGCACCGGCCTGGTGAGCCTTAGGCTCGGGACAGACTTTAACTAACTACTACTACAACTACTACTACTAACAATAATAATAATGATAACTCTCAGGTACTGTTAAAAATGAATACAAGGATCTGTTTCTAACAAAAATCTGTTCACTCACTCAGTGACAGGGGATTGTGGGGTCTAGAATGACAAAATTGAGCGTTGCAGATTAGATGTTCATGGCCAATGGCAACACCTGCTGCAGTAGGAAAAGATCAGGGAAGCACCTTTTATATTATTGCTGAGTCTGCTGCCTCTTCCCTGTCAGGGGGAACAGGATAGCCTAGTGGTCAGAACATTGCGCTTGCAATTTGACCACCCCGGGTTCTATTCCCGTTCGAGGAGATCTTTTTTTCCTGAAGTTAACATCAGTGCTGACTCCACTCTCCCCCAAAATCCTTTGGATGAGACTATAAACCGAGGTCCCATGTGTGGACGCATGCAGAACATCTTGCGCACACGTTAAATTCTGTTCCGCTTTTCGTAAGAGTAGGGCCATCGTGTGCCGGTGGGAAGAGATGACAATATTTACAAAACTGCATACACACGGGGACTGGATGAAAAAAGCACAAGAGTGTTTATTCCATTCTCCTCGATATAAAAGAATAAAATAAAATAAATAATAAATGTCGTCTGCCCCCTCAATGATTTGGACAAGCAATCATTAACTTGTTTTGTTCGTTTATTTCCAGGATAATGGAATAGGCGCCCATGTGCTTTTTTTTAAATACATCCAGTCCCCGTGTGTATGCAGTTTTGTCAATTTTGTCTTCTGTTCCCTTCGGCACACAATGGTCTACTCTTCCCAAAAGTGGAACGGGTTTTAACGTTTGTGCCACATTTTCTGCGTGCGTTCGATCACGTGACCTTGGTTTATAGTCTCATCCGATGGACTTTTTGGGGAAAATGGAGTCGGCACTGATGTTAACTCCAGAGAAAAAAAAATCTTGAAGGAGATAAGAACTCGGGTCAGCAGATCACAAGCGCTATGCACATCACTCTAACCACCAGGTTACCCCCCCCCCCTCCCCCTACCCTATTTGTTAGCACCTACAGTGGCTAACAGCATCCTGATACTTTGTCAGGAAAAAACTAGACTATGACGACTGAACGAATTCCAAGCCATGTCGCTGGATCGTTTGACATGAATTCCTAGCCACGGCAGTTTTCACAAACTTTTAATAGGTACATAATCATCACTATGTTGGTCAAGCCAAAAGTTGCATGCGCGCGCACGCGCACACGCACGCACGCACGCACACACGCACGCACGCACGCACGCACGCACGCACACACACACACACACACACACACACTCACACACACACGCACAGAGAGAGAGAGAGAGCTACACTCTCCTGTTCTGACCCAGAACCTGACCCAGATCAGAAGAAACCTTCACCCCTACTCCCTCCTAACCACCACTACCACCACCACCACCACCACCCATCGTTGTTTATGGCCTGTGCCCACTTTCAACCTCTGCCGTACGCCGTGGGTGTGTTACTCACAACCAAACTCCTACATTTCCTCTACTGTAGCTCAGGAACCTTTTTTTCAATGCTGCTATTTTCTACTTCTACTTCTACTACTACTATACCTCTCCTCACCTACTACTACGTACTCATCCTCATCCCCCTCCTCCCTACCCGTGTCCCACCACCACCTCTCCACCTCTCCTTGTTCAGCAGAGTTTCACCCCTTTTTACCCCTCTTGGTGTCTTAGGCCCTTGATTCCAATCACTGTCTGAGGTGTCTTTAAGTGGTTTCCTTGTCCTTAACTGGGTTTAGACCTTCAACTGCACATGAACTCGGACCAAAACGTTATTTGAAAATCATCAGATCATTTCAAAACTGCTTCACGCATCACTTTCTACTATCAACACACATGAAAGCATAACCCCAAAATAATGGCAAGTGATAGTAGATATTACAGAAATGATTTAGACTCAGTGGAGAATGTGAACGTTCTTGAACTGAGTGCTTCCTCGCTTTCCCTGGAGGAAAAGCTAATCCCATGCTCATGAAGACAATTGTCAATTGGAATTGTCAGATTTGGAATCTTTTTCTTTTTCCTTGGGACTAGCAGCTAGTCTGTGCATTGGCAGCCCACCTGGCAAATGAAAGGAGAGGATAGGTCTCCACACTCAGACAGGAATTCTCATGTCGCTTGAACCTGTCCACTTTATGACAACAGCCACATGGTGGTCTAGAGGCAACACACCTGGTCTGGGTGTTAATCTTTCAGAAGAGATGATAAATCGAGATCCAGTGTACAACACATGTTTAGCACACGTAAAAGAACCCACGGCATCAAGAGAATTTTCACTGGCAAAATTCTGTAGATAAAAGCTACAGTGATAGGGAAACGCATTCATACAGACAGGAAAAGAATGAAATAATGGCTGGCGCTTCTCTTGTGGCGACGTGCTCTCCCGAGGGAAACCCAGCCCGAGAGAGAAATCTGCAGTGAGTGAAAGTAGTATACTGATCCAAATACATCCACACAGCAACCCTTGATAAGCTATGGACTTTTCTGAACTCTTTGAGGAGTCATTTAGGCCAGTCTGTACAGACACAGTGCTGACACTTTCAGTCTTAGGAAAGTTAAATGTGGCAGAATCCATCCCTCTCAAATTGCATACCCAGCATGTTACTGTTTTATTCCAAGTTTAATTAAGGCCTAGACTGGCTGGCTGGCTGCCCTATCTTGCTGGCTATGGAGTACAAAACATGAATTTGCTTAAAATCACGATGTCAAATTTAGCAGGAAGGAATTTTGGAGGGGTGGCTCATGAATCTTCTCTTCCGATGAGTCCTTAAACCGAGTCCCCGTGTGCGAAGGCACGCAGAAATCTTGCCCACACGTTAAATCCTGTTCCGCTTTTCGTAAGAGTAGGCCATCGTGTGCCGGTGGGAAGAGATGACATTTACAAAACTGCATACACACGGGGACTGGGTGTAAAAACAACAACACAAGAGTGCTTATTCCATTATCCTCGATATATAAAAATAAATCAAATCAAATCAAATCTCTGTTAACTGAAATGGAAGTTAGAGCCGACCAAAGCAGAAGAAGAAATTAAGTCACAGTTTATGATCTTCTGTCTTACAAGGTTTAATAACATATTTCGTTTTGTATTGTTGAGCTGTTTGAAACTGAAATGACATTTTGTGATCCAATTGTAATTGCCCTTCAGGGATGATTAAAGTGTTTTGACTTGACTTGACTTGACTTGACATTTTTATAATCCTGTTTCCCTGTATTTTGTTCCGCTAATATTGGTTCTGTCTGTCATCAGAAAAAGAGAGGATAATAATTTCCGAGGAACATGTTTGGCCATTGCACAGGAGATTTGTACAATTTAGATCTCCTTTAGGAACAGAGATCCAGTTAGCGACTCATGACTCCTTGCGCGCGCGCGCGCGCACACACACACACACACACACACACACACACACACACACACGCACGCACGCACGCACGCACGCACACACAGTAGAGAGATGCTGTTTCACTCACAGCCTCCCCCACCTCACCCTTTACCCCACCCTGCTCTCATGTTCGCTGGGCCTAGAATGTGAACTTTTAACCCCGTGACCCTGCATTTATCTCCAGTCCACGACTTCCGTACACGTTTCTCGTCCATCTCCAAACAGAGCCTAGTATAGTACAGACTTGAGTAAATATTCTGCTGGTTCCAGAACATGGCAGAACTATTCCTGCTATAACGGCACAGCTGTGTGTGTGTGTGTGTGTGTGTGTGTGTGTGTGTGTGTGTGTGTGTACGTGTGTGTGTGTGTGTGTGTGTGTGTGTGTGTGTGTGTGTGAAGTTTTACTTTTTGAATGCTGTTGAAATCCTAGTCTCGACAAGTTCTTCTATCTTAGTCATTTAATTTCCTCAGATTTGCTGATATATTTCATGGACATGTCATTTTTTTTTCTTTCACAGATGAGTACGTCACCACCACCCTCCCTTCACTCAACTTGTATGTTGAAACAAAAAGAAGGGTGTAAGAGTTTTAAAAAATAAAGCCTTGCATCTTTTTAAAAAGTTTTTTTTAATTTTTTAATTGTTTTGTTGATCGTTTCACTAGTGTTGCTCCTTCCATACCGAACACTTGTTTTTTTTCCGCAGTTTCTGTTGGTACTGATGATATTATTTTTTTGTTAGGTTTATTCTCCTGTTAAATATGGTTTTTTTTAAATCCTGCATACCCCACAAGGGAGTTAAATCTTGAAATCTTTATTATTTTCCAATTTATCTCCACTTGACTGTGAGAAGTTTCATGGGCTCTGCACTGATTTCGTTAGAGCAGTGGGTGGGTGGTCTAGATGTTACGCACCTACCTTTCAAGTGAATTAGGGTTCGAACCCCTTTGTGCATGAATCCCCCCCCCCCCCCTATCCACTAAAACTTAAGTGGTGACCTGGGTAGTAGTCTTTTGGATGAAACAATAACTCGAGGCCCCACATGCAATTCACATTCAGTGCACGTAAAAGAAGCCAACGTCCTCGGAAAAAATGTGTAGAAAATGTCACTCTGATAGGGAAACACAAATACACATGCAGACAGAAAAAAATTAAAAATTTTAAAAAAAGCGGCTTGTTGCAACGCGTTCTCTTTGGGGAGAGAAGACCGAATTTCACACAAGAGAAATCTGCCGTGACTAAAAGTGGTCTACGATACAATACAATACAATAGCATGCAATACACTACCAGACAGTGCAATACAATACATTACAATGCAATACAAAACACAGTACAAGGCATGGTGGGACCAGACAAACAGTGCAATAGAACAAAATACGGCTTTGTGTTGGTTTGTGTGGGTTTTTTTTTTATTCCTGAGCTAGAGCTCTGAGCTCTGAGACTAAACAATGATGGGATTTTTTTAAAGTATGCGACCGTCCCTGCCCACATGGTGTGATGGTGCCTAAACAAGCACTGGAGTGTATACGTTTTATTTTTCAAAAAAAGAAAAATATTTTATCATCCGTCTCCTTTAGGAACAGAGATCCTGTTAGCGACCCAAGACTCCTTGCCGAGAGAGAGAGGCAATGACAATGACAATGACAATGACAAATGTTTATTGTGTTAGGCAAGATGCCCATTCACAAGGGGACAGTGGGAGGGGGACAGGGCACAAAACACAAACAGTCATAGTCTGAGAACTTCATGTATTACATCCCAAATTAACATCATGGCATGGATTCCATAACATGGTTACAGGATAGATTCAACTCTCTCTCTCTCTCTCTCTCTCTCTCTCTCTCTCTCTCTCTCTCTCTCTCTCTCTCTCTCTCTCTCTCTCTCTCTCTCTCTCTCTATATATATATATATATATATATATATATATATATATATATATATATATATATATATAAGCTTTCTTTTTTTTAGCCCTTACTATAGGAACTGGTAAGAGGGAGGAATATTTCCTCCACAAGACTGTGCAAATGAAATCAACTTCTCACAACCGAGAGAGAGAGAGAGAGAGAGAGAGAGAGAGAGAGAGAGAGAGAGAGAGAGAGAGAGAGAGAGAGAGAGAGAGAGAGAGAGAGAATTTCAGATTCAGATTCAGAATACTTTTTACAGTATTTTTTATTGCCATCAAAGTCATGTAGACTTGCTTGACTCAACAGAACGAAGATTATTTATAATCATCTATTGAATCGTAATGACTGCAGTCTACACTGAAAACATGTTATATTTTATTTGGCGACCGTGGGGGCACCCCTGAAGACTTGACAACCAGTTCCCTCCATTCCTCTCTCTGTTCTGCCTTTCTCAAAAATTTTGTTGAGTTCTAGGCCTGTCCATTTTGTTGATGTTGTCCTCCCATCTCTTCCTTGGTCTGCCTCTTTTTCTTCCTCCTTGGACAGTGCCTTGCAGTTTTGTTTTTGCAAATCCTTTTGATCTTGTGACATGCCCGTACCATTTAAGTTTGCGCTTCTTTACGATTGATTGAAGGTTTTTCTATGATACTCAGAATTGTGACTTCGTCGCTTGATTTAACCATGCAGTTTTTTATATTCTTTGTCTCTGGTTGTTGGTTTGTTTTTCGTGTGTGTGTATGTGTGTGTGTGTGTGTGTGTGTGTGTGTGTGTGTGTGTGTGTGTGTGTGGGTGTGGGTGTGGGTGTATGTACGTGTGTGTGCGTGCGTGCGTGCATGCGTGCGTGCGTGCGTGCGTGCGTGTGTGTGTGTGTGCGTGTGTGTGTGTGTGTACTCTCTCTCTCTCTCTCTCTCTCTCTCTCTCTCTCTCTCTCTCTCTCTCTCTCTCTCTCTAGCATGCATGTGTACGTATGCATACGGGAGTGCGTGTGTGTGCGTTTTCTGTTTACGTGCATGTGTGGTTGTATTGCGCCCGACATACACGCTTACTGCTACTGAGATGCATATAGTGCTGGCACACATTGGCTGCGTTAGTCAGATAGTCTTCCTAGGTGATTGAGATTGGCAGTAAGTATGCCCCAGTATGTGTGTGTGTGTGCGTGCGTGCGTGTGTGTGCGAGCGTGTGTGTGTGCGTGCGTGTATGTGTGCGTGTGTGCGTGCGTGTGTGTGTGCGTGCGTACGTGCGTGTGTATGTGTGTGTGTGCGTGTGTGTGTGTTTGCGTGCGTACGTGCGTGTGTATGTGTGTGTGTGCGTGTGTGTGTGTGTGTGTGTGTGTGTGTGTGTGTGTGTGTGTGTGTGTGTGTGTGTACTGCACACACAGAAATCTTGCCTGGGGAATAGTGAAGTAGTACACTGATGCGGGAGAGAGTTCCGTGTCCTTAAGGGGTGATTGTCGTAAAGTGGACATGCCCAAAGAAGAGAAGAACTACTCCCTGGGTCTGTAAACTTCTGTGGAAACTGACCTCCTTCTCCTTTCCTTCAGCAGGTGGGCTGCCAACACACAGATTGCTAATCGCAAGACTTCTTCTTCTTCTTCTTCTTCTTCTTCTTCTTCTTCTTCTTCTTCTTCTTCTTCTTCTATCCCGTAGTCTATTTAGACCGTAGGGGCGCCACGGAAGACCTCTTCTTCTTCTTCTTCTTCTTTTTTCTTCTTCTTCTTCTTCTTCTTCTTCTTCTTCTTCTTCTTCTTCTCTATCCCGTAGTCTTTTTAGACCGTAGGGGCGCCACGGAAGACCTCGCAACCAGCTCTCTTCATTTCCCTCTGTCCTCGACCTTTCTCAGGGTATCACTCAGCCTGAGGCCCGTCCACTCTCGGACGTTGTCCTCCCATCTCTTTCTCTGCCTGCCTCTCCTTCTCCTAAACAGACAATTCCAAATCGGACCATTCCTTGTTGGCTCTGTCAGCAGCATAGCCTACAACTCGGTAATTTAACAGATTTTCCTGTGAAAGTTAGAGAGTTCCCCTTTTAAAATTCGCAGTCTCAACCGCGTACATTATTATTATGTAGTATCTTTCTATTGCCAGTATTTTGGATTGTGTGTTTTCATGTGTGTTGATAGAAAGCGATGTGTTTAGCGGATTAAACAGAAAGAATCTCAAGTTGTTGTTTTTGGCCGGGTTTCGGAAGTTGAATCTCGAGCCAGTTAGCGACAAAAGAATATTTAAGGACACCACATGTGTGGGAATCTTGGCTCTGGTTGTAGTAGGCCGCCGGGGATGGAATGGGGGACATCATGAATCTGGAACTGTGTGACTGATAGTTGTTAGTTTTCCTTATCACACAGTATACATTTGTCTGCATCTCACACACACATGCACACACACACACACACACACACACACACACACACACACACACACACACACACATACACGCCGCGCGCGCATACACACACACACACACACCATACATACACACACGCCGCGTACGCATACACACACATGCACACACACACTCACGCACACACCACACACATACACGCACGCAAGCACGCACGCGCGCGCGCACACACATGCACGCACGCAGAGAGAGAGAGAGACAGAGACAGACAGACAGACAGACAGACAGAGAGAGACAGACAGACAGAGAGAGACAGGAGAGAGAGAGAGAGAGAGAGAGAGAGAGAGAGAGAGAGAGAGAGAGAGAGAGAGAGAGAGAGAGAGAGAACACTGAACTTTCAACACTAAACACTGAACACTGAAACTGTTTAATGCACATCAGCCTTCGGCCACAATACATTTCAAGATACAAGGGTGGAAAGAGGACCCCCCCCCCCCTCCCAAACAAACAAAAAGCCCAGTTAATCATAACTTCTCACTAGCTTTGTTAACACCTTGGCAACACAAAAATGTACACCCATACATGCATATTTCAGATTCGTGCGAGAGAGAGGGGGAGGGTGC
>CM060337.1:9525152-9532652 GCA_030674155.1 Stramonita haemastoma | reverse complement strand
CCCCCGTTTCTCTACTTATTCTCACCCCACCCAGGTGTAAAAAGGTGTACATAATCTTGTGTTGGGGGCCCGGGTTAACCCTGCGATAGACTGGCGTCCTATCCAGGGGGGAGTCTATGATGAGACATGGAATTTGTATAGCGCTATATCTTGTAAAAACAAATCAAAGCGCTTGCATTCGACCTACACAAAACACAATCAACAACAATTTACAGTTTTCACAAATTCGAAAGTAACACACACACACACACACACACGCACCACGCACGCACGCACGCACGCACGCACGCACGCACGCACGCACGCACCACGCACACGCACACACGCACGCACGCACGCACGCACGCACGCACGCACGCAGAACACGCGCGCACCCCCCCCCCCCCCCCCCCCCACAAACGTTAATCTAAAGACGTTAGTCTATGACTCTCAAGTCGCTTATTAATTAACGCCAACAGAAACCGGGATAAGCACCACCAGCCCTGATGAGCTTTTAGGCTCGGAGGGACAGAGAGACTTGAACTTAACTCTCTGCTGTTTGCTTTGCCCCCAACAGAGCCCACCCCCCTGTGGTGCTCTAACCCGCCTCACTCTCTCCATCGTCTCTTTCCTGGGCTTCGTCAACCTGTACGCTCTGCGTGTCAACCTGAGTGTGGCTATGGTGTGTATGGTGAACCATACCTACGTGGCCAGCCTCTCCCAACACCACCACAGCCACCACCAGGACCACCATCCCCATCTCAACGTCCTCCTCAACAACCACTCGGCCGCTGACAACTCCACAGCAGCGGCAGCGGTGGCGGTGGGGGTGGTGGTGAGCGAGGAGGGCTCAGCTCCGGAGGAGAGCTCTACTACTGCTGGTGGTGGTGGTGGTTCGTCAGCCTACAGCGAGTGTGGCGGGCGAGTGAACGGTGGTGGCGGTGGTGGTGGTGCCGGGATGAAGAATGGAAGCGGGAAGGTAATTTTTTTTGTCATTTATTAGTTAGTTAGTTAGTTAGTTACTTAGTTACTTAGTTACTTAGTTACTTATTTTCTTTTATATCGAGGGTCAAAAAGTACTAGCAAAAAACAGTACTGTAAGGCACTGTTTAAGGAGGAAGAAGAAAAAAAGAGGCAGACCAAAGAAAAGATGGGAGGACAACATCAGTGAATGGACGGGCCTAGAACTTTAACAATTTTTTTGAGAAAGGCAGATCAGAGAGAGAGAGAGGAATGGAGGGAAGTGGTTGTCAAGTCTTCAGGGGTGCCCCCCCCCCCCCCCCCCCCGTCACCAGACTAAGGGATAGATAGATAGATAGATAGATAGATAGATAGATAGATAGATAGATAGATAGATAGATAGATAGATAGATAGATAGATAGATAGATAGATAGATAGATGATAATGGAATAAGCACTCATGTGTGTGGGTTTTTTTTAATCCAGTCCTCGTGTGTGTGTGTGTAGTTTTTTGTTGTTGAAATTTTGTCATCTGTTCCCACCAGCACACAATGGCCTACTCTTTCGAAAGGTGGAACAGGATTTAAGAGTTGGGCTTGTCGTGTTTTGTTTTGTCAAGGGTTTTGTAGGCTACCCAGACCACCAGAAGACAAGACATTAAGAGGAGACGATAGGTAACGAGGTAAGATGGGACGGAACAAGACGAGACAAGACAATTAATTTTGTGTGAGGATTTGAAGAGTTTGGGGCAGTACAAAGATCTAGAGGTAACGCACCTACCTGAAAAGTGAAAAGTCTGGGTTCAAACCGGGTTCTGGTTCGGTCCCCGCTTGAGCTCAAAACTATTTCCCCATCCACTAAACCATGAGAGGTAGTCTGTGTGCTAGTCCTTCGGATGAGATGATAAATCGAGGTGCTGTGTACAAGATGCGTTGTGTGCATGTAAGAGAACTTACGGCAACAAGAGAGGTTTTTTAAAAATATAAAATGTATGTATGTATGTATGTATGTATGTATGTATGTATGTATGTATGTATGTATGTATGTACGTATGTATGTATGTACGTACCTACGTACGTACCTACGTACGTATGTATGTATGTATGTATGTATGTATGTATGTATGTATGTATGTATGTATGTATGTATGTATGTATGTATGTATGTATGTATGTATGTATGTATGTATGTATCTATGTATCTATGTATCTATGTATCTATGTATGTATCTATGTATCTATGTATCTATGTATCCACGCATGCATGCATGCATGCATGTATGTATGTATGTATGTATGTATGTATGTACGTACGTACGTACGTACGTACGTACGTACGTACGTACGTACGTACGTACGTACGTACGTACGTACGTACGTACGCACGCATGCACGCACGCATGCATGCATGCATGCATGTACACACAAACTTCCATACATACATAAACTCCACTCTACTGTTTTGCGTTCATGCATTATTCTCCAGGAAGGCGAGTTCTCGTGGTCCAAAGAGACTCAGGGCTGGGTGCTGGGGTCCTTTTTCGGGGGCTACCTGCTGACCCAGCTGCCCGGGGGGTGGCTGGCCTCGCGCTACGGGGGCAAGCGCGTGCTGGGCTACTGCATGTTCGTCTGCTCGCTGCTGACACTGCTTATGCCCCTTGCGGCCAGGACCGACTACCGCTTCCTCATTGCCTTGCGCGTTTTGGCGGGAGTGTGTCAGGTTGGGTGGTTTTGTGTTTGTCTGTGTATGTTTGTGTGTGTTTGTTTGTTTGTCGGTCGGTCTGTGTATGTGTGTGTGCGTGTGTGTGTGTGTGTGTGTGTGTGTGTGTGTGTGTGTGTGTGTGTGTGTGTGTGTGTGTGTGTGTTTGTCGGTCTGTGTGTGTGGGGGGGGGGGGGGGGAGGGGGGTCTGTTTGTCTGTCTGTCTGTCGGTCGGTCTGACTGGGCTTTCCTCCTTCCTTCCTTCCTTCCTTTCTTTCTGTCTTTTTTCCTTTCTTTCTTTCTTCTTTCTTTCTTCCTTTTTGTCTGTCTGTCTGTCTGTCTGTCTGTCTGTCTGTCTGTCTGTCTGTCTGTCTTTATGTATGTATGTATGTATGTATGTATGTATGTATGTATGTATGTATGTATGTATGTATGTATGTATGTATGTATGTATGCATATGTGTATGTATATATGTGTAAGCATGTGTGTATGTATGTGTGTATGTATGTGTGTGTGTGTATGTATGTATGTATGTATGTATGTATGTATGTATGTATGTATGTATGTATGTATGTATGTATGTATGTATGTATGTATGTATGTATGTATGTATGTATGTATGTATGTATGTATGAAGGTGGCGTGTGATGCTACGTTTTGTATTACGCTGTAGCTTACTGGTTGAGGTCAGTTTACATAAGTGTGGACTCCACCCCCCCCCTCCCCCCCCCCCCCCCCCCCCCACCCACCCCCCAAAAAATAAAGAATTAATGGCAGGACGTTAAACTGTGGAACTAACTAACTCCATTCCCCCCAAAAGTTTTTCGGGTGAGACTATAAACCGAGGTCCCGTGTGCGAACTCACGAAGAACTTCTTACCCACACGTTAACACACGTTCCGCTTTTCGAAAGAGTAGTCTGTGTACTGTAGTCTAAGACTGCGCTACACTGTGCTAAGCTATGCAGTTGCTGTGTAGTGTGTAGTGTGGTCTAAGACTGTGCTATGCTGTGTTATGCTATGCAGTTGCTGTGTAGTGTGTAGTGTAGTCTAAGACTGTGCTATGCTGTGTTATGCTATGCAGTTACTGTGTAGTGGAGTCTGAGACTGTGATATGCTGTGTTATGCTATGCAGTTGCTGTGTAGTGTGTAGTGTAGTCTAAGACTGTGCTATGCTGTGTTATGCTATGCAGTTACTGTGTAGTGGAGTCTGAGACTGTGCTATGCTGTGTTATGCTGTGTAGTGTGTGGTGTAGTCTAAGTCTATGCTATGCTGTGTTATGCTGTGTAGTTGCTGTTTAGTGGAGTCTGAGACTATGCTATGCTGTGTTATGCTGTGCAGTTACTGTGTATTATATTCTGAGACTGTGCTATGCTGTGCAGTTGCTGTGTAGTGTGTAGTGTGTAGTGTAGTCTGAGACAGTGTTATGCTGTGCAGCTGCTGTGTAGTGCGTAGTGTATTCTGAGACTGTGCTATGCTGTGCAGTTGCTGTGTAGTGTATTCTGAGACTGTGCTATGCTGTGCAGTTGTTGTGTAGTGTATTCTGAGACTGTGCTATGCTGTGTTATGCTGTGCAGTTGCTGTGTAGTGTATTCTGAGACTGTGCTATGCTGTGTTATGCTGTGCAGTGTATTCTGAGACTGTGCTATGCTGTGTTATGCTGTGCAGTGTATTCTGAGACTGTGCTATGCTGTGTTATGCTGTGTAGTGTATTCTGAGACTGTGCTATGCTGTGTTATGCTGTGTAGTGTATTCTGAGACTGTGCTATGCTGTGTTATGCTGTGTAGTGTATTCTGAGACTGTGCTATGCTGTGTTATGCTGTGCAGTTGCTGTGTAGTGTATTCTGAGACTGTGTTATGCTGTGCAGTTGCTGTGTAGTGTATTCTGAGACTGTGCTATGCTGTGTTATGCTGTGTAGTGTATTCTGAGACTGTGTTATGCTGTGCAGTTGCTGTGTAGTGTATTCTGAGACTGTGTTATGCTGTGCAGTTGCTGTGTAGTGTATTCTGAGACTGTGCTATGCTATGCAGTTGCTGTGTAGTGTATTCTGAGACTGTGCTATGCTGTGCAGTTGCTGTGTAGTGTATTCTGAGACTGTGCTATGCTATGCAGTTGCTGTGTAGTGTGTAGTATAGTCTGAGACTGTGCTATGCTGTGCAGGGCGTGGTGTGGCCAGCTATGCAGTTGCTGTGGACTTTCTGGGCACCTCCTCTGGAGATGGGAAAACTGGCTGGCTTCTGTTACGCTGGTGAGAAATTGAAACTTTTTTTTTTTTTTTTTTTTTTTTTTTACTGATATCAAGATCAGATTAATCACAAGTTTTGATCATCCTCAACTCTTATTCTCCCCTCCCCCTCTTCCCCTGAGTGTGCTGTGGGCCTGTCAGTATAAATAGTGCCCCCACCCTCCTCCCCCCACCCACCCACACACACCTTCTGGAAATTCTGTGCTAGGAATTCCTTCCTTTTTATCCCTCTATTTGGCTCCTGCCCTGTTCCTTTCCTTCCTGTCACCTCCTACTTGTCTATTTTCTTCCCTTTTGGTCCATTTTTCTGCCTTCCCCCCCCCCCCCCCCCCCCCCCCCCCCGCAAAGACTGAAAGAAAATAGCATTTCTCACCCACGCCGAAAATGGATGTGCTGGGCCTGACTTGCCAGGCGCTAAACGGCAACGCAATGCATTTCAGCTCATATGACAGATAACAGTAGTCGCTTATCTGAGCGCTCGACCTCAAAGAAGAATTTCTTTCTTTACTAAACAAATGAATACTTAATCAATTCAACCCCTTGAGGCGTTTCTGTAAAAATTCAGAAGCATTTTGGAACCATTGTCTCGACCAGACTTTTTTTTATTTTTTTTTAGATCGTTGGACGGTCGCATACGCAGAATCTCACCATTGGTGAACCCCCGAGGAACAGAAAAAAAGAAGAAGAAAATTAAGTCAGTCAGTGTGTTAGTGGGGGCGGGTTAGCTCATTGGTCAGAGCGCTCGACTTTCCTTCCCCCAGTCTAGTTAAGCAGCGTGGAGCATGGTTACCAGTTGGATGGGTGACCATTTGCGCACCTTAGCTTCAGTACAGTCCCCCCAGTTTCACTCACTCATCCACTCAGTCCCATGTCCCAAAGGACGTAGGGGGGACATGAGAGAAGACGCAACAGAGATCTTTTTCCATGCTTCACCATCTTGTGTGGCTAGTAGGAGGTGTTGTAGGGGTTGGGCGGTCCAGTCTTTGATGTTGTCAACCCATGATTTCCTTTGGCGGCCTCTTCTTCTCTTGCCCTCGACTGTTCCTTGCAAGATGGTTTTTGCTAAGCTGTAAATGAGCACCTGCCCTCTTTAGGGTCAGGGAAGGTAAAGCAGCGAGGGAGAGGAGATGGGCGCCGCCATCAATATGCTGGCCCCTGGAAAAGTTGAGGTCCCTGACATCTCGCTCCCCTAACGACCGCCTAGGTTATGGGACACCTTTACCTTTACCTTTACCTTTACCTTGAGTGTGTCGGTGGTGTGTGTGCAGGATCTCAGATCGGCAATGTGATCACCTTCCCCCTGGCCGGTCTGCTGTGTGAATATGGCTTTGATGGCGGCTGGCCCTCCATCTTCTATGTGCTGGGTAGGTCTGGTGTCTGGCTGTCTGTCTGGCTGTGTGTGTGTGTGTGTGTGTGTGTGTGTGTGTGTGTGTGTGTGTGTGTGTGTGTGTGTGTGTGCGCTGTGTGTGTGTGTGTGTGTGCGCTGTGTGTGCTGTGTGTGTGTGTATGTGTGTGTATGTGTGTGTGTTTGTGTGTGTGTGTGTGTTGTGTGTGTGTGTGTGTGTGTGTGTGTGCGTGTGCGTGTGTGTGTGTGTGTGTGTGAAAGTCAAAATTTTATTTCCAGATGGTACATTAAGTAATAAATTTGCTTTTTTTTCTCATCAAGCCGTGTGTGTGTGTGTGTGTGTGTGTGTGTGTGTGTGTGTGTCTGTGTGTCTGTGTGTCTGTGTGTCTGTGTGTCTGTGTGTCTGTGTGTCTGTGTGTCTGTGTGTATGTGAAACTGGTTACTGTATGTGCTTACTGCCATATATGATTATGGTGTAGTATCACACACAGTTAAGGATTGCTATTGTGCATTTATTACGATATATATACAATGGCTTTGTTTGGGGGGGGGGGTTGTTTTGGGGTGGGGTGGGGGGGTTTAGGGGGGTGGGGGTCCTGTTCCTGGGTGCACTGTTGGTAAAATTTTTGCATATGTGACCATTGTCCCCCCCCCCCCTCCCCTCATTTAGGTAGTCGCATTTTGACTTCAGGGGTGGTCACTACTGGCACAAGGTTACTTACTCTTCTGAAAAGTGGAACAGGCTTTTAACGTGTCTGCAAGATTTTAAGTGGATTTTTACACACGGGGCTTCGTTTAACAATCTCATCCAAAGGACTTTGACATTCGGTTCGATTGTCTTGTCAAACTTGGAAGAAAGGGCAAGGCTGGGAATCAAACCCAGAACCTCACAGTTTACTTGGTTAGGGAGGTGAACGTCTTAACCACCCTGCCACCTTCTCTCTCACATGGTATAATATCACTGAGAATTTCAGCCTGCTGTGGTGTATTTAGCACAATATATATGGTATTCTTATTCGTGGAATGCTCAGACAGCAATTATTGTTGTCTGTCATATGAGCGAAACGCATTATGCTGCCGTTAAACATCTGACAAGTCAGGCCCAGCGCATCGGATTTCGGCGTGGGAGACTGAACACAATGATTGCAAAGAGCTATGTGTTGTAATAGAATAATTGAGAACAACAGCTTCTCTAAAAAGACACTTGTATAAAACTGCTTATTGCCTCACAGGCTCCACATCATGGTGTTAACAAGGACATTATTACTATA
>CM060337.1:9512652-9520152 GCA_030674155.1 Stramonita haemastoma | reverse complement strand
GTGTGTGCGTGTGCTGTGTGTGTGTGAATCATTATGCAATTTTAAAAAAAAGTGTTATGCATTTTAAAAAAATCTGTGATATATATTTTACGCAATTTGCTATTAGTATTTCTTTTCCCCCCATAGTGAGGATATTGGTTTAAATTTCTTCCTCCCTTTTTAACAAAATGTTTTGATTTATAGGACTTATTTTGTTGATAGATTGTGGTGGAAGGGTGTGTCACTTGCTTAGCTCGTTATGTTCTTCCGTTTGCTACTTACTTCTTAGCATCTTTTTTTTTAATCATAGTCATCATTAATTTGTTTATTTCTTATCTAACTCTCTGATTGTGTACATTTTTTTGTGACTTCATTATAGTCTTTCTGTCCTTATTTCTTGTCTGTTGTTTGCTATTGGTCGTTGCCTCTAGTGCTTGGTATTGGATTTATTATTGTTGTTTAGTTACAAGTTTGTTTGTTTTTTAATCTTGATCTTATCCCTGATAAGGGCGAGGGCTGGATGTAAAAAAAAACAAACACGAGTGGTTATTCATTATCCTTGAAATAAAAGAATTTTACTTGACTTGTGCCGGTAGGAGCGGATGACAGAATTATAACAAACCAGCATGCACACAGGTGTCGTGTTTAGACACCATCCCTGAGGAAAGATCGGGGAGTTGGAGTCCCAGAGCGGCTCGGGGCTGTAGGTATATGGCAACGTTCTGGTGGCTCCTGCGACGGTACTGGAACCATTCGTATCGGTTATTGCCTTTCCAATGGATCATTCCAGTGCCGTAGAGAGGGTGGGTCTGCTGCATGGGTAACAGCTTGCCCTCCATGCATATTTGCCCAGGCTTTGCGCTCTAAAGACCAGAGCGCAACTCCATAGTCTTCCGAGACTGATGGGTGCCTACTACTACTTGACTTGACTTGACTTGACTTGTACGGTGTTTCAGAACGGTCTGCTGTCCAGTCTGCCCTACATAGGGTTCTGGCTGGCCATCATCGTGTCCGGGATGCTCTTTGACTTCCTGCAGTCCCGACAATGCCTCTCCACCACTGCAGCCAGGAAGATCAGCAACTCCCTGGGTGAGGAGACCCTGAATCATGCAGATCTTTTTTCTTTTTTTTTAATTTCATCTCTTTTTTTTTCATTTTCAGTGTTTTTTTTGTTTCGTTCCTTGGGCTAGAGCTCCCAGGTTTAACCAATGGTGAGATTTTGCGTATGCGACGTTTTTTGCTGGATTGCTTGAGGAATAAATCGATTTTTGTTGTTGTTGTTGTTGTTGTTGTTGTTGTTGTTGTTGTTGTTGTTGTTCCTCGGCTAGAAGAACTCGCCTCGTGTCAGCTCTGCATACAACTGTTCTGCCTTAGGTACACAGGCATCATCCTGGGCATACAACTGCTCTGCCTTAGTTACGCGGGCATCATCCTGGGCATACAACTGCTCTGCCTTAGTTACGCGGGCATTATCCTGGGTATACAACTGCTCTGCCTTAGTTATGTGGGCATCATCCTGGGCATACAACTGCTCTGCCTTAGTTATGTGGGCATCATCCTGGGTATACAACTGCCTTAGTTACGCGGGCATTATCCTGGGTATATAACTGCTCTGAGCTGCCTTAGTTACGCGGGCATCATCCTGGGCATACAACTGCTGTATTACCTTAGTTACGCGGGCATCATCCTGGGCATAGCCGCCTGGGTAGTCTAGTGGTTAGGGCGTTGGACTCGTAATCTAAAGGTTGCAGGTTCGATCCCAGCTTTCGGCTATGGCGTTGTGCCCTTGGAAAAGGCACTTTACGGCTATTTTCTCACCCCACCTAGGTGTAAAAGGGGTACCAACCTTGTGTTGGGGGTTAACCCTGCGATAGACTGGCGTCCTATCCAGGGGGGAGTCTATGACTCTCAGTCGCTTAACGCCACAGAAACCGGGATAAGCACCGGCCTGATAAGCCTTAGGCTCGGGACAGACTTTAACTTTTAACTTTAACATCCTGGGCATACGCGGGCATCATCCTGGGCATCTCCAAACCCCTAGGGCACCATTCCGGGCCCTCCTAGTGCCCTTGGCTAGTTGGCTTTTGTCTCGTGGCTGAAGACGGGTTGTTATTGCTGTTTGGTTGTTATTGTTGTTTGGTTGTGATTGTTGTTTGGTTGTTATTGTTGTTTGGTTGTTATTGTTTGGTTGTTATTGTTGTTTGGTTGTGATTGTTGTTTGGTTGTGATTGATGTATGGTTGATTGTTTGGTTGTAATTGTTGTTTGGTTGTGATTGTTGTTTTGTTGTGATTGTTGTGTGGTTGGTTGTTTGGTTGTGATTGTTGTTTGGTTGTTGATTGTTGTTTGGTTGTTATTGTTGTTTGGTTGATTGTTATTTGGTTGTTATTGTTGTTTGGTTGTGATAGTTGTTTGGTTGTAATTGTTGTTTGGTTGTTGATTGTTGTTTGGTTGTTATTGTTGTTTGGCTCGGATTGTTCTTTGGTTGTTATTGTTTGGTTGTGATTGTTGTTTGGTTGTGATTGTTATTTCCTTTTGTTGTTTTGTTGTAATCGTTGTTTGTTTCTTTTTGTTGTTTGGTTGTGATTGTTGTTTGGTTGTGATAGTTGTTTGGTTGTGTTTGTTGGGTGATTATTGTTTGGTTGTGGTTATTGTTTGATTGTGATTGTTGTTTGGTTAAAAATGAGGTTTTGTTGATTGTTCTTTGGTAGTTATTATTGTTTGGTTGTGATTGTTGTGTGGTTGTTATTGTTTGGTTGTGATTATTGTTTGATTGTGATAGTTTTCTGGTTGTAATTGTGGTTTCATTGATCTTCTTTGGTTGTGATTGTTGGGTTGTGAATCTTGTTTGGTTGTTAATAATTATTGCTTAGTTGTTGACTGTGGTTTGGTTGTGATTGTTGTTGGGTTGCGAATCTTGTTTGGTTGTTAATATTGTTAGTTGTTGACTGTGGTTTGGTTGTGATGATTATTGTTGGGTTGCGAATCTTGTTCGGTTGTTAATAAATTGTAGCTTAGTCGCTGACTGTGGATTGGGTCTCTCCTAGGCGAGCTGTGCCCTGCCCTGCTGGTGATCGGAGTGGGCTTCGTGGACTGTCAGAACCCGGTGCTGGCCGTGGCTCTACTGACCCTGGGGGTGTCCATGTGTGGCTTTCAGTACGGGGCAGGGTTCATCGTCAACTCGGCAGACATCGCTCCACGCTACGCAGGCATTATTTTCGGCATCTCCAACACCTTCGGCACCATTCCGGCATCCTGGCTCCCTACGCTATCGGCATCATCACCAAGGATGTGAGTGTATGTGTGTGGAGGAGGGGGGAGGGTGTGGGGCTGGTGGTGGGGGGGGATTTGTTCCCGGTTCCCTGGTGTCAGCGCTGTGGTGTTTTTTGTTTGGGGGTTTTTTGTGGTGGTTTTTTTTTTTTTTTTTTGGGGGGGGGGGGTTATGGGTGGTGGGGTGGTGGGGTGGTGGTGGTGGTGGTGGTGGTGGTGGTGGTGGTGGTGTTTGTTGTTGTTTGTTTGTTGTTTGTTGTTGTTGATGATGATGATGATGATGATGATGATGATGATGATGATGATGATGATGATGATGATGATGATGATGATGATGTTGTTGTTGTTGTTGTTGTTGATGATGATGATGATGATGATGATGATGATGATGATGATGATGATGATGATGATGATGATGATGATGTTGTTGTTGTTGTTGTTGTTGTTGTTGTTGATGATGATGATGATGATGATGATGATGATGATGATGATGATGATGATGATGATGATGATGATGATGATGTTGTTGTTGTTGTTCTTGTTGTTGTGTTCCCCACCTTAACACCTTGGGGGTCTCTCAGAATTTTTTTTTTTGGTCTTTGGCAAGAGCCCTAAGGTTCATCAAAGGTGAGATTTTTGCCTATATGATCAGTTCCCCCTACCACCACCACCACCGCTTAGGTAGCCGCATTTCAACTTTGGGGATACCTAGAATGATAAGAATGATAATGATAATGTATCAAATTTATATAATGCTGAATCTGGTAAAGCAAACAAACCCAAGCACTTTGTCTTCATCACCCCACTTGGGGAATCACCCTGAGACTGTCCACACACACACACGCACGCACGCACGCACGCACGCACGCACCACACACACAGCACGCACGCACGCACCACACACACACACACACACACACACACACACACACACACACAGAGGCTGGGTGAGAAGTTTGTGTGTAGGATTCTTTTCCCCAGTATTGTGATCTGAACTGATGGACAAGGTTGGAAAGCTAGGAAAAGAAATCAAAGGAGGTAGAAGGATGTTCAAGACTGAACAACCTCATTTTTTTATGGCTTAGAAAAGAAAACTGATGAGACTGGAGCTGACTGTTTAAAAAGCCTTATGAAAAATCTTCTCTCAGAAAAAATGGAAGTAGCAGATGTGATGTTGATAGAATGCAGAAGACAAATTCTAAACCCAGCTCTCCCATTATTGCCAGGTGTTGTTTTTTATCAAAATAAGCTTAGAAATATTGAAGGCAAAAAGTCCCCTGAAAGGTTCAATGATTTTTGTAGATGAAGATTTTGCCCAAACTGTTAGAGAAATTAGGTGCAAACTGACCCCGCATTTCAAGAGTACTAGAGCAGAAGGAAAATATGTGATAATGATCTTTGACCATTAATTTTTTATCATTAATGGTAAAAAAAAATTAAAAAATAAAAAAGGTGACACTTAATGATCTAGAAAGAAACGGAATTGCTCGTTGGTTGGCCCAAACACTCATCCTTCCATGGATGCAATTGACAGGGTAGCAAAAGTAAAGTTCACCGGTCATGAAGCCTCAGATAGACACTCACCAAATAGGGCTTTGTGCCCTGTGGCGTGACAAAGACCTAGGCCTAGGCAAGCTGGCTATGAGTCCTCTCATCTCAGGCAGTGTTCTAATAAACAGTCTTCTTTAAGTGATGATTTTAGTACTGTTGAAAATATTAATGAACTGTCTTGTCATATTAGTGAAATTAAGTGAAAGTGTCAGTCCAGGTGGTGTATAGTATATCAATCAGATTGTGGCAATACAAATAAAACGTTTTAATTCTTGTCCTGGAACGTAACTGAGTTGCTTTCAAAACTCTGATGGAGATTTTGTATCTTATGTACGTAGTTTCGATTTTATTTGTCCGGCAGAAACATTCCTGGAAAATAACTAGCCAGATGTTTTTAGTGGCAAAAAGGCCCTCTGTAAGTCGGCAATTAAATGTTAGCCATCAAGGGAGGCGATCTAGTGGATTGGTTTGTTTAAAAAAAAGCATGAGTTAGCTGCCCTTGTGAAATGTTCAGATGTTCCATTTCCTAATATTTGCACCGTTCTCTGTGACAACTCTCTACTGTGTAGGCCTACTTCAAGAAATGTAATGCTTGTATGTGCCTATAACCCACCTAAAGGTTCTCCTTTTTATAATGTGTTTTCTAGTGATACTGGAATGGCTATTCTGGTAGAATGTTTAGTAATTTGCGTGGTGACATTGGATGAGTAAATAATTACACTATTATGTGGAGACTTAAACAGCAGGACATCAAAATTTTCTTGTCATCATGTAGCAATTGACTTTATTTCAGATTTCAGAAATAAAAAGCATGTCTCTGTGTAGTAATCGTTATTCTGAAGATTCTGTTATCAACAATCCTTGTAAATTATTAATGAATATGTGCACCCACTACGTTTACAAACTCTAAATGGCCTATATAATGGCGACCAGCAAGGAGGCTATACATACATTTCTGATGGAGGATGCAGTGTTAATGATTATTTTCAGTTCTCTCTCTCTCTCTCTCTCTCTCTCTCTCTCTCCCCTCTCTCTCTCTCTCTCTCTCTCCTCTCTCTCTCTCTCTCTCTCTCTCTCTCTCTCTCTCTCCCTCCCCCTCTCTCTCTGTCTGTCTGTCTGACTGTCTGTCTGTCTGTCTGTCTGTCTCTGTCTGTCTGTCTGTCTGTCTGTCTGTCTGGTATGCGCGCACACATTGTGTGTTGGCCTATACATGGTATGTGTTCTGCATCAGCACTCTCACAGAAAACATTTTTATACATCTGTGCAAATGACATAATTTATAGATATGTGCGTGTGTGTATGCATATGTGTGTGTGCATGCGTGTGTGTCTGTATATGTGCGTGTGTATGCATATACCCGCGCTTGTGTGTGTGTGTGTGTGTGTGTGTGTGTGTGTGTGTGTGTGTGTGTGTGTGTGTGTGTGTGTGTGGTGTGTGTGTATGGTGTGTGTGTGCGCGCGCGCGCACGTGCCGTATTTGTGTGTATGCACGCATGCTTGAGTTAATTCATGCATGCATATGTGTGTGCATGCATGTGTATGTACGCTTGTACACGCGCACATGTCTGCACGCTTGTGTGCACACTCACGCACGCACCACACACGCACCGCACCGCAAGTACCGCACATACCGCACACTCACTTCTATATATGCCTTTATTTTCCCCCCAGCAAACTCAAGGACAGTGGCGCACAGTGTTTTTCATCTGCGCTGCCATCTACGCCTTTGGAACCTTCTTCTACATCTTCCTGGGTTCTGGAGACCTCCAGTCCTGGGCCGTGCAGGAGAAGACCAGGGTGGTGGAGGGGGAGGGAGAGGGGGAGAGGGAGGGGGAGCCCCAGCTGATGGTCAAGCCTGGTGTGGAAGAGGGGCTGGACAAGAGTGACGGTTGGCTGCCCTCTGCCCAGGGGCAGGCTCCCCTCCTGTCTGAAGCCAAGGAGTGACATGATGCGCTGTGCTGTGCTGTGCTGTGCTGTGCTGTGCTGTGCTGTGCTGTGCTGTGCTGTGCTGTGCTGTGCTGTGCCGCTACTGGGGATGGTGCTCTTGCTCTTCTAGCCCTCTTTACTGCAGCTGTTGAGGATCAAGCTGTTCAGTCATGGAGATGGGTCCCCCAGCAATGCTCATATCAGTTGATGATTCGTGTCATGATTCAACAACGCTGTGTGTGTGTGTGTGTGTGTGTGTGTGTGTGTGTGTGTGTGTGTGTGTGTGTGTGTGTGTGTGTGTGTGTGTGTGTGTGTGTGTGTGTTTTGTCCAGCATGTGCCTGAGTAAAATAATTATGATAGCTTAGCAGCGAAAGGGTTAGTGTAGGGTGGTTTTTTTTGTTTTTTTTTTGTTTGTTTGTTTTTTTTTTTGGGGGGGGGGGTTGGTATGTGTGGCAGATGGTGAATTTGTCTTTGTTATCTTTGTTTAAAAGACATATACAGCCCCTTCCCCCTTCCCCCTCCATGTGTGTTTGTGCTTGAGTGCAAACTCGTGTGTTCTATTATGTGTACACATACACCAGAGAGGTGTGTAGGCATCCATACACGTGAGCAGAGCAGTTTTTGTGTGTGTCACATATTAGTTGGTGTAAGCTTTAATCATCGTCATCATCATCATCATCATCATCATCATCATCATCATCATCATCATGAGTAGGAGGAGGAGGAGGAGGAGGATATATGGAATTTATATAGCGCTGAATCTTGTAATGCAAAA
>CM060337.1:9507652-9510152 GCA_030674155.1 Stramonita haemastoma | reverse complement strand
TCACAGAGATTGTAACAAACCTAACGATGCCACACCATAAGAATGTAGTGTGATATCACTGGATTTAAATGACAATTTGTGTTCATTTGAAACCCTGTAATAAACAGGATTTTCCCCAATGTGCATTGTCCAGTAGGGATCAGATATGAGGGACTTTGGGTTTTATTGACCATAATCTTTTTCTTTGAGCCATAATCAAATCATCAGTTTTGTCTTTGGGTTCACCATGTGGGGATGGGGGGGGGGGGAGGCAGGAGGGGGGGGGGCTGTCAGTATAAATAGCATCCACACCTTCTGAATATCACATGCTCTGTCTCTGTCTCTGTGTCTCTCTGCCTCTCTGTCTCTGTCTCTTTCTCTGTCTGTCTCTGATTCTCTGTCTCTGTCTGTCTGTCTGTCTGTCTGTCTGTCTGTCTGTCTGTCTGTCTGTCTGTCTGTCTGTCTGTCTGTCTGTCTCTCTCTCTCTCTCTCTCTCTCTCTCTCTCTCTCTCTCTCTCTCTCCTCTCTCTCTCTCTCTCTCTCTCTCCTTGCTTTTTTTTATTATTTTCTGCCTTTCCAGTCCATTCTCTTGCTATATATATATATATATATATATATATATATATATATATATATATATAGATAGATAGATAGATAGATAGATAGATAGATAGATAGATAGATAGATATAGATATAGATATAGATATAGATATAGATATATAGATATATAGAGATGTATATATAGAGAGAGAGATATATATAGATAAGTCTTTACCCTTTTCTCTGAAGAGTGATGTGACATTTTGCCTGTTGTGTTTTGTTGTGGTGATTAGGACTAGTAGCGAGAAATGACCACCTCTGGGAAGGGAGCAAGATGTCCATTCTGCAGTGTTAACTGCCCATATGGTATTTTCTATATATGTCTTTTCTAACTTTGAAATGCTTGCTATCTTCTTTTTTTTGTCTTTTTTTAAAGGCTTTTTTCAGGATGATATTTAAGCAGAATGGTCTCAGGGTTACCTGCTTTTGTTTTCCTCTATGAAGGAATAATACAGTTAAGGCACTATGTTATTGGTTTTGGGGTGTGGTTTTTTTTTCAAATTGACAGTTCAGTTCAGCTCTGTTCTGTTTTGTTCTGTACCATGCCGTACAGTGATGTACTACACTGTACTGTACTATAATGCTCTATGCTGTAATTTACTGTACTCTTACCGTACTATACTGTACTTCTCTGTAGTATGCTGTACCTTACTATACTGTTTTGGGCTGTACCATACTGTCCAGTACTGTACTGTACTCACTATACTGTGTTGTTTTGTACTGTACTGTGCTGTATTGCACTGTACTGTGCTGTATTGCACTGTCCTGTCCTGTCCTGTCCTGTCCTGTACTGTACTGTATTGTATTGTACTGTACTGTAGTGTACTGTACTATATTGTACTTAACTGTACTGTACTTTACTGTACTGTATTGTACTGTTCTGTACTTTACTGTACTGCACTGTACTGTACTGTCCTGTCCTGCACTGCGCTGTACTATACTGTACTGTACTGTACTGTACTGTCCTGCACTGCACTGTACTGTACTGTACTGTACTGTGCTGTGCTGTACTGTACTGTACTGTACTGTACTGTACTGTACTGTACTGTACTGTACTGTACTGTACTGTACTGTACTGTACTGTACTGTACTGTACTGTACTGCACTGTCCTGTACTGTACTGTCCTGTCATGCACTGTCCTGTACTGTACTGTCCTGTCATGCACTGTCCTGTACTGTACTGTACTGTACTGTCCTGTCATGCACTGTACTGCACTGTCCTGTACTGTACTGTCCTGTCATGCACTGTCCTGTACTGCACTGTACTGTACTGTACTGTACTGTACTGTACTGTACTGTACTGTACTGTACTGCACTGTACTGTGCTGTACTGTCCTGTCATGCACTGTCCTGTACTGTACTGTACTGTACTGCACTGTCCTGTACTGTACTGTACTGTACTGCACTGTACTGTACTGTACTGTACTGCACTGTACTGCACTGCACTGTACTGTACTGTACTGTACTGTACTGTACTGTCCTGTCCTGTCCTGTACTGTACTGTACTGTACTGTACTGTACTGCACTGTCCTGTACTGTACTGTACTGTACTGTACTGTACTGCACTGTACTGTACTGTACTGTACTGCACTGTCCTGTACTGTACTGTACTGTACTGTACTGTACTGTACTGCACTGTACTGTCCTGTCCTGTCCTGCACTGTACTGTACTGTACTGTACTGTCCTGTACTGTACTGTACTGTACTGCACTGTACTGTACTGTACTGTACTGTACTGTACTGTACTGTACTGTACTGTACTGTACTGTCCTGCACTGTACTGTACTGTACTGTACTGTACTGTCCTGTACTGCACTGTACTGTACTGTCCTGCACTGCACTGCACTGTACTGTCCTGTCCTGTCCTGTCCTGCACTGTACTGTACTGTACTGTACTGTCCTGTACTGTACTGTACTGTA